>JABUIW010000028.1:208595-228096 GCA_013363375.1 Menidia beryllina | reverse complement strand
ATAGAGATGAATTGAGTGGTCATAAATTTTGCTCAGTACTCAAACAGAAGGAATGCAACATAAGGATAACATACCTTTCAACACTTTAGAAAATGCTCAAAAATAAGTCAAGGGGCACAAAAATGTAAATTCATAGAATCTAAAATCACGAGGGACTCCACAGATTGACCATCCGCCAGATGTGCAACAACAAGCAATTTTCACAGAGTCCCATATAACACAGAGCTATTAGCCAGTGTGGAAGGTGACAGTACCATATCAGCTGAATGGTTTTAGTGTTGCGACTGATCAGTGTATGTACATGTATACTTGTCAGCTTGTACAACACATCACTAACAGTCATATGTGAAATTCTAGAAAAGTTATCTTAACAACTATTCATCTATAGGCTGTACCATTTATTGCTGGTAAAGAATTTAAATTGCATCTGAATAAAAAAGAAAACAATGATTACATTCCAAATAGATAAAAAAAAATCTGTTGTACTTTATCTTTCAACTGACTCTTTGCCATTGCTTTGTATAGATGAATTAAACAGGGCAACTGGTACAAAATAATTTAAAGTCAGTTATATTTTAAAGAGCTGAATTCTAACATCTCTAACATTTCTAAGACTTGAATGTACAAGTGTCATGGCAGTTGATATCTGGTTGCTTTTCTATGTTATTTTGTTTTCAACCCTAGTGCTCAGATTCGGAGAGGCGACCCCTAAAGTTATCAGACGCAACCACAACTTTAGCACAAGACACAGGTTAAAATCCATCAATTGTTTATATTGCTTATTGCTGGTAGGGTTGCAGGGGGGCTGGGACCTATCCCAACTGAACCTATCCCTGTCTCCTATGGACAATTCAGAGCCTCCGATTCACCTACGATGCATTATTTTGGATTGCAGGAGGAAACTAGAGTACACCTAGAGAACCCTTGCATATACAGGGATAACGTGCAAATTCCACATAGCAAAGCCCCAGTCCCATAGGGAATGTTGACCATCCAACAGTGTTCAGCCTTCACATTCCGTTTTCTTCTACAAATCCAAATTTGTCTTACGAAGGTAACAAGTTTTAAAGAGAAATCCATGAATCCTATGCAAGATATCCTATGCACTACTTATCAAAACTCTGTGGAAATAAAAATAAATAACAAAATAGTCTGTATCTAAA
The DNA here is from genome assembly GCA_013363375.1 of Menidia beryllina. Classification (NCBI taxonomy): domain Eukaryota; kingdom Metazoa; phylum Chordata; class Actinopteri; order Atheriniformes; family Atherinopsidae; genus Menidia; species Menidia beryllina. The sequence goes on along the minus strand of JABUIW010000028.1, from coordinate 226,933 downwards.
CGTCAGTCTATACTACCTGTCCGAAGATGTTGAGGGAATTGTGTAATAAATGCTTTATTGAGTGTAACTAAGAGGTCTTCATTAATGGGACTACTTTTATAAAAAAAAAAATACCTGTATTGTATTTAAAAAAAACCTTTGCACTTTATTAAAAGCACTTTTATTAGCACTTCAACAAGCCAGGCCAAGAGAGGGAGCCTGATGAGGGAGTCAAAGCTTTAGGGGCCATGGCAGCAGCCATGATTTCTCGCCAGGAGCAAAGGAGGAAAAGCATGTAGCATTTATTTAAACTAATTCAGCTTCAAGTAAATGCTGTAATTGACAAACCTGGCCTTCCAGGTTGCACATAGTTCCATGTCTCCAATTGAATAAAACAGCACTTCTGATTACATTTGAGAGGATGGTCCCGGTGTGTCATTGGTCCAGAGATGAGTGGGGTGTTAATCTTGTCTCCCCGTTGACCGGAAAAGCTTGCACAGTTTATGTTCTCATGGATAAAGAAGACGCAGAGATCTATGAAAAAGTGAATGATGCAATTCTGGCAAAGTATGAGATCACTGCTGACACTTACCGATGCCCCTTCAGATCCCTGAAGGTTAAACCAGGTGAGGCACCATGTGAACTTTACTTAAGATTGAATTCCTTGTTTCCTAACATGGGTTAGGGCTGAAAAATCTACTGTTCAAGAAATATCTGAGCAGATAATTCTGGAGCAGTTTTTGAGAATGGTTAATCTAGAGTGGGAGATCTGGATATGCAAGTATGGCCCGAAGACAGCGAAAGAAGCTGCTGGCCTTGCAGAAGTTTTCACATCAGCCAGGAAGGGGAGCAAGAGAACCTATTTTGGCCAGGAGACCCAGCATGCCCAACCAAGTAAGTCCACTGGGGGTGAACGGGTTCTGGTCAAATTCAGGCCAGTAATGCTTCAAGTTCAAGGCATCTCTCGTCCCACAGATCTTACAATGTTAAAAAGTAATTTCTCAAGTCTTCAGTACAAGGTATACAATGTTAGAATTGTAATAACTTTTGCCTTACACATTCGGTGTGGAGATTTTGGAGGGGGCGTGGTGCTAAACTGCAGGAGAGAGGTAAGGGGAAGGCTCAGGAGAGCAGTGCTAGGGGAGGTGATTAACACACCTCTAATTAGTTGACTAATCACTCTCCCTTTGTGAAAACAGCAGCGTGCTGGACCTAGAAGGACACAAGGAGCCAGCAGTGGAGCAGGAGACAGCCTGGATCAGCTCCGAAGTGAGTGTGGGTGCGTGTCTGGGGCGTAATAAATACATAACCTGCAAAAGGCCCTCTACGTCTGTTGAGTCACCCATGGTGGCTTAATCTTACCACAGAGAAAAAGACAACTAAAGGTGTATTTGACAGTGGGTGGTCTGACTTGCCTGTTACAAGTAGCTGTAGTTCCCTCATTGCCATATTCAATTAGAATTGTTAATGATTTTCTCACTCTCTTTGACCTCATACATCAATCATATTATGATTCCCAAGTGCTCACGGACAGAGACGCTCAGAGCTCAGTTGTTAAGTTGCAAGCGATACCAGGAGCAGCAGCGAAACCCTGTCATGTAATCACAAGTGGAAAGGCAGGGCTTGAAGAGCTGCCCTTTTTGGGGGAGTCTCTGGAAGTTGATCTGAGAAAGACTGAGAAGTCTAGAGCTCAGAAACAAAGGGATAAGTTCAAAGGTTCAGGTGCTCAACTACAACCACTGCCAATAATTGAAACACCTTTTTAAAAGTTTGGCATGGACATTGTGGGCCCATTAAAAATGGATTCTAATGGGATTCTAATTCTAATCTATGGATTTTCTACACATATTGGTAACATGACTATGCAACATAGTACGTAAGGCTTTTCCACTTAGATCCATTAAAGCCCCTTGTTGGCAACTGATCAACAAACCTTTGAGTTGCCGAGTAGCTGAATAGGGGAAACTAACGTGCCAGAAGCGCTAGCTGTTCAAACGCCAGTCCAAGGGTTTCGTGTTATTACTTTATAAATCTTTAAGTATCCAACATTAAAACACGTCAGTTCATAGACATCCGTAATCCACAAGCTCAAGCGGCAATCCACAGGTAAACATTTCACTGCAAAACTTAATAAAACCAGACGTAAAGCATAGAGTATAAAGCATAAAGTGTAAAGTGGTCAGCCAAAAGTAGGCTTCCCCCATTGCCCACTCACCACTACTAACTCTCACCAAGCGAGTGAACAGGTGATATAACAAATTCTTATCAAGGAAAGAGCATAACTCCAGTGTGTGTCCGCCTCTGCAGAACAAACAAATTCTCACAAACATGTGACGATCTTGGGCTACTGTTTGATTAGTTGTTTCAATAGCAGTGGCAGTTGTGCAAAAGCTACTTCCTTTAGCCCTTGGCAGAGGGAACGTTTCTCTCCATCACTGCCCTTGAATGTTAGATGTGTTAGTGTAGTGTCAGATAAGTCTCCAAAAACAGGGTCTTTGGTCAGATAAGCAGATGCAATCACATGTTCATTCCCAAAGTGTTCACACAACAGTGATTTGCCTTCACATATTCAGCACCATAAGACATATGTTGACAGCTATTGACAATCTCATTGGGTTGCCCCCTAGTGTACTGTGCAAGGAAATGCAGGCACTCATCAGGATCGCTGGTCTTCATTTCTATAACCTGTTTGAATGAACGCAGGAAAGCATGAAAGTGCAGAGGGTTGCCATCAAAGACTGGAATTTCTCTTTTAGGCAATGATCAAAGACTTTGTTGATGGACCAGCATGCTAGTTAATTCATTTTGTTTCTCCATAATGGACAACGCATTTTCACTGGTTGCTGGACAAGCAGCTTGTTGCACACTTGGGATTGTGTTCCATGGTCTTAAAGGTACAGAAGAACCCAGTAGAAGTACAGGCTCAAACCTTTTCACACCTTGTTGCACTGTTTTTACTTTAGGCTCCACATTCCCAGTCACAGTATTTATGGGAAGTGTTTGTGGAACAAAGGTCTCTGTGGATTTCAAGAGTTTTTTCTTTCGCTTTAAAATATTATTCCATTCCATTGGATTTCCGTGAAGCGGTACTCCGCACAGTGGATCCAGCTCTCAACAAATTCAATTCAACAGTTACAGCAATGTCTGTTTGAAGTTGAAGGTGTTCTTTCCTTTTCCTCAATTGCTCCTCCTGTTCTTCAAAACGGGCAAGCAAGGCGACCATTTCAAATTCTGCCCTGAGACGTGTAGATGAAGTTGATGATACTTTTGAACTTGACCTACTTCCTTGATTTGATACACTATCAGATGGGAAGACATCATCATGAACATCATGCTAGAGATTGAGAGACAATTGCGGCTCCTTTTCTATGTGCTCTTGAATTCCTACATCTACCCCTTGCAGGGTTTCCTCGAATGGCACAGTCAGAAGATGGTCTACTTGAATACTTATCAGTTTCAGAAAGCTATTTTTTAACATCTTCAATAAAACCTTTATTGTACTTTGTGATGCTTGAGAACAATATATTTTGCTTATCTTTCTCATCATCTAGAATTAAAAGTAACAGTGACTTTAACAGATGTATTCATTTGTCAAGCTGTGTTTTAACCTGGGAGTCATTTTTATCAGCTTTCATTAGCTCTTTGAGAGAAACCATTACACCTTTAACTTTGTTAAAAGTGCTTTTTTCGTTGTGTTTGGACAGTTTCAATTCTATTTGCAATAGCTTTCTCAATGAGAACAATTCTTCCTTTATCCTGTTCAAGTTTTCCAACAACAGAAGCAGCTTGTGATCCAATCATTTTAATCTTTCAAGACAGGATGCAAACACGAAGAATCCAACGTGAAGGCAAGTTCATTAGCAGCAGCAATTTCTTAAACTTCGCAGAAGTTGCGCAGAACCTTGGCCAAGTTCCCAATGATTCTCAGGCCTTCACACAACACTGCACAACGGTAGCCATGCACGATCCAATAATAAACGTAGTGAGAGGCTTCTCACATCAACAACGTCTTCTCGTGGAAGTAACCAGCACTGCGTTCAAACCAGCAATAGACAGCACAAAATCCAGGTTACATACCACCGTCGTCTTCTCCGTCTAGTATGGCAGGCCACTTCCGTTGTGTAGGGGCAGTGGTGTGTAGGCTCGCGTCAGTGTCCAAACTGTGCACTGAGTGCAGGTGGCTCCATTGTCGTTTTTTGCTGACAAATGAAGGCCACTGATCAACAAACCTTTGAGTCGCAGAGCAGCTGAATAGGGGAAACGTGCCAGACGCACTAGCTGTTCAAACGCCAGTACAGGGGCTTTGTGTTGTTGCTTTATTAATCTTCAAGTATCCAACATTGAAACACGTCAGTGAATCTGTTCATAGACATCTATAATCCACAAGCTCAAGAGGTCCACAGAGCTAAGAAATATCAGATGTGTCATGTCAACCTGTTGAAAGAGTTCCACAGCCTACAGGAGCCTGTGCACCAGGAATTATTTGTGAATGCAGTTAAGGATGATGAGGTGACTGAAGAAAAAAGATTTACTTAGCAGGCGAAAGAGCAATCATATACCAAAACAGCGGGTGTCAGTGCGGGAAAAAGAAATAAAGCTGATGTTGAGGAGTCAAGTAGTGAGTGGTGCAGTCCAATTTTGCTGGTACCAAAGAAAGATGGCTCCCTCAGATCCAGCATTGATTTCAGATATTTAAATGCCATGTGCAACTTTGATCCTTACCTGATGCCCAGGGTTGATGACCTATCAGAAAGAGTTGGTGCAGCAAGCTACTTCACAATGCTGGATCTGTGCAAAGGACACTGGCAAGTGCCTTTGGGAAGTGGAGTACTTTGTCATGATTTCCTAGATGCATGTATGTACGCTTGTCTTTTATTTTGAAGCCTCAACGACCAGGAGGGCGGTGCAGCACGGCTGCACCTGGTTATGCTAATCACAAGCAGAAGCATTTGAAGGAGCTGGCTGTGGTTCATTCCTCGCCTGAGTGTCAACCTAAGTGGCACCTTGAGCTTCAATACATATTGTCTTTCTGAGTGTTTTTTCCATTAGAATAATATTCTCCACATTTTCCAGTGTCCTCCTTTGTAGCATTCAGCACAACCCCTCCAGAAGCCAGCTACCCATTCTCCAATCCTCCACGAACCTGAGACTCAGCCTGCCATCATTCCTCTGCCCTCCTGTTTTCCCTCCATCAGCACAGCTTCTATTTTCCCGGACTAACCACTTCTGCCCAGATCTGGACTGTTTCCTGCCTTTTCTGCAGCACCACAGAACTCTTTATGATAAATCTGTTAAAAGGTATCTGGTCTCCTGAGTGGCTCCCTTTCAAGATGATTCCTCGCTCCGTGACATACTTGGCCTTTGTCATTGGCTTTCGGAAGATAATGCCTCAAGTTTGAAAGATGAAGACAATCCAGGTCATCTAAGTTCCAACCACAAAGAAGATGAGAGGTAGTACTGTCGCCTCCCAGCAAGAGTGTTCTGGGTTTGAATCCCGGCGGAACCAGGACCTTTCTGGGTGGAGTTTGCATGTTCTCCCTGTGTCTGCGTGGGTTCTCTCCGGGTTCTCCGGCTTCCTCCCACAGTCCAAAAACCTGCATGTTAGGTTGATTGGAGATTGGGGAAATTGAGTGAATGTGAATGTGAGTGTGAGTGGTTGTTTGTCCTTGTATATCCTGTGTGTGGCCCTGCGATGGACTGGCGGACTGTCCAGGGTGTACCCTGCCCCTCGCCCGTTGACCACTGGGATAGGCTCCAGTTCCCCCCGCGACCCCATCAGGGAATAAGCGGTATTGATAATGGATGGATGGATGGATGGATGGATGGATGGATGGATGGATGGATGGATGGATGGATGGATGGATGGAAAAAGATGAGAGGATTTCTTGGTTTGGTGGGCTGGTACAGATAATTCATTCCTTCTTTAGCAGAGCGATCAATTGTACTGACTGACCTAACAAAGGATTCAGCCCAAAACAAAGCGCACGGGACAAAAAAAAGTGTTATAGTGTTCAAAGACCTCAAGTAAGCAGTATGTACTAACCAGTGCTACACAGCCCTGACTTCAGCAAGCCACTCATCTTGCAAACAGACTCTTCAGGAGTGGGGCTTGGAGCTTTCCTTTAACAAGAGATGAATGGTGAAAAACGGCCTGTTTTTGAGACGGAAGCTCCTCAACAGGGAGACAATGTATTCAAAAGTGGAAAAAGAATGCTTGGCCATGAAGTGGACTATCGATACCCTCAGGTATTATCTTCTGGGTTGCACTTCATTCCAGAGACTGGTAAATGTGCCATTCACTGTGTAAGACACACGAAGGATGCCAACACCCACATTGCTGGATGGTACCTGTCTCTGCAACCATTTGATTTCAGAATCAGAATCAGTATCAGAACCGCGGTTCAGTACAAGCCAGGGAAGGCCTGGTTACTTACTGTTTATCCAGGATAGCAGGGAAATGAGTAACTGTGCTCTCAAGAGGAGGAGGACATGTTATTAAGAGGTCTTAATTACTGGGACTACTATTATATAAAAAAACTGGAATCCTAGAAATTCTGTCCATAAAAGTTATGGACTGAACCGGAGACAAAGGGCAAAGGGTGGAGTCCAACTCTCACTGTAAACGAGTACGCCTTACTACCGGCGATGCAAACCAAGCTCTGACTCTGGTCATACAGGGACCTAACAGCCCGTGACAAAGGGCCCGATAACCCATACTCTCGGAGCACCTCCAGAGGATTCCCTGAGGGACGCGGTTGAACTTGGTCTCCAAGTCTATAAAACACATGTGGACTGGTTGGGCGACTCCCATGCACCTTCTAGGACCCCGCTGAGGGTATAGAGCTGGTCCAGTGTTCCACGGCCAGGACGGAAACCATACTGCTCCTCCTTAACCCGAGGTTCGACTATCCGACGGACCCTCCTCTCCAGAACCGCCAAATACTCCTTTCCAGGGAAGGCTTAAGAGTATGTGAGAAGGTCTTTGAAGTACTCCGCCCACCGACCCACAATGTCACAAGTTGAGGTCAAGAGCGCACCATTCCCACTGTAACCAGTGTTGGTGGAGCACTGATTTCCCCCCTGAGATGCCGAATGGTGGACCAGAATCGCTTCAAAGCAGTATGGAAGTCTTTTTCCATGCCCTCCCCTAACTCCTCCCATGCCTGAGTTTTTGCCGTGGCAACCAGCCGAGCCGGATGATGCTTGAACTGCCGATATCCATAAGCTATCTCTGGAGTGCCACAGGCCAATGAAGGCCCAATAGGCCTTGTAGGGCCTCATCTACCACAGTATGTAATAGTGTGGGGAAAATGTGAATTTTCACCATGGTCCAGGGATTAGGGCCTGGTTCACTACTGCTTTTAGGCTGAATGGTGTTCACCTGAATAAACCCATTGCTACTTGCACCTTACTCTGGCTTATTTCTCATTGGAGATCCAGTTGCAAAAGGCCGTTGTGTGACATTGAGAATCCATCCATCCATTTTCAACCTCTAAATCCTGACTGAAAATCTTCAAACAAGCTATTGCTATAAAGATAGTCACACAGCTGTTTGGCTACTGCTTTCTCCAGGACCTTGGAGATAATTGGAAGGTTAGATATAGGCAGTGGTGGGCCGTCAGGGCCTGCAAGGCCTTCTCTGCAGGCCTAAGAAAATATCGGAATCACAGACTGATGTTAATTATATTTGGTCCATGAAACTTATTAAATATCTCAAAATAGTCTGTCTGCTTCTTTTCATAGCTTTTCCCCTGGTTGTGCTGCTTCCAGACATGCATTACTTACACTTCCTGGTTTTAGACATGCTTATGAGAATAAATATAGTAAGACATGGTAGATGTGAAAGATGATTACTTTCTTTAGCTGCCAAAATGCATGGTTATAAGTGTGTGTGTGTATATATATATTTACACATACACAGTACAGACCAAAGGTTTGGACACGCCTTCTCATTTAAAGAGTTTTCTTTATTTTCATGACTATGAAAATTGTAGATTCACCCTGAAGGCATCAAAACTATGAATTAACACATGTGGAACTATATATTGAACAAAAAAGGGCGAAACAACTGAAAAGATGTCTTATATTCTAGGTTCTTCAAAGTAACCACCTTTTGCTCTGATTACTGCTTTGCACACTGCATTTTCTTGATATTTTTCAAGAGGTAGTCACCTGAAATGGTTTTCACTTCACATGTGTCCCCTGTCAGGTTTAATAAGTGGGATATCTTGCCTTATAAATGGGGTCGGGACCATCAGTTGTGTTGTGCAGAAGTCAGGTGGATGCACTGCTGACAGTCTTACTGAATAGACTGTTAGAATTTGTATTATGGCAAGAAAAAAAGTAAACGGGTGGCCTTCATTACTTAAAAGGGGACATATTATGCAAAACAAAGTATTTGATCATTGTATCATGTACATTTGGGAATGTGGAGGGCCTATAAGCATGCAAAGTGTGAAAAAAAATTACTGTAATATTTTTGTTGGTCGCATCAGTCTCAATACAGGAGATAAATCAGGCGGTTTCAGAAATCGGTAGTTTATGACGTCATTAGCTCTAGCTCATAATATTCCAGCCTTTCACCTGCATGTTGCCACCCACCTCAGCTTATTCCGCCTATCTGTGGCAGACTTCCTGGTAGCGTGAGTGTCAGCGTTAGCATGGTAGCGTTAGTGTGCCTACTTCAGCACACCTCCTGGAAGAAGTGGGTGGATGGCCTTTGTCTCATTTGCATTTATAGAGACAGGCACTGAAAACCGAGCGCTCGGAGTCACCAGCCTCAGAAATAGCAGGTTAACAGCAGCTCAGATTATACAACAGGTCAATCCGACACAGAGTTCTAGCAGCAGACAAATCTCTAGAACAACTTTTGAGAGGAGACTGTGTGAATCAGGCCTTCATGGTAAAATAGCTGCTAGGAAACTACTGCTAAGGACAGGCAACAAGCAGAGGAGACTTGCTTGGGCTAAAGAACAAAAGGAATGGACATTAGACCAGTGGAAATCTGTGCTTTGGTCTGATGACTCCAAATTTGAGATCTTTGGTTCCAACCATCGTGTCTTTGTGCGACACAGAAAAGGTAAACGCATGGACTCTACATGCCCGGTTCCCACCGTGAAGCATAGGGGAGGAGGTGTTATGGTGTGGGGGTGTTTTGCTGGTGACACTGTTGGGAATTTTTTCAAAATTAAAGGCATACTGAACCAGCATGGCTACCACAGCATCGTGAAGTGGCATGCTATTCCATCCGGTTTGTGTTTAGTTGGACCATCATTTATTTTTCAACTGGACAATAAACCTAACCCTAACCCAAACACACCTCCAGGCTGTGTAAGGGCTATTTGACCAACAAGGAGAGTTATAGGGTGCTGTGCCAGATGATCTGGTCTCCACAATCACCGGACCTGAACCCATTTGAGATGGTTTGGGGTTTAGCTGGACCGCAGAATGAAGGCAAAAGAGCCAACAAGTGCTTAGCATCTCTGGGAACTCCTTCAAGACTGTTGGAAGACCATTTCAGGTGATTACCTCTTGAAGCTCATTAAGAGAATGCCAAGAGTGTGCAAAGCAGTAATCAAAGCAAAAGGTGGCTACTTTGAAGAACCTAGAATTTCAGTTGTTTCACACTTTTTTGTTAAGCATATAATTCCACATGTGTCAATTCATAGTTTTGATGCCTTCAGTGTGAATCTACAATTTTCATAGTCATGAAAATAAAGAAAACTCTTTGAAGAAGGTGTGTCCAAACTTTTGATCTGTACTGTATGTATATATATATATATACATATATATATAGGCAACTATACATATATCTCTCTGAGTAGTAATTCCGTCATCTCTCAATGTCTTCAACAGCAATGTGCAAAAATGTAAATATAATATTTATTATATATCTAAGAGAACCTACGTGCTATTTAATTATGGGATGTAATGTTGCTGTCATGACCGAGTAACTGACTCTGGTGCGGGCACAGATTAATATCCAGACTTGAGTGAAGACAAAAGTTTTTTATTTTCACTCTGAGTGAGAGATGATCGGCGTGGAGGTGTGGAGACGGGTAAGCAATGGGAGGAATTCGGAAGATCCTGAGCCAGAAGGTGAAGGAGGGTGGACGGGCAGGAAAATAATCCAGGGAGGGAACCAAAAACTGCAAAGAAGACTTAGTTTTCACTTGGACAAAGATATTCCAGGGAGCTGTGGAGTTAAATGTTACCAACTGCATGGGAATTAACCAACTGGCGTCAGTCTCGGGGAACACGTCCCTCTAAATACTGCCTCCTGATTGCAGTCATTGGTTACAGCTGGATCTGCCCTGCCCGAACACACCCTGGGAAGGAGAACGGTAAGGAGGCACTCAGGGTTAATGCAGGCCACCCAGTGGCCCCAACAGTGCCCCCCCTCAACGGACGCTTCCCGGAGGACGAACAGAAGAAGACGACGCAGCGTGTCATTCAAAATCCAAGATAAGCGTGGGGTCCAGGATAAAGGAGCACGGAACCCAGGACCGATGCTCTGGGCCGTAGCCCAGCCAATCCACCAGATACTGGCGACCCCGACCCCGAGGCCCGACATCTCGGATGCGGTGCACCGAGTAGGCCGGATGGCCACCCACGCTCCGGGCGGGTGGAGGGGGGCCTGGCCGGAGGGCATAATGGGCTAGAAGAGACAGGTTTAATTCGTGACACATGAAAAACAGGATGTACCCGAAGGTGTGAGGGGAGTTTCAAACGAACAGTGGTAGGACTGATGACAGATTGGATGGGAAATGGACCTAAAATCCTGGGGGATAGTTTACGGGAGCACCCTTTAAGGGGGAAATCCTTGGAGGAGAGCCAGACTTGTTGGCTGGGGGAATAAACAGGAGAGGGGATGCGCTTGCGGTCCGCAAATCTCTTGTTCTGTGCAGACGTGCAGTTAAGAGCAGCCCTCGTCTGATCCCAAATGTGGCGGCAAGCTGTTAAGTGGGTCTTGACAGAGGGGATGACTCCATCAGGAAATGAAGACAGGAGAAGGGGCGGTTGATACCCTAATGAAGCCTCAAAAGGGGACAACCCTGAGGCCGTGGAGATGTGACAGTTGTGGGCGTACTCCACCCAAGCGGGTGCTCTAAGAGGAGGGGTTACTAGCACAAACGCAACGAAGGGCATTTTCTAGCTCCTGATTCTTTCTCTCACAGACCATTGCTTTGGGGGTGGAACCCAGAGGGGAGGCAGGGTTTGGCCCTCAATACAGAGCAGAAGTCCTTCCACGCTTGCGAAATGAACTGAGGACCACGGTCAGACAGTATTTCTGAGGGGATGCCGTGAAGTCTAAAAACATAGTTCAAAAGGATGCGAGCAGTTTCGGCGGCAGATGGAAGTTTCTTAAGAGCAATGAGGTGGCAGGCCCTGGAGAATCGGTCAATAACACTCAGGATAGTGGTTTTGTCTTTGGACACTGGGAGACCTGTGACAAAACCTAAGGCAATATGAGACCATGGCCGACTGGGAATTGAGAGGGGCTGCAAGAGTCCCTCCGGGGGGCGGTGATGGTTCTTCCCCTGTGCGCAAGTTCGACAAGCTGCAACAAAATCCACTACAAATAACGGCGGAGCATCCCAACAGTTCGGCTAGTCCCTGGGTGACAGGAAAAAAGGGATGAATGAGCCCACTGTATGGCCTGAGAGCGAACTGTAGCTGGGATATAAAGGCGATTGGGAGGTCCCCCTCCTGGATCAGGGTCAGTCCTAACTGCTCCCTGAATGGCTCTTTCCAGGTCCCAAGAGATTCCTCCCACTACACACGAAAGTGGTAGGATGGGCTCAGGTGTTTTAGGGGGATTGTCTGGGGTGAATCGCCGAGATAGGGCATCTGGCTTAATATTGCATGATCCGGGGCGGTAGGGGATATTCGGGTTAAATCTGGAGAAGAACAGTGTCCAGTGAGACTGTCGTGAGTTCAGCCTCTTGGCAGTTTGAAGATAAGCAAGGTTTTTGTGGTCTGTCCAGACCACCACTGGGAGCTCTGAACCTTCAAGCCAGTGTCTCCACTCTTCAAGTGCAAGCTTGATGGCCAAGAGTTCACTGTCCCCAACATTATAATTTCTCTCAGGAGGGGAGAACCTTTTGGAAAAGAAAGCACAGGGGTGGAGCTTGTTGTCACCAGAGGATTGTTGGGAAAGTATCGCACCCAAACCAGTATCCGATGCATCTACCTCAAGGACAAACTGCACAGACGGATCGGGGTGAATAAGGATGGGGGCTTCAGAGAACCGAGCCTTAGGGTCAAAAAAGGCCTTCTGGGCCTCAGGGGTCCAGATAAAGGGTCTTTTTGTTGAGGTGAGGGAAGTGAGAGGGGCAGCAGTGATGCTGCAGTTTCGAATTAACCTCCTATAGAAATTGGCAAAGCCAAGGAATCTTTGAAGCTGCTTCCTGGATTCTGGGGCTGGCCTGTCCATCACCGCCTGGATCTTTACTATGTCTGTTTTCACTTGTCCACCCTCAAAAACAAATCCAAGAAATGTGATGGACGACGCATGAAACTCACACTTCTCCGCTTTGACGTAGGCCTACAGATGATTCTCAAGGAGGTGCTGCAGGACTCCACCCATGCGCCTGGTGTTCTTCAAGGTCCTTCGAAAAAATCAAGATGTCATCTAAATTAACAAATACAAAGAGGTTAAGAAAATCCCTCAGGACATCGTTAACGAGGGCCTGAAACAATGCGGGAGCATTGGAGAGGCCGAACGGCATGACCAAATATTCAAAGTGTCCGATGTGACTTTTAAAAGACATTTTCCATTCATCCCCCTCACTAATTCGTACGAGATGATAGGCATTTCGCAGGTTTAATTTGGAAAAGACGGTGGCAGTGCTCACAGGTTCAAAGGCAGAACTCATAAGAGGAATCAGTATTTGTTCTAGACAGTTATCTGACTTAGCTCTCGGTAGTCAATACAGTGTCAAAGCGTCTTATCCTTCTTTTCAACAAAAAAGAAACCTGCCCCGACAGGGGAAGAAGGACGAATTATACCAGCTTCAAGGGAACTGTTGATGGAAGTTTCCATGGCCTGGCGTTCAGGTCAGGATAAGTTAAAAAGTCGGCCAGAGGGGAGAGGTGCGCCTGGAAGGAGATCAATGGGCCAGTCATAAGGTCTATGAGGGGGCAAGGAGAGGGTTAGCTCCTTGCTAAAGACATGTTGCAGGTCATGATATTCAGGGGGAACATTTGAGAGGTCTGTCAAAGGTAGCTGGGAGTCAGGGGTGGAGTTGGCAGGTAGTGCAGAGCGAAGGCAACTACTCAGGCACTCAGGGCTCCAGGACATAATGCGGGACAGGGACCAGTCAATTTGAGGGCTATGCCTCTTTAGCTAAGGATACCCCAAGACCACAGGGGAATTCTTGATGGGAAAAACGAAAAAACAAATCTGCTCATGATGGTTGCCCAATGAAACAAACTGGAGGGGAGCAGTCCGCAATGTAACTGGTTTTAAAGCACTGCCATCCAATGCAGACACCAAAATAGGTGAGGAGAGTCTTTGAACTGGGATGTTATACTGGCGAATCAGTTCAGGGCTAATCAGATTTTGTTTTTCCGAACCACTATCAACAAGGGAGAGCACAGGGAGGATTTTTTTGGTTAAGGCAGATGGACGAGTGGACGATCAGGCGGGGGCTATTGTGAATGGGAGATTCGCCAATCAGAACCCCCAGATTTACTGATGGGCAGCAGCTTTTGGGCGAATGGGGCAGGTTGATAGGAAGTGACCCTGAAGGCCACAGTACAGGCAGGAACCAGAAGACAATCGATATTGCCATTCTTCATGGGAGAGACGGGCTCTACCGATTTGCATGGGCTCTGGAGGAGGGGATGATGACCGAACTTGAGGCTGAGAGCTAGGGGTCGCCTTAGGATGACGTTGGAGGAGAGTGCTGAAATGCTCCCGTGAGGGCATCATGTTCCAACCTGACTCAGCCGCAAGTGTGCAGAACTCTATGGCCAGCTCAGCAGCTGACCTGTCCCCTTGCTTTAAGGTCCAAAGTCTTTTAGCTGCTTCCTCTTCACCAATAAATGGGCTGAAAGTTTGCCAGAATAATTTCAGAAAGTCTCTAAAAGAATATTCATTGATATTTGTGGGGTCAAAAATTGCTTCGGCCCACCTCCGGGCCTTACCTCGGAGCAGGCCAATTACATAAGAAATCTTACTTGGGTCGTCAGGGAACGACTGAGGAGAGCGCCCAAACACCAAGGACGACTGTAGGACAAAGCCCTTGCATTTGTCCAGGTCGCCGGCAAATGGCTCTGGAGTCGAAAAAAACGCGTCTCTGGAAACGGGAGCCCTGGAGGAAGCTGTGGGATCGACAGAAGTGGAAAGTTTAGGCAGGGCAGATAAGTGTGTAGTCAGTTCCCGCATTTGCTTACAAAGTTGGTTGAGGGTCTGATTCATGGAGTCTTGTTGTTGCGCCATGTTTGAGAATGCCAAGTCATGTCGGCCAATGAGCGCTCCTTGCTCTAAGAGTGCGGATAGGAGTTGTGCCGCAGACTCATCATGGCCAGTTGGTTGTGTCATGACCGAGTAACTGACTCTGGTGGGGGCACAGATTACTATCCAGACTTGAGTGAAGACAAAAGTTTTTATTTTCACTCTGAGCGAGAGATGATCGGCATGGAGGTGTGGAGACGGGTAAGCGATGGGAGGAATCCGGAAGATCCTGAGCCAGAAGGTGAAGGAGGGTGGACGGGCAGGCAAATAATCCAGGGAGGTAACGCTGAGGGTGAAGGAAGACAAAAAAGGTTTAGTTTTCACTTGGACAAAGATATTCCAGGGAGCTATGGAGTCAAATGGTAAGTAACCAACTGCATGGGATTTAACCAACTGGCGTCAGCCTCGGGGAAGAAGTCCCTCTTAATACTGCCTCCTGATTGTCATTGGTTACAGCTGGATCTGCCCTGCCCGAACACACCCTGGGAAGGAGAAAGGTAAGGAGGCACTCAGGGTTAATGCATGCCACCCAGTGGCCCCAACAGTTGCACACATTACTTTGGTATTTAGGTGTAAGTATATAGGGTTTTTTTGTTAAAAATGGCTTGGTGAGATTGTAGACTGTTCATTTGAGATTTAATTTTTCTAATTTCAGGACTCTCTTCTTCAGTGTCCTGATAAATTACACTTTGGGAGCAGAATAAAAGTGTACTTTCATTTTCATATGATTGTAGATGTGATTCAGTTTACTAAAATAATAATAAAAAAACACCATCAAAGTGTATGGATAAGAGACACATTTTAAAACGCACAAAGTCTCTTTGTCCTGACTGAAGACAGATAAAAGAATAAAAGCCATTTTTACATAATCCTTCGCAATGCTTTAAATAGAAAGTGAATAATAGACAAATAACATTAAAGTTTGTATACTGATATTCTAAAACTGTGAGCAGACCCTTCAACACCGCAACATAAAATAACTACAACTTATTAATAGCCTTGCTTCTTCACTGAGTATACTTTGGCTGTCCAAAGGTTTCCCTGTATTTTAAAGGCCTAGTGTGTTGTATTGTATCTCATCTGGGGAAGAGGTTAGAAACTGCAGCCAAATGAAACCCCTCTTCATCCTCTCGAGCATGCATTGAATGCTAAAAAATATTAATCAAAATTCATATTTTTTCAAATATCTTGAAAGCCCTACAACACATATTTAACCAAGAAAACAGTGATACAATCAACCAAATACTATATATATTAAACCATAAGTGAAAAAGAGACTAAAGTTTCACTTTGATCGTCCAACACCTTTTTAATCCAGTAGTTCACTCATCAAATCTTAGCCACAATCTCATGTTAAATGACTGGTATTTCTATACTGACAAAAAGTAGGTGCAAGGAAATTGGATGTTTTCAAAATCTTTATTCTGGCAAGCACCATTAGAAATAGAACATATTTATCATGTGCTTATGTTATGTGATGAATAAAATCATATATGCATGCAAAATTCCCTGTTAAAATGTACATACATATCTTTATTGCAAAAAACTGTAAACTAAATGTAATAAATTCATTCATATTTATCATTAGTTTTAAAAATGTTTAACTTTTAATACATCACTGTTTGTGTGAGAAAACAAATAAATCCATCTTTTTTCTCAGTTTCCAGTCTTTTTAGCAACATTAGTTGACCTTCACAAATTTAAAGATAATTGTACTTCTTTTGGAAACATTTTGCATGTATAGACTGACATGGCCTGCTTTTCAATCATACATCCATACAAACCTAATTTAAGTAAAAAAAATAGATGAATGAAAATACAACAAGAGGAGCAGAGATATAAACAAAACTGGAAAGATTAACACAAATGTGTTTGTGTATTCAGATATGTACTGCACTGAAACCCCACCATCCCCAACACACGTCCCACCCCTTAAAATTCTATGTTTAATGTCTTTTTAATCTTTTCTCATCTTATTTTCTTTTTTTTAGTACTGAAAATGAGTATCCAGCTTTCTTTTGTTGCTCAAAAAAAGAAAAATGATCTTCACTTATGATCAGTCCGCTGATGCTCCAGGCATCATTTAGCTCCTATCACGCTTTTGTTGCCAGCATGAATGTTTAGTATAAATTATTAGGACTTTTGGTCCTTCCACACATTAACGTCAGTCAAATAGATGTTGTCTTAGCCAGTGATGTCCTTCATCCCCCTCATACAGTGGTGACCCTCATTACTACCTCCCGGCTGGCGGCAGTGCTCATCCGAGGGTCACTTGGCCTGAGTTGGCTCAGGATGTGCAATATGGTGTATCCACAGTGGTGGTTCAAAATAGTTCTTAGCCTCCTGCTCTGATGGCCGCCACTGCTACTGGCTAAAATGTGAGGGTTGCCACGGGAGCCTCGGGGGCCAGTTTTACTGCTTGAACTCACTGGGTCGCCCAAGTCTTTCGATTTTTCGTAGTTCAGCACTTTCCACTGCTGATTGACAGCCTGCCATCTTTTGAATATACGGTACACCGATGAGCCCTCATGGATGATGAGACCTTGTGTGGTGGGCACAAAACAAGAAAATAAAGGTTGGGGTGAACGAAATTGCATGGAATTAACTTTTTTCTTAGTGACTGAAATTATACATCAAGCAAGGATGGGAAAATTTCTTCCTCAGAGCATCAACAATTGCTAAACACTTATTGACTATTATAAGAAACTGTGACGTAACAGTGATAAACATCCCTCTGTCCTTGCCTTATGTAATGTGTTGCATCAAATTCAAAATTAGCAAATTTTTGCAAAAACCTTAATCTTTATAAATCTTAACATTATGTATTATATCCTTTGTTGTGTATTCAAATAAGTATAGGCTGAAAAGATTTTGCAGATAGTTGTATGCTGTTTTTAATGCGCATTTTACTCGTCCCAACTTGGAATCAGGGTTTGCATCATCATTATAGGATGGAACATTTATTCTCTTCTGCAGTGAGAATATACAGTTGGCACAACTGCATGAATCTCATACCATCTGCTTCCATCATTGTTTTAGAGAGGCAAGTAATAAGTATGCAAGAAACCTCCCACTGAAGAGTTCCTTTGCAACCTCAAAAAATTATTCGACTTTTACAGAAATTGTTAGCACTTTCTAGCACCATTTGTTTATTTAGTTAAGTAGGACATCTTTAACAGCTAACAGGATGTAAAATGGGTACATGGTTTTATCACCACATTGCATTATTCAACCTACAATAATATTTTGTTGCACATTCTATCATTTGTTGTTACATAATGGTACCCTCTATGGTCAAACTGAAACTATTTACATTGGCAAATATGATTACATGTTTTACCTATGCAGACGATATCCATGAAGCCATACATGCCATAGCAGATTTGGAAGAGCAGGTCCTGTCGTTGCCACTTGGCAGATGGGCTGAGTGAGGACCAGATTAGCCATGAAATGCTGGCAATGAGGAACAGGGAGCCCAGAATTATGGCTGCTATCTGCACCTTCTCAATCACCGTCAGGGAGATCGCTTGCCACTGAAAACAGAGGATTTTCTTTATTAAGAAATCAAAAAGACAACAGATCGTGTGATCCAGTTTTCATGTAAAATTATGACACAATAATGCAAATATACCAAAAACAATTGTGTGTATTAGATTTTTGCCAATAAAAAAAGAAAGAAGGAAAATGCCTCATGATAAAAGAGAAAAATATCTGGTTGAATGTTTCTTAAGATGTCGCATTTTGACTGGATGCTTTTCAGCGTAACAGCAATGAAGTATCTAGTCTGTCTTGACCAAGCAGTATTAAAGCGTGAAAGCACATTCTTCTGTGTGCTTTTAAAAAAAAAAATATTTAAAAATATCCTCTATGATGGGATGATGTTTATGTTGTTCATTTT
>JABUIW010000028.1:169881-208195 GCA_013363375.1 Menidia beryllina | reverse complement strand
GTTTTCGTTAATGTTGTTGTGTTTTCATTAATGTTGTTGTGTTTTCGATAATGTTGTTGTGTTTTTGTTAATGTTGTATTTTTGAATTTGTATTTGTGCTTCGTTAATGTTGTTGTGTTTTCATTAATGTTGTTGTGTTTTCGTTAATGTTGTAGTGTTTTTGAATTTGTATTTGTGCTTCGCTAATGTTGTTGTGTTTTTGAATTTGTATTTGTGCTTTGTTAATGTTGTAGTGTTTTCGTTAATGTCGTAGTGTTTTGCACCTCAGGGCCACCGTAATATATTGCTTAAGACTGTTAGGAAGTCTCTGAAAATATCTCTTAGAAAAATTATAATATTTCCATTACAGTACAACAAATGTTCACACATTCTGCCATCTTAAAAGCTTCTGTGCTTACAGTCTTAGTGGGTCTGGTTTATTATCTCCCCATCCCCAGCCTCAGACAGAAAACTGCTGTGGCTTGGCAAGCAAAAACAGTGTAGTACAGATTTACAATGTAAATCTACAAGCAGATTGCCAGAACTTTGGGACCAAAATTGACTGGATTTCAGTTAGACTCTGTCTCTGAACCTGCACTGAAAGTACTGTGGTATACATAAATACATATATCCATGCACAATTAGGCACTACAGTCTCCTGCTGAAGTGAATGCAGACCAGTAAGGAAAAGTTATTAGTTGCCTATAAGAGTGACACATCCATGCCAAAGGTACTGACTGATACATCCATATGCTAGTTACCATATTATTGATAAATTATTACAATACTAGTGTTGCAAAGTTATTTCTCCACTTTAGCCATTGTTACTAGAGGGTTAAAATACCGCAAAATAAAATGTTATAATCATCAGTTTATTGTTACTCTTAACATGGTTATCCTTGAGCTTTAATTTTGAGCGCAGTCTAATTTTGTTTGACTTTGGGAAAATGTCTCCTTACTTTGGAGATGGCAGTTGATGCTCTAGTTGTAAAATTTGAAGTGAAAATAAGAATATTTTGGTGCGTGTAATGGACCTATGTCGATGACAAAAATCTTAATACCCATACAAACACATGTTTTTGTTGGCTGTTATTATAAGAAAGGGCAAACAGACAGTGACATAGAAGACCAAGTGAGTAAGCACAATATGGAAAACGTACTGACAAAACCAGCTTGAGATTTGCTTCCGCTGAGTGTTTGGCTCTGCGCTGTATTGATTGTATATTGTGAATATAACATCAAAAGGTCAAAAACAATTCATATTACTTCTTCTTCCTGCTTAAGTCTGTATTGTATTTAAAGAACTGCTAACTACTAGATCACTTCATAATCAGGGGTTAAGTAATTGTTTCTTGAATTCTCTCATCTTAATGAAATAATTTTAATGTCAAACAGAATGTTAGCCTAATCTGTGTTAGTTTACGAGAGCTAGAATTTAACTCTTTAAAGAGTTAAATTTTATAGAGAATTTTTTTTCCTTCATTTGACCCTTCAACAAATTTGAAAAGAGAGATAATTTTAGAATTTTCTTTACTTATTACTACACAATAAATCAAAATTATTAGCGTGTAGTCTTCTGCCCGCTGCTATTAGGTATACCTGATTGTGTACAACAGTGTTTTGAGCAAACCATTAAGTGATGCAAAAGGTCTCACATGCAAAACCTTTCAGAAACCGTATACATCAAATATGATACAAATGATACAAATAATATACTATAATAGGGTTAAATTGGCAAAGAATCAACTAATATCCTCAATGATCCATATATGTTTTCCTAGGATGTGTTTCTGATCCTGTTCTTGTTACCTGCAGTGGATTCTTTGTGCTGATGGCAAGGACCTGATACTTGAAGTAGCAGAGTTCACAGCTCCAAGAACCTCTTTCACTTATCCAACGGATTAGACAAGGTTGATGGGTGCAGCGCACAGAACCATCACAACGACAGGGGCTCAATAGTTCTCCCTGAAGGACAGACAAGGCAAACAAAGACTTTTAAAGTAGATTTTAAGATCAATGACCTGATTCTCATTTCTTTACAACAAAACATTTGGATCTGTATTCTAAGATATATGTCTTATGTTTCATAAGGAATTCCTTTTTGATTTTTCACAAGACCACATACAGTGAAAGTTATCATTTTTACTTCAATTACAATCAGATTATACTGATTTTACTCATTATATACATTTATATAGTAGCTTAAGCTGCTGGTTACCTCAGCCAAGTAAACAAAATTAAAATAGGAGGGAATCAGATTCAACAAAAAAATCTTTTAAAAAGAGAAATCATTAAATACTCAATTAACAATATGCACGTTAACATAATATCATATATTAGAACAGACTCTTTTTTTGCAAAATGTTACAAACATTTTTCAAAAGCCACAACATAGTAGAATCTCTGAAACATTCTTTCATCATTAAGACCTTGTTTGTCATTCAATCAAACCCTTAAATCTAATAAGTGTTGTATCACATCCACAAGTTGCAGCAGGAAAATTTAACTGATATGATGGCTTCAAACATTAGAACAGAAAATGGTTGTCAAAAATCTACAGTGTCTTCATTATTAGGACATAAAAGTGGTGCTAAGACACTATGAGTTAAAAAATGTTTATTCATGAGAGTAGATCGAAAGATGTTGAATGTTTAAAGCGTAAAATTTCACTATTATGTGAATTCAAAGTCAGCAGCATTTTGAGGACAGTTGATACAGAGTTTACATCATCATGGAAAAGTAAGTGATGCACTAAAATGATTGGCAATAGATCAGTATATAAAAATATCATGTTGAACAGGTAAAGATAGGCAGAGCTTCATCATTTGAGTCAACAACTAAAAGGAAGTGAAGAAATTGAGAAATAAATGGAAAGAAGAATAAAATCACTGATGAATGAACAATAATCACTAGTAGTAACTTATCATTGGCAACATATTATAAATGGCAATCTAATATTGAATAGATAAACAGCATGAATTGAAAAAATACAGGAAAATAAAGCAGAAATTATAATCTCATAATCTTTTCACCCACTGATGCTGAACTGTGCCCTGTGTTTTATTTTTCATCTTGCCCTCATACATGCATCTGATCCATCAAAAAATATCTTCCTTCAATCTGTTAGTCCATTTAGTCTAAAAAAAAAGCCACTACGGTGTTTATGGCATAATAATATTCCTCTTTCAATTCAAGTGCAACCATGTGCAAAGACATAGAATACTCTATTAAAGGCAAATCGGTTTGTACATTGCCCTGACGAAAATAATAGTTGAATGGACGATGAATAAGTAGCATAGTTGCTCTTTTCGTTTAAATTACGGATTATGATTCAAAGACTTTAATTACCATTTATATATCTAAATATCTGTTAACCTTCTTATTGTCATGTTGTCTTCTACAACCTGTTATCAGGTACATCTGATTGCGTACAACAGGGTTTTGAGCAAAGTTTTTACTATTAATTGATGCCAAAGATCTCATATGCAAAACATTTCAGGCATTATAGGGTGAAATCATCATAGATTAATGAATCAGGTATCTGTACCAACACAATCATCCATGATCTATATGAACTTTTTAAGAGGTGGGGTATACTCTGGAGAGGTCACTAGTCCATCATGTATTTTTTGACTATTAGTGTGTTATTCCTCTCCTGACAAGTATTGTATTCTATAAAGAAATTGGATCATAGTTATGCCACTCACCAACTTTAGAATAACTTGCCATCCAATATTATAAAGTTGTTCTGAAAAGTTAATAGTAAATGTGGGACCAAATAAAACTAATACGACAGCAAACATTTCCATTTTTTGTCAAGCTGACGAGTTTTTAATACATTATATTTTCTGGCTTTTTGTGACAGAAGTAGAATTCTGTGAGACTAATGAAGGACACCACAGCAACTATAAACTGACTAAACGTTGGGGTTGGACCGCAGCATTTTTTTCATGTATTAGACATTTACCACAGGGGGCAGCATGGTCGTTTGATGGTTAGCACCGTCGCCTCACTTGGTTCGAGTCTTTCTGTGTGGAGTTTATATGTGCTCCCTGTGTCTGCATGGGTCATGTTATGATTTGATAGCTACTCCCTTGCCAATCAGCTCCCAGCAGCCTGCCTCCAACACCTAATAGCCCGGCTCAGCCCTGATAAAACCCTGGCCGAAAATATGCTTAAATTGGAACTGTTTAGTGGAGGGGGCCCTTGTTAGAAATGCAAAAATACGATGTAGAACCTTGCCCTAAGGCTGAGTATGTCCTAGTGGATATTGCTTGATTTTGATCACTCGCCCATTTTATCCCACAAATATGCCTGTAACACCTTGAAATTGCTTTTGTAAATCCAAATATTGTTGGGTCAAATCAGTGATCCAGATTCTATTATGGCAAATTGTTTTTTTAAACACAATTAACAATAATATACACCAAAACAAAAACATAGAGCAAGATGATTGTTGTTATGATTATTCCTTCGACAGTAACATGAAACACAGTGCCTATTGTTATCAGCTATTGTTAATGAAATATCCATATAATGGCTATGAAAACTACTTCAATCTCACACCAGCAATGCCCTTTTACACAGAGGTTAAAAACTGTTGTAGAGGAAGAAAGAAGTTTACATAGAAGTGAGGGATGATGAAGTAGTATAGGTCAGTGTTCTTCCTCATTGCCTTTTAACTTGTTCTTTTTCCGTAGACAAAATAGCAAAAACAAACAAATATTTTGGAAAATTATTTTTCACTGGTAGATCTCAGTCAGACGTATTGCACATTGTCTGATTACCTATTTCAGAAAAGTGAATAAATGGTGATATCCATCTGTGCCCTCACAGGATGTGGTGTTTCTAATTGTCTACTTCAATTCTATTTAATAGCTAGCTCCAGATCCAGGTAGCATCAACAGTTTATACGCATCTGGTGAAATAGACATTTGACCGGACAGCAAAAACATAACTGATTTGATGTTTGGCTTGGGCTCATATACACCAGACAGAAAAAAAAGATGGAAGGGATAATGCTTGAATTA
Organism: Menidia beryllina; assembly: GCA_013363375.1. NCBI lineage: Eukaryota > Metazoa > Chordata > Actinopteri > Atheriniformes > Atherinopsidae > Menidia > Menidia beryllina. The sequence continues at coordinate 203,186 of JABUIW010000028.1, read as the reverse complement.
GTTTAATCTTCCTTTTGTCAGCACAGTCAGCACCAATCTTCTAGCAGGGGCATGTAACTGACCATCATATGATCAATAGCCGAGCATCATGTTTTGTCACACACAGATCTATGACTAACAAAATGATTGTTACTCGTATAAGTTCATCACCCTATTTATCATCCTCCAGACCTAACTTGCTAAGTTTTTTGTAATGCTGGCCTTATTAAAGATGAGTAGGAAATACTGCTTCCCTGATGCTGATTAATGATGAAAAGAGGGTTATTTAGAAAACTAAATCACCTCTGAAGAGAAAGAAAAACAACAATAGTTTCTTGAGATGACAAACTGTGCCGAATGTGATGCATAGACCATAAATATTTTGAGTACAATTTATCATAGGTGATTTTGGGCCAAACAAGGATAATTCATTTGGCTGACTATTGTTACATGATGGCAACTAAACCTTCAGTCTAGACTACATTTTTAAAAGAGCTATTTGATCAAAATTTAAGTGGAAAAAGAACTAAATGTGGGTCAGGATGGCTGCAGTCATTCCATTGAATCAGAGACCCCTTATGATTTGCAGAATTAAAAAAAAGGTAGATTATATTGACGAGTGGTATAGTATGAAAGACTTATTGCAGTTATGCTAAAATGGAGAAACAAAGCATCATGAAATGTTTTTTTCACAATCCCTCAAAACCTCATATTAAGGGACATGTGGCAACAAGAGGCTGTCGCTTGAAATTCACACAAAACGTGGTATTAGCTTTAGAGATTTCTGCTGCTGTCTATACCTGCTCGGGGCCTTGGAAACAGATCCGGCACTGGGGGGTCCGCAGGCTGCTGGTGGTGCTGGTCAGGGATACGGCGTCCAGGCCCACTTGCAGCTTGGGCTCCTTGTCCTCAAACGCCAGGCTGCGGGGTCGCGGGTCGCTACCGTAGTATTCCTCCTCATCATCCTGGGAATGGCAGTTGACGAACGGCGGCCAGCCGCATCCGCCCACCCCCAGATCTCGCATGGTAGTGGATCGTCTATCTATGTCCGAGCTGGACTGTCTTGAATCGGATCGCATAAACACCAGGACTTTCAGTTCGTTGAAAAGCATGCGTATCCGATATTTGAACATGTTTGGCTAAACAAAGAATCCCTCAGACGGACATTATTATCATTATTATTATTGTTATTATTATTATTATTATTATTATTATTATTCATATACCTGATACAATCATTATTTTTGTTGCATTTGTTATCATACCACAGCTAATATCTTTAAGAGAAAGGGCTCTCGCCCTTCTGTTGGCATGTGCGTCTTAGGCAATGCGGACGAAAGATCTTTAGCTGAATGACACACACTTTCACTATTCATTACTTAAACAAATCAGCAAACGCTATCCAAATCCATCTTCCTACGCATCCCAAACATTACAACCCGTACGGTTTTGGGCCTCCACTCTTCATTTCCTCGCTGTGGCACTCAATTACACCTTTTTCTCAAATTCAGTCAGCTTGCTTAAGGTCCTACATATTTTTGCTACCCAAAGCAGAAAACTGCGAGAGAATGGAAAAGTGAAAGATAGAGCAAAACAGAGGCAAGAAATAGATAATAGGACGTAAAATACATTGACATCCCATCAAAACAGTCACATCCGGGTTTCTTGCCAAGAATCATAATCCAAAAAGGGGGGAAAAAAGGTAGAGGTACGGAAGATCAGATGTAAGAGTGGGGGATGTTGTTTTAACGTCCTTAATGTCTTTATTGTCCGTCACTGTAGCATCCCCAGCGCCAGTCCATGGTTACCTATTAAAAAATGTTGTCCTTCTTCCCGTCTATATTATTTCCTTGTCGTAAAGACTCTCGTCGGTCCACGAATAATCGATTCCATGCATCTCCACAAACCATGTCGAGATAAAAAAAAACAATCCTTTTCATTTGCTTTCTCGGAAACGTAGCAGGAAATAAAGCAACCTAAAAACACGCGAGAACCCCGTGTCTGCTTTCGCACGATGTACATCAGCATTTAAATCCAAGTCAGAACACGGTGAACAACGCCAAAAAAAGATTGAATATTACTCAAATATAATTTTCTATAAGAAAAGAAGAGGGTTAAGACGGGAGATATGTATCCCCATCGGGTAGAAAATGTTCCACAACGGCTGTGAATATTGAACCAGGTATGTGGAGGTGATCATAGACTGAGTCCTATGCTACTGCTGATTTCCTCCACGAAATGGTTCGCTCGGAGATTGAACCAATGCAGCCGCTATTTCCGGAACAGGGAGGGGGAAAAAAAACTTACTGTCAATGTATAAACAACCTGACATGTTCCCTTGGTCATCCGTTCCTCTCGATGGGTGGCGCAAAGCCCCCAGCTTCTCCGGGAGCTGGCCTGGGAAGAGGTTCTAGCATTTTTTGAAAAAAAATTGACAGAGCACCGCTGTCCAGGGTGCTGAAACAACCCCCACCCCGCTTACGTTGACGCTGCAGCCACACGTAGTGGGAGCCCGCCAAGTACGAACTGGAGTAGGTCGTGCTTTGTGGACGCCAGTCTGTTAAAGAAAAGAGGACAAGGGAATAAGCGTCTATTTATGCAGACAAATTATTGATGTATACTGTATCTTGTATCTTATGTAAGTCTTATATTTAAAAGGTGTGTCATGGGTGGGCTACGTGTGTTTAATGTCTATGATGGACTGGCGACCTGCCCAGGCTCCAGTGACCCCACTAGGAATAACCCTATAGCCAACGGATGGATCGATATATATGTATGTGTAAAGCTACATAGATAATTTATTTATTTATATTTATATTATCCGGCTTCCTCCCACAGTCCAAAAACCTGCATGTTAGGTTGATTGGAGATTGGGGAAATTGCCCTTAGGAGTGAATGTGAGTGTGTGTGGTTGTTTGTCCTTGTGTGTCCTGTGTGTGCCCCTGCGATGGACTGGCGGACTGTCCAGGGTGTACCCTGCCTCTCGCCCGTTGACCACTGGGATAGGCTCCAGTTCCCCCCGCGACCCCATCAGGGAATAAGCGGTATTGATGATGGATGGATATTATATTATATATATATATTATATAAATGATATCAATTATATCTATAATTAATTTCTAATTTATCTATCCAGCAGCAACTGGCCTCATCAACGATCATTAGCCTATTCTTCTCCCACCGCCCTCTATCCCACTAATATACACAATGCTATGTTCAGCATTTTCTGGTCTGTCGTTGGACATTCAACATTGCACATTTCAATTGTTCATTTGTACGTTCAGATCTATATTTTGAAAGATTGTACTTTTTAGTTTTATTATTTCTGTTCTATATTTTTATTTCTACATTGTATGTCCTTTTTTGGTTCTCATAGAAGTGTTGAGCACCAAACACCAAGGCAAAATCCTTGTAAGTGAAAAACCTACTTGGCAATAAACCTTATTCTGATTCTGATAAGTATTCCATTAAAAGCTTTAAAAGCTTGCCATTGTTACCTGAACAACGTTACTACCACTAAGAATATAGATATTTAACTTTCTGATGATGATTTCACTTCAATTTTCTGAATATTTAACAGTGATTACATAAATGTATTTTTGATTGAGTTAAGTTTCAAGTTATTGTTATTGTTGTTTGCTTTATCTTCTGACTGAAATGGAAATAGTCAAGCAGTGAAGGCATGGATAACGTCAGTTGCCAGCTAAAAATGGATTTTTTTGTCTATTTGTATTTTTATATTATTGTATCCAACTATTTGTTTTTCACTTAGTGGAGACATAGTATACCCTATTTCAACAAGTTAAACTAGTTCCCTGGTGTCCTAATGTAATGTCTGTGACAAGCTTTGGTCAAGTTACCATAAATATAACTGAGTAATTTTTGTTCACACTTTGCGTGCTGATAGGCCCTCCATAGTCCCAAATGTACATAATCAAATGATTAAAAACTTGGTTTTGCCTAATATGTCCCCTTTAAACGTTAAATATTGAGTCATCCAATCATTCAATTCAATGCATTCTTGGATTCTGGGTTTAAATGTGCACACCACTTTGGATGTTTTATGACCCACCCTTAGCTTAAGGATTTTCATATGTATTTCTATGCTCACATGACAAAGTTTCATTAACCACCATTAGTAAACTAAGTTCTTTGTTAGGTGAACTTAAAAAAAATAAATGAACTGGACATGGGCATAATACATGTGTTTAACTTTTAAGATTGAGCAAGAGCTACATTGATTAATTAATTCCTTGGCCAAGGGTGACATCTGCTGTTGATAGGTAATTTGTATGCTGTACATAACGATTAACAATAATCGATGAGAGACACATTATGTACAACAATGACAAACAAAATGAAAATGAATAAAATATGTGTGTAAAAACACAAACGCAACATGAAATATGCAGGAAATGATCCCAGATAAAGTGCAATCAGGCCTAGATCCAAATTAGCCCTTTTGAATCTCTGACTCTTTTTTTCGGATCACCTTTTCTTAAGAGGATATAACAAAACCCTTTTTGTTTTTGTCTATGACTTTCCTGGGTAATATTCTACTTTTCTAAATGATCTTTTTTAATCTTAGTTAAAGCTGAGTACAGATAAATTCATACTGGTGGGTGATTTTCATGTAGATGGTGAACATCCATCCATTGTCTTTAGTGCTTATTGCTGGTAGGGTCACAGGGAGTCTGGAAGCTATCCCAGTTTGCACTGGTCAAGAGGGGATGGGCAGTTCGGCAGTCCATCGCAGGTTCTCGTGGAGACAAACAACCACACACACTCCCATTCATTCCTAGGGTAGAACATGCAATCTCCACACAGAAACATCCATGATTGAACCAGGAACCCTCTTGCTGTGAGACAATGGTGCTAGACATAAAACATGACAGTCAGAGTAATAACTTTAATCATGTATTATATTCAGTTAGATTACACAAATAGTACCTACTCACTCTCTTAATCATACCCATGATCCTTCATAACAGCAGGTTTATACTTCATCAAAATCCTGTGTAATCCTACAATTGTTTTAGTTACATTTTAGTTTACATTACAATACCCAACCACATCAGAGAAGGAGTTTTTATTCTCAATATCTAACAGAAAAATTGTTTAGTTAAAGAATCATTAGAAGAAATCATAAGAAAAAATAAATTCCATTATTATTAACATAGGACACCTAACCTAACCTAAACTTGACTCCTACCGAACTTGATTGTCTTGTTGCTAGCAATGCAACTTTATTGCATACAACACTAGGCATTTTTACACTGTAAAAAGATGTTAACTGGTCAGATAAGGTTGGCTCCTTTGTATAATTCTCAACTCTCAATACCTTAAAGGAGATAGCACAAAGATGAATAGACAGCACTGAACCGAGACTGACTGAAGGCCCCAGTTTTGTTGAAAAAAAAAAAAACAATTCTATGACACTTACCATCACAACATTAAAGCCATTTGGCTTAGCTGTCATGGTTACATGTAAACACTTTATGGCATTTACACTGCAGCCTGAAGTGACCTGAATTACCTTTTTGCCCCAATATGACCTGTATCTGATCTTTTCATGACAGTGTTAACAACACAGTTCATATCTCTTCAAATGCAACCCAGCCCACTGGAATATATGGTCCTAAATCCGATATGTATCCAATGATTTCAAATGCGACCTGAGTCTGGTACAGCCAGTTTGCATTCATCATAAATGCACGTTACTGAACCTCTAGCAAAACCACTTTTCTCCATCGTGCAACGCCAAAGAAATACAACCATGGCGGATGATAATGAGGAAAACAGTCAGTGGACAGAAAGCGGTTTATGATTAAACTAGTGTTTGGGGGGATAGCTCTATACAGTCCAATATGGGGAGGTCTTATCAATACCCGATAATCTTTTTATCATTTACAAAGAAAAAGACAAGCATGGGCATAAATGTTTGTGGCTCCAATGTCAAAGAAAAATGAAGAGCATCCAGGCCAAATATAATGAAACTAAAGTTTCCGACTCATTTTATGAAAAGGTGGACTGCAAACACTGAGCACACTACTACATGTGATGTTATTGTATCCTGTACTGCGCTTTTAGGTTTATTTGCAGTTCACACTTGATATCACATACGAGTAGCATATATTTGGAAATGTGAATGACAACGGCAAACGATCTGGATTTCACAACAAATCAGATTTGCTGAGTATGAACATAACCTATGATAAAACATCCCTTTGTTGTTGGTGTCATCAAAAACCTCATATGTGGTTAAAAACCAAGTATTTGTATAATAGTTACAGGTATTAATGTGTGAGGATGGTTTCTTATAACAGATTTCAAAGTGCTTGAAGCACGACTCAGATATTCTCTCAATAATCAATGTAATGTGGAGAAAAGTCTTGATGGAAATTTTCAGCATTATGAACTGAGCTAATGATCAGACTATGATGAGGCACAGTCAAGTGGATAATGATATAAAACATGTATCTGCATTTAATTTTTATACAATCAGATGTCTGATTATAGATGCAGAAAATTGCAATACATAAATTCCCTGTTCAAACTCTGTAGAAAGGGGTTGTGTTAAGGAGTTTGAAGCAAACAAACATTCTTGAAAATAGAGCATCAGAAAGATGTGAGGATAGCAAGTTGAGGGTACCAGATGCATGTTATCAATGTCCCATTTGCTTTATTAGACATGTTTTTTTTTATATATATCCATTCAATAGAAATGACCAGTGTAAAATAGCATGAAATTATTGTCCAATATTATCACCTTTGTTGATGGGGATGATTTATCTCCTTTAATCAATCTTCAGGTAGTTTCTATTTCTAGCAGACAATTATATTGTACATAAGTGTAAAATAATCCTTAGCTGTTCCTAGGATTGAGATTTCTTTTGTAAAATGTCATTTTAATACATAATACATATGTATGTATACAAACACACCTCTCAATGATCTACTTTGCCACTCCAGCATTAATATTATCACCATTATTTATATAGAATATTACATAGAATATTATTAAAAATTAGGATGTCATTATAATATATAATACATTATTACTATTCAATATAATCTGATCACAATTATCTGTCTCAAACAGCTTGGGAGGACAGGAGTGGTTATTACATTCTATAACATCAGGAAAACAAAAGCACAAGGTAATGAAAACGATGTCATATATAAATGGGGTAAATTGTGGTCTACTGAGAAAATATTACACAATTAAGATATGATGGAAGCCTTATATGTGAAGAACATAGTTTAAAATTGCATGCATCTAATAACATTATGAATAGAAGCATGCATAAAGATGAAAACATGGATGTGTTTTCAAGCCCAGAAAGCTTAAATAATTATCTTTTGCTTATCACGGCGTGGTCACTAATGTCAAGGCAGGTCTACAATATCCTCTGTGGTGACGAAAAAAAAACTACATACACACTTCATTACCATCTTGTGATGAAGTGTACAAGTGAGTGCTAGTCACGAATCTTCCAGCCAGTACCTTCCTGCTGAAAACAGAAAAAATTACAACTGTCAGGAGAGAAACGGTCTGTTAACTGAGGTAGTCAAGCCTCCAGCAAGAAGATTTAATGCTGCATCAATGTTTTCATACAACTTTAATTTTTTGCCAGGACTTGGATTTTTAATTTTTCAAGACCATCAAAATTTAATTAATACAGAACTTTCACAAAAAAATATTTTGACTAGTAATGTTTTTTAAATTTGAAGTTTTATTATTTTAAAATTGTCTCAAAAATTACATTTGCATTACATTTCATTAACATTTTCCCACAAATAAGACATGTTATTATAGTTGAGGTTAGTCCTTTAAGTTAACCGTTAAAAGAAAACAAAAAGATAAAACTCATAAATTCATATATCAACATGAAATATCAACCAAAATTATATAATCAAAAAATTTGATGAATGTGTGTCAAACTTAAATAGATGGTGAAAATATTTAACAAGCATATTTTACAAAGCATTTAACACTGATGAAAGGAAAATTATGGCAACAGAAAAAAACAAGTACACAAAATATTCACGCTTTTCTAACTTACTTAAAAACAAGCAAATTTCCCAAATAGTTAAAATTGAATTTGGGATTCAATATTCCAAATTCACTCAATGTTTTCAAAACACAGATTTTTTTATTTTCTTTTTCATGATTTCTTCCAGTTAAACAGGAGGTACTAGAAGTACCTGAATTCACTTTTCTACTATACTAATATTACTGTCCAACACAGACATAAGTGGTAAACACAGGTAGAGTGGATAATTGAGGATTTTGGAGAAACTACTTTGCAAAAACAATTAGGAAATATTTTCACAAGCTACAGTAGTTAAGCTTTATGTACAACATCAAAGCTGCAGTCAGTGGCATCTGTAGTTAATTGATTCAAAGTGAGTTGGCTCAGTTAATGTTCAAATATTTTAATCTGAAGGACTAGCAACTCTGTTACCTTAATTCACCTCTTGAAACTCCAACCTTATGTAATGTCTAGAGAAAAAGGAAAAGAAAAATCTCTACACAGTGCCTTTTTTCTCTCTACACTGGAAATGTTTAGGTGCATATAACTGACAGCACTGAACTGAGTATATTTTTATAGATGGTGACATTATACTAGACATAAGAGGAATATTTTAAGTTGCATACAAGTTATTTGGACAGTCATTTGTTGGTGTATAGAATGAAATCAACAAAGAGGCAGTTGGTGTGTGCGGGTGCAGGACTCATGCAAACATGTCATGTAATCGCTTAAGTAGTAGACTGAAATTGAGAAATCTGGTACTCAGATCAAGGCTGAACAAGTCACACTGATCAGCGTTATGAGTCATCCTTTCATACACAAGTATCCAGGTGTTCCAGCTTGAGCTCTAGCATACATGTCTAAAACTGTACTGTCTCAGTCTCTGGTGAAATATGTCTTTCTGTTTCTCAGTGTGTTAAGGTGCTGAGTGTGCTTGTCCATTCTGTTTTGCTGTGACTGCTGTGTATCTGAATTTATATGCCTGAGTGTCTACCTCATGATGTATTCTATTCTCTCTGTACCAGTGTAAAACAGTTTCTAATGTGCCCCTCTCTGAGACAGACTATAGGAAAGCACTTGGATTTGCACGTGGATCCTTCTGGTTTCTGTATCGCACAGCGAGCCACACTCCAAGGATCTGTTATTAAAGAAAAGTCAGACAAGATATTAAAAGGCCATGAAAACAGTTTTCCTGCCAAAGAAAGTCTTTCTAAAATCAAGCCAAAATATGCATTACAGTGTTACTGGACTGTAGCTACAGTAAAAATTGGTTATAATGTTTTATACAGTCACCCCCATCTTGCCTAAAGATAGAACCAAGAATATAGGCTACGTTCACACTGCAGCCTGAAGTGACCCAAATTCGATTTTTTGTGAAATCCAATTTTTTTGGTGGGGTTGTTCACAAGTACAAATATATGCAACCCGTATGTGATATTCAGTGTGAACTGCAAGCGAACCTAAAAGTGTAGAAAGCCTGATCAGTTTGTGGTCTAGCTCTTCATAAACTGGACAGGTGACGGATCCAATGCTGCTTGGTTTGTTTGAGTCTTAAGTCTCCTTATATTGGCCCAGAGGCTCTTTATTTTTCCTTGGCATTGGAGTCAGGAAAGTTTATACCTACACTAACAAAAGAATCACCCGCTTCTGATAAGATGCCTCGAGTTGGACCTGGATAGAGCTATCCCTCAATTACTACAAAATTTCAAAGAAACTAATCTGAAGCTCAAAAAGCTGGATTTAAGAGACTGCAACATGTACGACTACTCTTCAAGATAATGTGTTTGGCAAGCTAACTTACCTCTGAGAAGCTAAAGAAGAGTCCGACTCCCCCAAGAATCTTCAGGGCCTCAGTGGCATGATTCAGCATCTTTTCACCACAAGTTGAACAGTTGCCTCTCTTTTTACATGGCTGGAAGAAACATCCATACAATTCAGTCATCAGTTTATCAGTGTCATCTGTCCTACTGTAACTGCCAAAATGTATTCCTAAATAGTATGTTGTCAGCTTTCCCATATTGTTTAGGGAAAAACTTGTACAACTTTTTATCAGTGACACATGCACTATTTGATGGTTAAAAATTCAAAATGCAGAATTTACAGCAGGACAGTTTTGCAAATCCTGATCAAACTGTGAGGCAGTGATGTTCAGCAGTCCACAACAGTTAAGCTGGCTCTCAAGGTCTGTCTTGGTGTTGTTCTCCAACATCCCCCAGGCAGAGTTCAAAAGCACTTCCTTCAATAGAAAAGAAGACAGAAAAATAATAATAATAAATATCACATTTAAATTAATACATGATTTAATTTATAAGCTGAAAATATTCTGCTATATTCTGCTGTGGGTTAAAAATGATTCACCTGCTGCCCTTGGTTCATTGCCAGGCAGGAACATGAAACCCCGAATTGGAACAGGAAAACAATGAACAGAATGACCATGTACTTCAAGAAAGTCAAAGAAAAATGCTTCAACAGCATGATTAACAAATGGAAGTCAAATTAATTATCTTTCAACTCTTTATAAATAGGAAAGTGAACAAGATACCACCAATGTCTATGTCTTCTACATAATAGTAATCACAGAGAATAACTCCTGAAACACTAACAAATATTGGAGAAATTGGGATCTTTCTGTAGCTGTAGGCACCAATGTCTATATAAAGAAAGGATACAAAGAAAAGCATGACTTGATGGTGATGGATTGCTCCAATAAGTCCTACAATGGCAATAAGCAGCAGGAAGACACCCACTGCTATGACACCTCCTATGATGTGGATGCTTGACACCAAGCCGAAGCCCTTCCCCCATGCTGCAACTCCAATCAACAGCAGCCCAACAAGCTGGAAGGACCACAGGGAAGAAGGTTAATTATAGTGAACAGAGAAAGAGTGAATTGAGGTAAAAGAAAGAACAGCACATCAAGCATATAGCACAATATGAGAAACAGGCCACCTAGTATCAGGCTTGGTATCAGGCGAATCAGGTGAACGTGTAGGAATTACAACAGTTTGTAAATGTGCATCCCACTCTTTAAGGGACCAAAAGTAATGGAACAAATTAACAATAATAAATCGAACTTTAAATGTTTAATACTTGGTTTGCAAATCCTTTACAGTCAATTACAGCCTGAAGTCTCGGACACATAGACATCACCAGACGCAGTGTTTCATCTCTGGTGATGCTTTTCGGGCCTCTACTGCAACTGTCTTCTGTTCCCGTTTGTTCTCGTGGCTTTTTCCTTTCAGTTTTGACTACAGCAAGTGAAATGCATGCTCAGTCGGATTCAGGTCATGTGATTGACTTGGTCATTGCATAACATTCCACTTCTTTGCTTTAAAACAAAACTCTTTGTGTGTTTTGCAGTATGCTTTGGGTCATTGTCCAATTGTAGTTGACTTTGACACACAGATGCCTACTTTCTTGAGTGCACTTGATCATCCCAACTGTTGTGAGGGTTTTTTTCTTCTGCAAAGAAAGAATTCTTCTGTCATCCACCAGAGTTGTTTTCCGTGGTCATCCAGGTCCATTGGTATTGCTAAGCTGACCGGTGCGTTCTTTCTTTTTAAGAATGTTCCAAACAGTTGATTTTGCCCCACCTAATGTTTAGCTATCACTCTGATGGGTTTGTTTAGATTTTTCAGCCTAATGGCTTGCTTTACTGAAATTGGCAGCTCTTTGGATCTCATTGAGAGGTGGCAGATTCCAAATGCAAACAGCACATTTGAAATTAACTCTAGACCTTTTATCTGCTCCTTGTAAATGGGGTAATGCAAGAATAACAGACACCTGGCCATGGAACAGCTGAGCAGCCAATTGTCTCATTAATTTGGTCCGTTATAAGGTGGAAGATACATATATAAACAGTGGTATTTCCTACACTGTTGACCCGATTTGGATGCAAAATGGATGCTCTCAAAAGTGGAAATTCTGCATTTAAAGCACATCTTGTATATTTCATTTCAAATTCATTCAGGTGGTGTATTGAGCCAAAAATATTAGAATTGTGTTTGTTGTCCCAATATTTATGGGTTTGACTGTAAATGGAAATACCCTGGCTGAGAACAGGATAAAATGCAGAGGCACAGCATGATGTATCAAGTACAAATGCCACAAAGTGCAGTGTTATATTCACAGCAAATTAAGAAGGCTGAATGACTGTCAGTGTTGACATCTATACTTTTTGTTTTTGTGTATTCAAGTATAGGGCAACATTTCAGCAGGCAGGAAAAAGACATTTAGGGAAGCTGTTTAGTAATAACTTGTTCTACTTTCACATTGGCTTATGTTGGACATTTTTATTTGGACTAGAAAAATTAATAGGCAAGCAAATTGAATGCAGACACTTAGCTTTTCAACTGCAGAAAATGTATGTTATATCATAGTAAATGCATGAAAGTAGCTTTGAAAATATGTAAATTAAATATGTTACACTAAATTCTAATTCCTGATTTAAAATAAAACAAAAATGAAACTTTTTCACAGTTGTTCATTAGAAGAGTGTTTCCCAACTCAGTGTTATGGCAAGAAGTGCATGCGTGCCGAGAAATGCATCCCCATTCATGGCAGAGTAAGTTATTTATGATTCTGCCTCCTCTCTCATGGTGTGCAATGATAAAAAAAAAGTATGAATTACAAATGTTTAGAACTAGTTAGATTTAGACTTGAGGGTACATCTTTGAAAACAAAGACTTGTTTTTAACCATAAGCGTTTTTAAGCAGTTCAGTTCTGGACATGTGCTGTTGACAACACAAATGCTTCAGAGATGTGTTCTGAAAAGCGACGATTGCTACATTTATCCAATAAAGTGAATAATAATACGGACTTGACAATTGTGTTTGATTCGTCTTTTTCTTCACTTCTTCATTAAGACTAGCTGATAATATCCTACATATAGACTTATGATAATCAAACAATTTTACAGTTTAGAAAATCTCTTTCAACAATTATTAGCTATATTTTTATACTATAAACATTCCAAACTAAGGGCTGTGACCAACACTTTTATATTAGCCTAAGCCTAAAAGATAGTTGGAGACATTTTCTATGAACAAGTTTTACTCGGTAGGCTACAGCCCAGACTATCTGAGGTGCCTGCCCCAATATGCATCCCCTGCTGGTCTTGTTCTTAAAGAGAGTTTGAATTTGAACAAATGTCTATGAAATTGTATTTGCTCTGCTTACAAGATAGTGTGTAAATGCCATGCACACAAACCTAACCTGGGCTGATGCATATTTCAGTAAGGTCTGCCAAAATAAAACGTATCCCCTGCTGGCCAAGCTCTTAGTACAGCTAGCAATAGGTGAACGAGACGCTCTAAACAGTACAATTGTTGGTTTGCGTTACCAAGTTAGTGTTATCTAGTTAACAACAGCACTCGTCATATATATCAAAACATTCACGATTAAAAGCAAATCTTTATTTTCAACGATTTACTCTCAAGTCGTAATGACACCAGTTTAAAACGTTTCTAATTAATGAACTTCCGATCCTTTATTATTACAAAACACAAGCGAAGAGGCAGAATCATAGACGACTTTTGCTCTGCGCGCTCCCGCGACAGGGGATGCATCTCACGGGGGGCATACTCTTCTCATAACACCGGTACTCAAGGATCAGTGCTCTGCATGATTTTCTTGAGCCGTTCCATTTATTTGAACCAGGTGTTCTAGAACAGCGAAAACGTGCAGGGTAGTATGTGCAATGAGTAGTAGGGTCGAGAAGCACAGAATTAGTACTGCTAAATTGACTTATTTTAATTAAAAGAGTTAATTTTTTCTGATATGTCAGCTATTAGTTTACAGAGGCTAACGACAGCTGAACCGAAGCTAGCGTGTTGCAACATTTTAGAACGCTTTAACAACGGCAGACACTTGAGCTGTTTAAAAGCTTGTTTGATCTCATTATATACCCGATCGGTGAAAATATACAAGACAATGGTAATATCCCTCACAGGCATGATACTGTCGGACAGTTGGCCTCGGAGCTTATGCTATCCCTAACACGAATGGTGTTACTAGCTATCAGACTGGTAGCTACGACTTTCTATCTAGACAAACGTAAACGAATTGTTATACACAACGTATATACCATTTATGTACATACCAATCAAATGGGGTGAAACCAGAGTGCATGTGAAGCAGAAGGGTTATACCATCAGTAATTTCTATAAACGTAAGTAAGTCGCTAGCTAGCACTCCACCAACATTATGCTACTTCACTCAGAAGCTAGTCAACCAGCTAACTAGAACTTAGTATCCACATTCCACACTCACCATGTAAACAACGTTAAGGGAACAGAGCGCATTTTTGGAACAGGTGAAGCCGCCACACACCATATTAAATATAAGACCTCTGTCGACTGAGACCAGACAGTGAATAGGACTATACCCTTGCTATGTCGATCTGAAATGTAAAGATGTCTATCTGGACCAAATAGAGAAGAGGGCGTGACTGATTACGTCTGCGCCACATATGACGTCAGAATCGTGCGCTTTCCTGTCTGCGTAGGAAAGCAGTTTGCTCCTTCAGTTTAATAAAATAAAATATAATAAACTTAATATAAGGAAAATTCAGGGTTGAAAAAATAATAATAATAACAATGACAATCAATTACAAGAAGAGATTCTCTTTTTCCTGAGTTTAATGGCTGCTGGTAGTAATGGTCTTCAGTGCCTTTCTGCCTTGTTCTGAGCATGACGAAGCCTCACACTGAGCACACTCTGTTGTGAAGAGCATGTGATGAATCATCCTTTATTATCAGCAGCTTGTGCAGCTTTCATCTCCAGAGAATCAGTCCCAGCGGCTATAAAATGATCTGCAGACAGCCAGCAAGCGAATGTTCAGTGAAAGTCCTCTCAAAGTCTAGACACCAAACATGATCTGAAAGTTCACTCTACTGATTCTTTTATGCTTTTACAGTCTTTATATCTTTAAAAACGCTATGGCTGCTACTACTTTTCTTGTTATAAAAAGTTTGCACTTCTGATGTCTGAACTGAACATCTTCTGACGTTTTTATAAAATGTTGTTTTACAAAGCTTCCATACAAAATTAGACAATCCAAAGGGGTCCTTGTCGACTCCATACAAAACCAATGCACTAGATTCCAAAGAGGGTTCAGTTTTCAAACAATATTTCCAATTTTTTAATGATCTTATTCCTTTATAATTGTGCATTCAATTCAAGACGAATAAAGTGAGCCCCCACTTTCGGTTTGCGCACAAAATAGATTCCCATTTCATGGTCCGTCATTTGTTCAAACAACTACCAGATGGATAACGAAAAGGAACTCTTCGATTCTATCCTATTTTAACAAAGCCACTCCCTGGGTTGCCCCCCACCCGCCTGGGCTTCCCCCTTATGGTGGTGGAGGGGTTTGAGTGTCCCAGTGATCCTAGGAGCTATGTTGTGCAGGGCTTGAAGCTCCTGGTAGGGTCCCCCCAAGGCAAAAAGATCCGAGGCTCGATGATGATGGATCTGGTGCTCCCTCGCCCGGATGTGGACCACTGGGGCTCCTCTCTGGAATCAAGCCTGGAGTTGGGATATGTTGGTGAGCGCTTGGAGGCCAGGCTTTTACCCATGGAGCCACATGGGTCCCCTTTTCAATGGGCTCACCACCCATAGGAGGGGCCAAAGGGGTCAGTGCAATGTGTTTCGGGTGGCAGCCGGTAATGCGGACCTTGGCGAACCGATCCCCGGCTGCAGAAGCTGACTCTAGGGACGTGGAAAGTCACTTTTCTGGTGGGAAAGGAGCCTGAAATGGTATGCGAGGTGGAGAGATTCCTGCTAGACATAGTCGGTCTTCCCTCAATGCAGACCTCTGGCTCTGGAACCAGTCTACTTGAAAGGGGTTGGACATTCTTCTATTCTGAAGTTGCCCCCGGTGACAGGCGCCAAGGATGAGTGGGCATAATTGTTGCCCCCCATCTTGGTGCCTGTACATTGGGGTTCACCCCGGTGAATGAGAGGGTAACCTCCCTTCGCCTTCGGGTGGGGGGACGTGTGCTGACTGTTGTTAGTGCTTATGCGCCTAACAGCAGTATGGAGTACCCACCCTTTTTGGAGTACTTAGAGGGAGTTCTGGAGGGTGCCCCTCCAGAAAAATACCTACAGCGTTTTCTTTTCTATCTTTTGCTTATGCCCAAGTATCTAATATTTACTGTATTAATATTCACTGCCATTAATGGAAAGAACTTAAGGCAGAATGCCTTTGATATATCTGCTTTGTCTGATAGGGGTTCAATAAGATTTGCAAAGAAAGAAGGGGAGAGTGGGTAACCTTGTCTGGTGCCTCTCTGCAGACTGGAGTTTGATCATTGGTCTTAACAAATACATTTGGAGGACTATACAAAATTCTTATCAAGTTTTGAAAGAATCAACCCTAATTGGTATAATATTGCAGACAAGAATTTTAATTTTAAAAGATCAAATCCTTTTCTGGATCCAACAGAACAGTTGTCGCTTCTAGGTTGTAGATAGAAGAGAAGTCTAGGAGATTAATTAGCCTGCATGTATATTAGTGGAAGATTGTTCTCCCCTTATGATGCGTGTTTGATATAGATGTATTAAAAGAGGGGTTTGTCCAGTTTTCTGGAAAGGGCTTTTGAGATTATCATGAGATTAACATGTATGATAGATAAAGGATGATGGCTGAATAGGAGTATAGGGTCATTTACTGGTTTCTCAAACAAAATAATATTATCTGAGTTAATGTTTGAGTGCACTTTGTTCTTCTTAATTTCTGATATAATCATATGGATTTTAGGTGACAGTATAGTCCAAAATTCCTTTGCTCAGATGGGAAACCATCTGGTCCTGGGGCTTATTAATAGACAAATGTTGAAGGGTTTCAAAGAAGAAAATTCAACGCCTTGACTTGTTCTTGCTGTGATTTGGGGAGATTAATGTTACTAAAATATTAATCTATGTTAATGGTTAACAAGTTCCTCTTGGGAAACACCATAGGCATAGTCTGCCTGAGACTTGGCCATTGGATAACTGATTTAATTAGCCATTCATAGTTTCACTGTAAATGCCCTCTGTACTCATACTTGCATGGATTAATCTTTGAGACGAGCATATACAACTGGCAGGATCCAAAATTAAGCATTTTAACACACTCATGAAGGAACTTTGGTGTTTCCTTTTGTATATACAACAGACCCTGGATCTGAACCTGCTAAATAGATTAAATGTCCCTATAAAACACACGGAAAATTATGAGACCCTTTTATATGACAAAAACCACTGTTTTTTCTTAGTTACTCAGTTTAATTTTTTTTATTTGGTGTGAGAGACATAGGCACTCACCTGCGGCCAGATCGGACTCTGGGAAACTTTGCCGGGGGCACTAGGGTGTGTGCTTGCCCCCCATAGCTGGCTGTTTTGGGTAGCTCATTACTGTTTGGTATTGGGCAGGCCCTTTGTTCGGGTCAGACATTCGGGTCCCTTGGTCCTGCACCTGGTCCATAGATGGCTGGCCTGGCCCCGATGATGGTAGTTTGTCACTACTGGTTCCTGGGTAGCTCTGCTCTGCGGCAACAGGGGTATCATCCCTGGCCCCACCACTGGGACACCACACATCAGGGGAGACAGGAGAGTCTCCCCTGATGTGTGGTGTCCCAGTGGTGGGCTGTCTGACTTCTGTGCTCTGTGGGGCTCCTGGTGTATTGGGTCTGATCTTTGCTGGATATCCTGGAGAGAGGGTGGCTGTGGCTCTCTGCACCCACAATTGATATAAGACTTAAAGAATAATTTATAGAAAGTTGAGTTACCCCATATTTGCTTCTGCTTACTGAGCATGTGACTACAATTACTTGACACATGTATGTGTGAGCATAAGTGATTTGCTTGTCTGTCTTTAACCTTTGCAACAGTGTACCCTTTAACTACGGGAACTGTTAACCACGCGAGATCAACTGGTGGAACGGGTTCAAAGGAAGGACAGTATTGTCCTCACCTGATGAGGAGGATTGTTTGTCTTATCTGTGTGGACAATTCTGCTGAGTGCATTTTCATTTTTTTTAGAGGTGAAGTTGCGTAAGTGATCATTTAATTTAGAGCTGAAGTTGTATAAGTGATTAGGACTGCCCTAAGGGAATAAAAAGAGAGGGCTCGGCAGGACTTGCTCAGAGCAGTAGGAGATTGTAACCAAGGAAGTCTCCGTCCGTTCTCCTTGCGAGTAAAATGAACCCCTTTCTCTTTCTCTTCTTTACAGAGTTTTACACATGTTTAAGGTGGCTTGAACCTAACATACTTGGTCCTTTGAGCCGGATCCCAAGACACCTGAGAATTCCAGCGGATGAGGTGACATCCAGACAAAGACCGTGCACACAACAAAACTCTGTTAGATTGAGTTTTTAGACCTGTTTTTCGAACTGGAGATTGGTTCCCCTGCTGGAATCCTACGACTGTGATGTACACCGTTAATAAAAACTGAATTGGTAAAAACCATGCCAAAAAGGCTAAAAATGTTCGCTAAAATTTTTTTAAAAACTAGTTAACCGTATAGCCTACAGTCTGTAAAAACATGAAAAACACTCTCGGGCAACCTGCAAAATGGACACTCGTTTAAAACCCCGGGACTGATGCCCGATAAAAACGAGTTTGCGGCGATGGCGCCGTGCAGAATCCTCCACTGTAGGTCACCAGTCCGTTTTTTTATTGGAGGCTTGTATAAAGACCTCCATTGCGGTTTCTGTCCTCTCAGTCTGTCACTCCAAATACTGACAGCTCTTTTGTGAAAAGATTTTTGTACCGTATTTGTATAATACTTGCGGGTTCGTTTTGCCCAATTCCAATTCCATCCCCAATTCCATCCCCGAGACTGGGCTTTGCAGCAGTCTCCTCAAATTCCGGACTCAGGAACACGTCTGGGAACGGGTCGTTGGGGTTGAGCAGGCACTCCGTCAGGCTCGAGGACTCAACGAGGACTCAGATGCAGAGCGTAATTCAAAAATCCAAAGTTTATTAACAAAAGGCGCACTCAAAAGGAGTGGACAAAAAGACAAACATAAACCGCTCCAAAAACGGAGGGCAAAGTACAAACTGAAAGAGGCTCTCCAAATGAGGCTAAAGGGAAAAGTCACAAAACAATACTGATGAAAGTAACAACGTAAATCTCTCACGAGGAGGCAAGGGCTGAAACAAAGTAGCAAAGAAATACTCACTAGAGACGATCTTCTAGGAGGAAAACTGAAAAGGCACTCTTAAAGAGGCAAAAACGCAGGAGGCTCAAAGGCAAGGAACGGGATCTAGGCAAGGTAACTGTGACGAGGGAACTGTGGACAAGACAGGCACTGTGGTTGGGAACGAAAGACACTGGCACGGGACAAGGGGAGACGAGGACTATTTAACCACATGAGGGAAGGGATCCCCAGGTGCACACAATAGGTAATCAGGGAGACTCTCAGACTGGTGACACAAGAGGAAGTGCCTGAAACGAGATGAGGGTTATTCTTCAAAATAAAACAGGGAATGACAAGACTAGAAAAAGACGAGACAAAAACCCCTCAACCAGGACCACCAGCGTGACACACTCTTTTGCGGCGTGTAGGTTCAGGAGCCGCCTCTCCCCAGCCATCAGTCTCTCCTTCACCCCCTCCAGGAAGCGTCGCATCAGCCTGGCGGACCGGACCCCAAGCTGCAAGCCGACCTCCTGGACGTAAGAAAAGTCAGGTCCAGCCACCTCCACCAGCCACCGCAGGGTCACCGTCCCGGACTTGGACAGCACCTCGGCAAGGCCTGGCACGGCGCTGTCACGGACGTCCAGTCTCGCTCCACAGACCAACGGTTCTTCTAAAAGCCAATGCAGAGAATTATACGTTTTTGATCTGTGCAGTTTAAAAAAAGCACAAGATCTAAAAACACTCTGGTAAAACTGAGGCAACCCTTTTAACTTTAAAAGACTCAAGTCAGTTAAAAACAGAGCATCCAACCCCAGAGCATCCAACCCCAGAAAGTTAACACGTCTGAGAATGCAGCTGGCCACATCCCTCCACACAGGAGATCCTGTCAGGAACCTTTGAAGAAACTGTAATCTAAAAGTAGCTGTTCTACTGGCCAGGTGGACAAGGCCCTGACCCCCCTCCTCTCTCGGTAAAAACAAAACAGACTGTGGCACCCAGTGTAGACCGTTCCAAAAGAAATTGACCATCTCTGACTGGTCTCTAATAAAAACGACAACATCATCAGCGTAGGCAGATAAAACCATATTGTTCTTAAAACCAGGTAAAACCAGACCATAAACACTCGAGCGTATTTTCTGGAGGAGGGGTTCCAGGGAGAGTGCGTAGAGCATCCCAGAGAGCGAGCAGCCCTGTCGAACGCCTCTACACACCCTAAAAGGAGCACACAGGCTGCCGTTGATCTTCAGCACACTCTCGATGCCACTGTACAGGACCTGGATCTTGGTGATAAGACCCTCGCTGAACCTGAACCCCCTCATGGTTTTCCAGAGGAAGCCGAGTTCAACGCGGTCAAATGCCTTTTCTTGATCTAGTGAAATCAAGCCAAGTTGCAAACCCAATGAACCGGAGACCCCCAAAACGTCCCGAATCAGGTAGACGTTATCTACCATGGACCTGCTGGGGACGCAATATGTCTGATCCCAGTGGATGACTTGCTCCAT
This sequence comes from Menidia beryllina, assembly GCA_013363375.1. Classification (NCBI taxonomy): domain Eukaryota; kingdom Metazoa; phylum Chordata; class Actinopteri; order Atheriniformes; family Atherinopsidae; genus Menidia; species Menidia beryllina. Next base: position 182,545 of record JABUIW010000028.1, on the reverse strand, counting down.
AGCTTTCCCCAGCCTCGTGGCCAGAGCCTTGGAGAGGATCTTGTAGTCGGTACAGAGGAGGGACAAGGGGCGCAAGTTCTTGATCTCCTGCAGGTTGCCCTTTTTGGGCAGCAGGGTGATGACTGCCCTATGGCAGGACAAGGGGAGCGAACCAGTTAACAGACTCTCGTTGTATACGTCGAGCAGGTCTTGGGCCAGAAGATCCCAGTAGGACTTGTAGAACTCCACAGTGAGCCCGTCAATGCCTGGTAGTCCGTGGGCCAGAATCTGTACGACGTCTCCTTAAGCAATTCCGTTTGAACTTTTAGGGGGCAACTTTCTTTCACTTGGATAAGTTGCTAGAGACTACAGTGATCTTAAAACGCCAATGTTCCCACCCTTTCACTTGCACATTAATAAGTTATAGTCGATTAAAATATAATTTTTCGCCGTAATCTAAGAAATCGCGAGACCTGAGTTTTGCTTATCAGCCAATCAGATGGCTGAATCTCAGCGCGAGAGCTCGGTTATTTAAATATGGCAGCGCCCGTGAAATGTTTTTTGCACTTGTTTCAATACGAAGAACGTCCAATATATTTCACTTTCTGGTGCCAGTTGGCGGCGATTTATTGAAATTTGCAACTCCTGGATAGACCTGGATGGCAGGAAGAAAGAAATAGCCGAGAATTTCTCTCAGTACACAGTTGAGTCGCCGAGACCCGCTGAGCTGGGGAACCGTAGGAAGTGCTGCTCGAAGTACACGGACAAAACAAAAATTGGGAGAGCAAGTAAACGTGTTGTACGCGAGCAAACCCAAAGCACTCTTTACTGTTATCATGAAAGAAGCTGATACCAGACTTCTACTTCATGCAAAGCATGCTTATTTGGGATATAAAGATATTGTTATCTTGAGCCCAGACACTGATGTCATGGTCTTGGCTTTGGGTTGTGTGCATTGTTTTGAGAGTACTATCTATTTTAAGACAGGGACTGGCAACAAAACTCGTATTGTTAATATTTCTCATCTAGAAAGTCTTCATGGTCCAAGGAAAGGTCTAGCTTTTGTTGGTTTTCATGCTTTTACTGGATGTGACATGTTAAAGGAAAAGTTAAAGCCTTAAGGCTGATGCTTGAATCAGAGCCAGATGTTAATTGCTTTCAAATTCTTGGGAAAAATTGGGATGTTGATGATAAATTGTTCATTCAGCTTGAAGAATTTTTCTGTCACTTTTGTGGACAGAAAAAACTGGGTTAATGATGCCAGGTTTAAAATGTTCTCTTCTCTGTAAATCAGATCAATCTTTTCCACCAAATGATATTCGTCTTTGACAACATTCTAAGCGAGCTGCATACCAGCTAGCAATTTATAGAAGGTGTTTGGACCAGTTTATTAACGCCCATAACCCAGAAGGCCATGGCTGGTTCTATGAAGATGGAGTGCTCTACTATTGTTGGATGGTAAATCCTCCAGCTCCATCTGATGTCACAATGGACATGTCTTGCAAGTGCAAGACAAATGCACGTACTACACAAATCTGTCCATGCAAAAGGGGTGATTTGCCGTGTAGTGACCTATGCCAATGTGTCAACTGTGCAAACTGTCCTGCTATGATTGAAAATGAGAATGATGTGGAAGGGATATACTCAAATGATAATGAGGACTTGGATGACTCAGATGATGAGTTGTGATGTTTTTCATATATGTTGTAAGTTTTTGATGAAAATATAAAAGATAAAAATATGAGAGGTCTGGATTTAAATAATATGATGTAAATATGATATGTTTGGATTTAAATAGTATGATGTCGCGAGAAAAGGTTAAGAAATAAATAATATAACTGTAAATATGAGGGGTTCAGATTTTTATATTGGACATAAATATGGATCCTTAGTTTTTATTGACAGTGAAATTGATATATTATTAAATTTTTTATACCAAGGTTTACTTGTGATAGTAGTTGTTTTTCTCTCATTAAGTTAATAAATGCAATATGATGGAAAGTGAAGTGTCAGTTTTTCAATAATTACATTAGTAAGAAATTATTTGGACCAAAAACAAGGGTTTTGCATATTAAATTATTGTTTTTTGTCTTGCTATGGCTGTATAAAGTGGAAAATATGTAGTATTCAGGTTCAGGGGCCCTCTGGCAGCGAAAATAGAAACTAAAGGTCTAAATTGCATTTCTATGTTGATTCCATCAGTATTTGCATAAAAAAAACTTTTCTAATGATCAACCTTAATGATTTAAAATTATTTTTGGTAAAGATCACTTGGTTAAAACCAAAAATATGGAGATTTTCTTAGTTTTAGCCACCTATAGGCCAGATGTGGAACTACCGAAATTTTAATTGGCCGTAATTAATTAATGTGCAAGTGAAAACGCGGGAACATTGGCTTTTTGAGATCACTGAAGTCCAAGGTATCTAACTAAACTGGAAGAAAGTTGCCCCCAAAAAGTTCAAACGGAAAGTCATCGTACAGATTCTGGCCCACGGACTATGAGGACTTCTGGCCCTGCATGCTGAAGAGGGCTGTGTGGAGCTCCTGAAGCCCCAGAGGGCGCTCCAGGTCGGTGTTGGTCTCCTCAGAGACTTGAGGCAGTTCACTGCAGAACTCCTCGAACAGTTCCTCGTTCTCCTTGTAGTCACTGTTGAACAGAGAACGGTAAAACTCCATAGCCCTCCTCCTCATCTGCCCTGGTTCATTCAGTTGCTGCCCCGTGTCTGACAGCAGAGAGTGGATCTGCTTCCTCTGCCCGTGCTTCCTTTCCAAGCTGAAAAAAAAGCTAGAGGGAGCATCCATCTCCGTGATGTTCTGGATCCGGGACCTGACCAATGCGCCTTGGACTTTATTCTCCAGCAGGTTTGCTAAAACTAGCCTTTTAGATTTGAGAGCTTAAATGTGCTCTCGATTTCCTGTGGATTCACTAAGACGTTCTAATTCCACGATGTTCATCTCCAGATATCTGACAGATCCGGTAATGTCACCGGTAACATTGAGAGTGTGCTGCTGACTCAGCAGTTTTATTTGAACTTTCCCATGGTCCCACCACTGTCTCAGACAAGTAAAATCAGACTTTTTTGTGTAAAACCAGTCCAAAAATAACCTAAAATCTCCCTAAAACCTGATCATAACTCAAAGCTGTGTTAAAATGCCAGTAAGCGCTTCTAGGTAAAATGTTTCTGATAAAAACACCACCTAAAAGCAACGAGTGATCGGTAAAAGCCACCAGTAAAATCTGGCATGTTTTAAACACGTTAAAATGGTGTTTTAAACAGTAAATTCTATCAAGTCGGGCTAAAGAGATTCGGTTTTCCTTAACGTTGGACCATGTTTACTGCCTGGAGCCTGCATGCATCCTCCTCCATACGTCCACCAGGCCATGAGACGAGACCAGCTGCCGTAGAGCATGTTGGGCCGCTGGAAGCGGCTCTGCATTATTGCCATCTAAAAACTCATTTTCAGTACAATTAAAATCCCCAGCTATAAGAAAATAATCTTTCGACCAACAATCACCCAACCTTTCCCCAATTTTTAAAAAAAACCAGGCTAGAATGATCAAACTTTGTTTTCACTAAAAGACACCTCCCTTGAACGACATGTTCAACTTCTATTGAGTTTGGGGTGAAAGCTTTGGAAAAGAGGAAGCCCACCCCAGCACTCTGGGAGGTGCCGTGGCTTAAAATGACCTCCCCCCTCCACTCTCTGCCCCAGTCTGGTTCAATTAAATGATCGCTATGGATTTCTTGTAAAAAAATCACGTCACTTCTTTTTTGGTTCAGTGTTTGGTAAATCAAAGCACGTTTTTCAGCTTCCCTCGCCCCGTTAATTAACACACCTCAACAGTACCTTCTGTTGGCTCTTCTACAACAGCGGGCTCCCCCGCAGCCACAGTGGGCTCCTCAGCAACGGCAGCGGGCTCCTCAGCAACGGCAGCGGGCCCCCGCCGCGGGTTCCTTCCACCCCCTTAGCCCCACTAGGTTGGTCCCCTACCTGCTGAGCAGCAGCGGGCTGCTGCTTCGCCAAATCCGGCGGGGCCGGCCCGGCCCTGTCGGGACACACTTCATGTTAGATGATGTTGCAAAAAGAGTGTAATCGAAATCATGTAGTCTAACATGAAACCTTAAATTGAGTTCTTCGTCTCGCTTATTCAGCAACATAAACAGTTGTCTCCTGTGAGAGACGACATGTTTCAGTAAAGGTGATTTACACTCAGATGGAAATTTTTTAATCGGTGAGACCACCTTACCATGCCTAGAGAGTTCTCGAATCAGACACTCGTCACTGATAAACGGCGGCATTTTTGACAAGGTCACTTTTGTTGCTGGTAGCGTTAGCGGCGAAACCTGCAGAAAGCAGCCGTTGACGGAAACGCCCACCTCCACCAGCCGTTGAGCCTGCTCAACTTTCTCCACAAACAACACCACCGCTCCATTCATCCGTGCAGCAGATCTGATATTCCCGTGCCCAATCACCTCACCCACAACCTAACAAACTTCGTCTACGCTGCACGGAGATCCGGCACCCACCTTGATGCCGTTCTTCTGTGTCAGCGTGGAGAAAGACCCACCACCAACCACCACCATGGCGTCCTCCGACGCCGGCCTGACGGCCACACCCAAACCCAAAGAAAACCCCTTAAAACGTGACAAAATTAAACCAAGATACCAATTAAACAAGTAACACAAACACCCAGTGAAAAACAGTAATAAAAAAAACAAAGATAGAAAAGATACACAATCACTCTTTCACTCTCTCTTCTTGCAAGAAGAAGAAGAAGAAGGAGAAGCAGGAAACAGAGCCAAATACGCAGCGGTTGTATCCTTCCCTTCACCCTATCCAACATCCCGAATATGAGGAGACAGTTGCAGGGATGCCGAGAGAGAGTCAATCAGCGGGACCAAAATATAAGTGGTCGACAACATTAGGGAAAAGCCTGTCTCCTCTGGCCTCAGCTCCACCAGCAAATCATTTGTCCCTAAATACTGCAGATATGCATCCCAGGATTGAGGTACCCAATCGGTGACAATCTTATCACTGGAACGGTCCTGAAGTGCAGTAGATATGGATGGTGGCATTGGGGGCCGATTGGCATAATGTAAAAGGAGATTGGAGTCCTCTTCAGGGTGGACAACCACTCCCACATGATTGTCAAGAATTACAAAATCGTGTTCACAGATTGACAGAGAGAGCAACACAGTGATATAGGCGACAAACACATTATACTGAAGGAGGGGGAGTTAGACAGCAACAGGAGGAACCATTTGAAGTCTATAGGATTAGGATGACATCCACGTTCAATGTGCATAGTGGTTTGGAAGACAATAATGAGCCAAATGGAGCTTTCCAGCAACATTTGCAACGGCAACGGCTTCAGAGATGCTATTCGCTGTCGGGTGAATAGACATTTCACAGGTTTGCCAACCGCAACGTTGGAAGATTATTTTAATAATGTTATTGTGACAGTCGTGTCACCGTGGGTGCCCCGACAGAGTCTTTTAGAGACCAAGATTTGTTGGTAACAGGTTTATTTGAGCGTGTGTGCCACCCGCACACACACTCTCTCACACGCACACCCACTCACGCACACGCCCGGCTTGGGCTCTCCGTTTGAAAGCAGTTTTCCTGTGGTGTCTCTGAGCTGGTGGCGCGTGTCCTGCTCCAGCTCTCTCTCAAAACCAGTCCCCCCCAGGTCCAGCATGCTACTCTTTTTACAGAGGGGAGAGTGATTAGCCAACCGGTTCCAGGTGTGCCTAATCATCTCCCCTGGCACTGCTCACCTGAGCCTCTTCCAAAAAGATTAATTTGATAGATATTTTGAGGAAGAATTCGGGGAGTAAGCATGTACAGGTAATTATGGGATATTTAAAGAAAACTAAATTATTTCAAAGAATATGATTAAAATAGGTGTGTGTGTGAATGAGTGCATGAACTAGGGGGATGGTCCATAACGAACCACACTCCATACCAGCAGGTGGCGGTAATGCTGCTTAAAGCTTGTTGCAAACCGCCAATAAAATCAACAAGAAGAAGAAGAAGAGCTTCTTCCACCCCTCCCCCCTGCAGCTGAGCGCCACGCCCCCTCCACAGTCATACATGTAGAAAAGGTAGTGAATGAAAAGAAAAGCAAAAAAGGCAACTGGAATTTTCTTCCAGAGTGATGAAGATGGAGAAATTTATGGATGTTGGTCCTGCTGGAAAGAAGAAAATCAAGCTAGGGAATGCCCAGAGAGGAAAAACTACTCAGAGTGACTGGGACTTGCACAGGCTGAGGAAGTCCTCCACGCTGTGGAGGATAATTCTGACAAGAAAGGAGATGACGAAGCGTTGCTAAATTACCAAAGCCTGTTACCCATGGATATTGTCAAACTCGAAGTGATATTGGTGGTAAATGGTAAAGCCGTTACATTTTTGTGTGATACTGGGGCGTGTAGAACAACTTTGTGGCAGTCGAGCCACCGTGGGTGCCCCGACAGAGTATTCAGAGAGTAGGCTTCGTTGGTTACACTGGTCTTTATTCAGAGCGTGTGTGCCATATGCACACCCGCTCTCCCACACAAGCACACAAGCACACACTCACACACACTCCCAGCGTTGGGCTCCTTCTGTGGTTCCAATGCTCTGGCCCCAGGTACTCTCCAAAACCAGTCCTCCCCAGGTCCAGCATGCTACTCTTTACAGAGGGGAGAGCGATTAGGCAACTGGTTTCAGGTGTGCCTAATCAACTCCCCTGACACTGCTCCCTTGAGCCATCTCCACACCTCCCCCCCCCCTGCAGCTGAGCGCCACGCCCCCTCCACAAACTTGTAGAGAGTCAATCCCAGGTGTTAGACCCAGCCAGTTTCAAGAAACGGTAAAGTCACCAAGTCGGAAATTGACCCAAGTCAGTGAAGCAAAGCTGGTGTGGATTCGGGATCCACATCCGAATGGCCATTCATGCCAGCTGTCTATCCTGCTGTTTCCTCAGTTTCCTGTGTATCTTTTAGGAAGAGTTGGCTTGTTGATGTTGGGATTAGCACTTATTCCCACAACTGGGGGGCAAATATTATTAAAATGCGAGGAAGAATTGACGAGGGGAGAGAGCCACAATACTATTATACTCTTGACGTGCCAAATAATCCCCCTGCTTAACACAGCAACCGCCCTGATGGCAGAGGGACAGAAATATTTTACAAAATTGCAAGATCAAATGGAAGGCAAAAATGTAAATGTTACCTTGTGGTAAAAAAACAACCCTTGGACCTGACCAACACTATGAGGAAAGAGTTAAAAAGGCAATTCTCACACACTTATATTCAGATACAGAAAGCTTTACGGCAGCAGCTGTAAAACTGCAAAAACACAGCATTGGAAAGATTTGAGCCAAATGCTTCTGATGCTGATGACTGGATAATGACAGCTCCTAATGTGTGGTACAGCCCTAATACTGGCCTAATCAGATGAAACTTGTCTTGTACAGTACAGATGTCATTTGGTGTTCATTTAAACCCAGGTTTAAACCCAGGTTATGAGACGTTCTTCATCTGAAGAACAGTTGTTACAAGATGTTCCTGAGCAGTTGTGGTCCAAAGGATCCAGGGATCTGGGGCCAGTGAAGGTGGCGTTGCCTGTACAACTTAGAGCAAAACAGAATATAGACCTTGTGTGAGACAATACACTCTTAAACCTATGAATGAATAAAGCATGTGATTGAACATCTAATTTCAGTAGGGGTGATAGTTAAATAGGAAGACTCACCCTGCAACACCCTGATCCTTCCAGTTAAGAAACAAGCTCTATCTGTAGGCTGGCGGATGGTACAAGATTTGCAAGCTGTAAATAACTCAGTAATTCAAAGAGCACCCTGCTTCCCTGATCCCCATTCATTACTGAATTATTTGCAACTTGACACCACAGTTTTCACCATGGTGGATATCAGTAGTGCCATTTTCTCAATTCCTGTGCATCCAGATAGCCAATTCTGGTTTGCTTTCACTTTTGGGGGATAATGCTACACTTATACCCGACTGCCTCAGGGATATTATGAAAGCCCAACAACATATTCCCAGGTGATGAGTGCAAGCATGGCAAAATTTCACCATCCAGGGAGAAGTCAAGTGCTCTGATATGTCGATGACATACTATTGGCTTCCCTTAATGAGGACATATGCCGGCAGGACACTGTTGCCCTATTGAGGCACCTGGCAGAAGAAGGCCATAAAGCCAGTAAGAGTAAGCTGCAACTCTGCAAGAAGCATGTAAAATATATGGGGCATAACCTTCGTGTAGGAGGGCGAACAATAGTTGAGGACAGAAAGGTTGTGATCCTCCAAGCTCCTAAGCCTCAGACCAAGAAGCAAATTATGTCATTTTTAGGGTTGACAAATTATTGCAGGTTGTGGGTTCCAAATTATGCGGAAATCCCACAACCACTGCAAAAATTGATGTATGAGGACAATTTAAAGCGTTGTCATGTACCAATGATGACATCAGCACGTCTATACGTTAATCCCCTTGACCAGTGTTGTAAGGTTCTCTTCTACGCAAGTCAACATGGAGTAAAGCCACAGAAAACTATGCTCCCATGTGTGTCTGATTTAATTAGTTTACACCGAGTCAAAGTGTAACAGGCGTCCAGCGTGAATTGGACTACAGAGGCTGAAGAAGCTTTTTGTAGAATAAAACAGGCTATAGTTTCTGGTACAGCTCTGGCTTTGCCAGACTAAGGAAAAACTTTTGTACAGATGGTAGATAGTAAAGTTTTTTCTATGACCTCTGCTTTAGCTCAACAACATGGGGAAAAACTAAAACTTGTTGCCTATTTCTCCTCTAAGTTGGATAGTGTAGCTTGTGCGCTACTCCATTGTGTTAGAGCAGTGGTGTCAGCTTCTGTAGCAATAGAAACGAGTGCCACTATTGTATTGTTTAATCCCTTAACTCTGAGAGTACCATATGCAGTATCCGTCTTGCTTTTATAAACCAATATGACGTTTTTCCCGCCAGCCAGACATTTGGCCTCCGTGTCTACACTGTTGTCCCAACCTCACCTTACCCTAGAACTTTACACTGCTTTAAACCCAGCCACCTTAATGCATGGTGTCCCTAGGAAATGCCTTAGCTGATGAAACAGCTAAAGCTGCAGCAATAGGAAAAGTCTCAATTTTCGTGGTTGACCAGACAACTGCACTAGACAGAGACGTTCTATCAGAAATGCAAGAACAGAGTCCAACATCAGAGTTGTGGCAGAAACATGGAGTCACATGCTGATCTGGCCTATATGTATGTCCTTTGGGAAAACCTGTCCTTCCAAAAAACCTATTTAGATGGTACTACACATGTCTCAACAGGAGGGATTGTAGGACAGGTACACCAACATTATACCGCCTTTGGATTTAACTTCTATTTTTAAAAAAAATGTTGGTAAGAAAAAACTGGTATTCCCCTAGGTGGGAAGGACCGTACCAGGTATTACCGTACCAGGATAATTTGACTGTAGACGATTGGTTCCAAGTTACCACTGGAATCACGGGCCATACCAACAATTGCCTGTTAATGGTGGAACAAACAGTTAATATGATAAAACAAGACTGCGTAGTGTGTATGGGCCCAAGATCAATACTCCAAGTCATCCCCTTTCCCATTTGAGATCCTGTGTCCTTGAGTTGACAAGTCCTAAGGAAAATTGTGCATTCTGGGATGGCACGTTTCGTGTCACAGAGACCTCAAATCAAAAACCTTTGTTTTCCAATAAAGTAGAATTGGGTAACTCTATATGCATAAACATCACTTCGGGGAAATATTTGTTGGGAGATCTGTCTCAAATGCGGTGTCAAAAGTATTAGTTATCCCTACAAATGTTCGTCCTCTACCGCAAACCGATCTATGGTGGTGGTGTGGAGATGACCGTTTGTTTGATAATCTTCCAAAGAATGTTACTGGCTGCTGTGCTATAGTAACCCTGGTCTCATCAGTGCTGATCTCCATTGCGGTGTTTGCGGCAATCCTGACACTTCATGGATGCTGTTGCTTCCCCTGCCTGCGAGCCTTATTAAATCGACTAATTACCACAGCCAATTTCCCCCATGGAAAACAGAATGGCTCAGATGTATCCACTTTTAGGTCATGCTGATGATCATAATGATTCCGATGATGATAGCGACACTTCCATTGACCATCCTGATTTGTTCCCTAATCTAGGAGATTATGACTCTGCTGACCTATGAGACCTCCGAATGTAAGCTTATTTGTCCTCATAAAAATGACCTTCTGGCCAAAATTCTCCGTGAAGCGGCCAATTCAAGCGATGTGAGAATATGAGCAAATATGTGATAATATATATTACCTTTAGGTGCAAAATATTTGTTGATTGATTGTTTGATTGACTAAGTGCTGTTACTTGTGCTCTTTTATCTTTTAAAGTTCAACATTCCAACTACACATTTTTAGTGTGATCTATTACTAGCCATCTGTTCTTAAAGAAACCATCATGACTACAGATGGATGAATATACCAACAACTTGTTACTAACTGGACTCTCTCCTTTCCCCGTAGTCGTGTGCTTTCTCGTCCCCCTTCTCTCTCCTCTCTCCTCCTAACACTTTCTGCAGATATTCCTGGCTCTGGAGCTGTGGGGCCTGGATCTGTGGTTGGGAGTCTCCTCCTATCACTTCCTGCAGGTGTTACTAGAGCTGTGGAGTCTGGATCTGTGGTTGGGAGTTTCCTGCTTCCCCCGTGTTCCTGCTCTGTTGCCGTCATAACTTCTACCATCATCATTAGTATAAATATCATTGCCATTTTTCATCTAGTCTACGTGTTGCTGTGTTGGCTGCCTCTCTTTGCTCCCTCTTTCCATCTCTCGCCCTCTCTCTCTTGCCCTCTCTTTCCCCTCACCCCCAACCGGCCGAGGCAGATGGCCGCCCACCCTGAGCCATGGTTCTGCTCGAGGTTTCTGCCTGTTAAAAGGAAGTTTTTCCTTGCCTGTGTCGCCTAGTGCTTGCTCATGGTGGGAATTGTTGGGTTTCTGTAATTATCTTCAGAGTAGGGTCTGACCTGCTCTGTTTGGAAAGTGCTGTGAGACAACTGTTGTTGTGATGTGGCGCTATATAAGTAAAATTGAATTGAATTGAAGTGAACAAGAATTAGGGATCCATGAAGCTAGGTTGAAATACATACCGTAAAGATAAAATAAATACAAATAAAAAAGCCCTACTTTGCCAACATTTAAAACAGAACTATGTACAAGTGACAAAAGGTAAAGGTAATAAGTAGGCACTGGGTGCAGACTTGGATTCTTTGCACCCATCAGAGCTATGAGCTAACTCCCATTCAAATAGAAAAATATTTTTAACCAGTTATTAAGCTTCTCTTAAACCTTAAGTTTTGTGTGCATCTCCCCTGCTACCCCACAGCTCTAAAGAGTAAGAGATATCATGGTTTAAACCTGACAAGAAAAAAATCAGAAGAGGTAAAAGATCCACGTAGTTGGTCCAATCGACAATAGAGGAGTATTTTTTTATTTAGTCTCTTTGTGTTAATTTATTTTCTAAATTAGTTTCTTTTTACATTAAAATATTTATCTCTACCAGTTCGGTGAGTTATTTTATACTGTTCTAAATTTGTGCTCATATCATGATTTTAGAGAAATATCTAACCCCTACGCAGAACAGTCTCAGTAGGTGGATGAAAACTAAAAAATGTATTCACAAATAGGAATGAATTTATGGCAAGAAGGATGATTAGTGATCTGGTTCAGGAAACAGGGTTAGTCTCTACTCAGGAGACATGGATAAGGTCTGCCTTGAAGGTAGTGAAAGGGACCAGGAGATTGGTTTATGAAGGAATGGAGGGGAATCCGAATGGGCGATTTAGAGGGTGGTCTGAGTATCATGGTGGAGGGTGGACAGGATTCGATCGTATGAGGTGTAACAAGGAACAGGAGGCAAAAAGCTGCCAGTCAGATAAGTAATGCCAGGATTAAACTGCTGTCTTGCAAGTGGAGCTCAGGAAGCAGATCTTTGAGCTGGAAACCTGGAGCAAAAAAAAAACTCCACAAGAGTTTAAATTCTTCTTTGAGGAGATCTAAAAGCAAAAAATGTACCCAGGGCTGAGAGTTACCACAGGAGTTACCACGTAGGTCAAAACTCAGGCATCAAAGGACTGGCAGCAGGGTTCTCATGTTCTCCTCACCCTAATGAGGCTGGTGCAAAACACTTTCTGAGCCAACCATTCTCTAAGGCGCCATCTGGAGGATGTAAAAAGTAACTGCAGAAAGGAGATGACCAGCACTCCGAGACCCTGATTTTAGCAACGTCACAGTTAAAATAAATACCTTGTAATTTTGAGGTCCCCATTGTATTTCAAATGTTTAGCAAGTTTAATCTGACCATCTAATTTGTATCCATGAAGAAGATTACTTAAAAAATGTAATCAACCACAGTTTTATCACTGAATTTTTAATTGAAGTTTAGGTCATGCCCCTTCTGTTTTGCAAGGACAAATTAATCACATTCTCTGATTGTGTAGATAAGCCATTTCAACAATTATACTAAATGTCAATTAAAGTAAAAAGAAAGAAAGAAGAAACACACACACAGAGACACACACACATAGATGTATATTTATGTTTATATTTATATTTATTTGTGTGTGTGTGTGTGTATGTGTGTGTGTGTGTGTGTGTGTGTGTGTGTGTGTGTGTGTGTGTGT
>JABUIW010000028.1:155260-169871 GCA_013363375.1 Menidia beryllina | reverse complement strand
GTGTGTGTGTGTGTGTGTGTGTGTGTGTGTGTGTGTGTGTGTGTGTGAACCTGAGCCTGCAACGACTAAAAATAGCTGTCACAGTACATATCATGATACTGTATAATACTAATATAAATGTATTTTATATATTTATATAAACACATACCTATTAGCAATGACTTTACTGTTGATGCTGGGAAACTGTAGCAGTTAGAGCATATAGTGACAAGTATGGTTTGAAACAAGGAAGTGAATTCAGTTCAGTTCAAACCGGCAGAGGAAATTCAGACGCAGAACATACTGATCAGGCTTTGTGGTTTAAAAAGAGAGAGAGAGCGACAAAAACACCCTAAGTTGCCTTCACCTCTTCTTCTGCTGGTTTTGTGTCTTACGTTTGACTTCTTGCAGAACAAACGAGCCAGGAGTTTAAATGGCCTGAAGCAACTCTTTGCTTCAGTTTACAATCGAATCATCATCACTTGAGGATGACCAGCAACAGTAAATCGGTGACTTCCACTGCAATAAAAGCTGAGATCAAGAGGCATGAATCTCTCCAGAGCACAATCAACAGACTCTCCAAGCAACTTGAAAGAGTGGACGATCCACAGCTGCGCTCAGGCCTTAAGATTTACCTCCACAGCATTCAAGGTAAGATAACCTTCATGAAGTCTCTACCTCTTTACAATTGACTTTGTTGTTGTTTTTATTGTATTTTCTGTCTGCTAACCTGCGTATGTGCCGACTTTTATCTAATTTTAACAAGATGCAAACTTTGATACTGTAAACAGGAAGTATATTTAATGCGTAGTGGAGGCGGGTAAATGACTTCAGTATTTAATGTCAAATTCATCAGCTTATTCTACTGCGGTCTGTCTGATGCTGTATCATTAGACATCAGTTAGTCTCAACCCTCCTGAGCCATTGCCTCCTTAGTAAGATGAAACTTGGTGTGCGGCCTATTTCCTGTCTGCCAATGTGCAGCTGCCCTCAAAGCCACTTCCCTTCTGACAAACAGTGCTTTTACATGATACTTTTACATCATTTCCTCATACTGCTACTTCCTACTATGTCTATTTAACGTGGGAGTGCTATTACTGATGTGTTTTTTTTAATTCGTTAAAAACAGTATTTTCAATTGAAGCTGGGTAAATTGAATTCAGTCTAGGATGAAGTCATCAGACCATGCTCTTTAACTAACAAGCCTGAATTAATGTTGAAATACACTGTTTATTATGTTCTGTATCTGAGAGCATAGTTTTTATTCATTCAGTCTTTGTCTTTCCACCTTTTCTAACTTTCATTGGGACCATAACATAGTGAATAGTAGTCTCTCTGTTATTACCTGTATTGTTTATTTTCAGACATTACTTATTGCACTAAAATCACTTTTTTCCTCAGCTCTTTGTATGTATAGTTACATTTATATCTTTTTTTTAAAAACATCCACAGTATTTATTACCAAACCATCATACACACGTGGTAGCCGGGCAACAAAATTTTGTTGTCAAATTCACCATGCGGCTTTGTACAATGACAATGAAGGAAGTCTAAATCTAAGTCTAAATGAAATGCACAGAAAACAATAAATTACTGAATAAAACTAAATCTCAACTAAAATATTTACTAATTAGCTAAACTCAAATGAAAGATTGTTCACTTCTATATACAGCTGTTTTTTGATACCACTAAAACTGCACCCGCTGCACTCCAGAAAGAATGAATGTTTCAGGCAGCTATGCATTAGTTTCGCTATTCTTGTATAATTAGTTGGAATTGTTGGGCCTCTATAAATAACTTCAGAGTACGGTTTGGACCTGCTCTTTTTGAAACTCGACCACATGACTAACCCACAACCAAGGGCCCTCAGTGTCAGGCAATGCCAGGGTCAATGCTATGTTCCCCACACATGGTCACCGCTTAGTAGCAAATGCACAGCAATCAGTTGTGTGTATGGGGTGAATGTTTGGTAAGTGAAGGTCTGCTCAATGTGAGTGGATGCTGGTGTGTGTAAAACCCATCTAAAACATTCTTTCATTCCTGTCTTATAAATTCTGTAAAGAAGTATTTTGTAAGTTGTGTTTTTAGTATTCTAAAGGTACTAAATAATCTTTGCAACCAGAATTTACCTACTGAAAGAGGGGAATCCAAAGGGAGGACCTGTTCAGCCGTAATTTTGGAAGACTGGCTATTACTAAGATTTTCATTAATGTTAATGTCTGGTGGATCATTGTCTGATAACTGTTTGTAAAATCAATAAAAGTGATTTCATGGACCCTTATAAATCATTGATAGAGGTAAAGAGATTTTCTTTCTGTTTACTTATTCCCAGATATGTTGCTATGTTCAACGTTGTGTTTTCTTGTCTGTCCAGTTTAGTCTTTTTGTGTGAAAGATTGTTTCACTTTGGTGGCACCATAGGCATCCCATTATTGCTTAATACTAAGTTGTATTTATATATCCCTGAATCAGCAATATTCATTTTTTTTATGAAAAAGAGATGATTTTGCCTTGTATTCACGTTTAACATTGTAGGCTATATAAGCTCTTCAGTTATATGATAATTTGCTTGTGTGTGGATCAGAGAACCTGGAGTTATTCATACAGGTTTATAGTTGCAGTACAGCTGTCTGTTAAAGAATTGTTTGTCCACTGCAATGACAGCTCGGGTGCCTCTTTCAATAAACCTCCTTCAAATTGGAAACAGGACATGAATTTTTCCATGATTTATCTGAGGAACTGATCATTGACGCTGAAATCCATTCTTCTCAGCTTCCTGCCATGACTCGTCATCTTCTCCCTCTGTTTGAAGCGTTTTGTTTGTGGCCACTGGGTCTTTTTGCTCCCTAGTGATGATTCTCCTCACAGTTTTCTCTTGGAGTTTTAAGTCTTTTTTAATTAGGTTCTTTATTGTGGCCTCCGAGTTCCCCTTAGCTTTTTTTGGTATTTCAGCAAAAAAAGAGGTTCACTTTTTTACTAAGAGCCTGAAGATTGATTACATTTTTATTTTTCCAATGGCCATGTGGGAGAAGTAGCTCCGGGTGTTCATTGCTGCTTCTTTTGAGCTTGAGGTTACATGTTTTACTGGATGCTAATTGTTTGCAATCTTGTTTGCAATCTTTGCAATCTTTCCATCACATAGAATATTTGATGGAATGATTTTGGTAGATTTGTCATTACTTATATATTTTGTTGAAAAAACGTAGTTGTTGACAAAAAGGTGTTCTACATGGTGGACAAAAGTACACTATATTGCCAAAAGTATTTGCTCACCCATCCAAATTATCGGAATCAGGTGTTCCAATCACTTCCATGGCCACAGGTGTATAAATTCAAGCACCTAGGCATGCAGACTGTTTTTACAAACATTTGTGAAAGAATGGGTCGCTCTCAGGAGCTCAGTGAATTCCAGCGTGGAACTGTGATAGGATGCCACCTGTGCAACAAATCCAGTCGTGAAATTTCCTCGCTCCTAAATATTCCACAGTCAACTGTCAGCTGTATTATAAGAAAATGGAAGTGTTTGGGAACGACAGCAACTCAGCCACGAAGTGGTAGGCCACGTAAACTGACGGAGCGGGGTCAGCGGATGCTGACGCGCATAGTGCGAAGAGGTCGCCAACTTTCTGCAGAGTCAATCACTACAGACCTCCAAACTTCATGTGGCCTTCAGATTAGCTCAAGAACAGTGCGCAGAGAGCTTCATGGAATGGGTTTCCATGGTCGAGCAGCTGCATCCAAGCCATACATCACCAAGTGCAATGCAAAGTGTCGGATGCGGTGGTGTAAAGCACGCCGCCACTGGACTCTAGAGCAGTGGAGACGCGTTCTCTGGAGTGACGAATCGCGCTTCTCCATCTGGCAATCTGATGGACGGGTCTGGGTTTGGCGGTTGCCAGGAGAACGGTACTTGTCTGACTGCATTGTGCCAAGTGTAAAGTTTGGTGGAGGGGGGATTATGGTGTGGGGTTGTTTTTCAGGAGCTGGGCTTGGCCCCTTAGTTCCAGTGAAAGGAACTCTGAATGCTTCAGCATACCAAGACATTTTGGACAATTCCATGCTCCCAACTTTGTGGGAACAGTTTGGAGCTGGCCCCTTCCTCTTCCAACATGACTGTGCACCAGTGCACAAAGCAAGGTCCATAAAGACATGGATGACAGAGTCTGGTGTGGATGAACTTGACTGGCCTGCACAGAGTCCTGACCTCAACCCGATAGAACACCTTTGGGATGAATTAGAGCGGAGACTGAGAGCCAGGCCTTCTCGTCCAACATCAGTGTGCGACCTCACAAATGCGCTTCTGGAAGAATGGTCAAAAATTCCCATAAACACACTCCTAAACCTTGTGGACAGCCTTCCCAGAAGAGTTGAAGCTGTTCTAGCTGCAAAGGGTGGACCGACGTCATATTGAACCCTATGGATTAGGAACGGGATGTCACTTAAGCTCATATGTGAGTCAAGGCAGGTGAGCAAATACTTTTGGCAATATAGTGTATGTCAGTGACCATATTAAAAAATCTACTGTTTTGTTAAATGCCTATGTTGAAAAATGATAAATATTTTTGTCTCACAATTATGGAGATTTAAAAAAATAATTTTATTGTAAAAAAGGGTGGTTATTTTCATAAATTTTAATTCAATGATTCATGTTTTGATACTAGGTATGCTAAGTATAGAAACCAGAATGTACAAAAGGCACAGGAGGAGTAGAAAGAAGGACACAGAGAAGATCATTGTGCTGCAAGAGCCAGGAAGATAGTAACACCTTAGCAACAAACAAGCCAAGCCTCCAATAGAGGAGGAGCCACACAGAGCCACAGACACAGGAATATGCAGTTATTTACATAAATATAAATAAATAACTAAAAAAGATTGATGGCTTTGATTCAATCGTTTGGCAGCTATATAAAAACACGACAGACACATGTAAAGGCCACCCTGCTATTTTCTCCCAAAATATATAAATTCATTCATTCCCACCAATCCTGGTTGCTTGCCTATCCCTGTTACCGTGATCTGTTTTTCTGCACTCTCCTCTCACATAGCAAGTCCAGCTCGTATGTTCACTGCATGCTGCCTCCCCCCACCTCTCTGGCAGACAGGGAGAAAGATGGTGGGGAGGGGATAGGCAATAAAAATGAGGAACACTGCACATTCCGAGGAGAGCAGCAGGGGAAACACGGAGGGAAAAAATAAAGGAGGAGAAGGGTAGGAAGAGAAGCAGCATCATTCTGCATTGAATGCTTATTGAATCAAGGAGGGGCTTGCTGAAGGGGAGATATTGGAGATTTCTGTCAGTGTGCTTATGAGAGTAAGAGAGAGAAATCGTGCTAGATAAAAAAAGAAGATATGCTTTAAATTCCTTAAGCCTGCCTGACAGTGTGTATTCCAGAGGGCTTCACAGGATTTTATGGAACTGTTGGAAATGCGACTAAACTCATCACCTCATCTTCACTAGCGTTTTTGTAATCCTCAATACCAGATGCTCTCAAAGGACACAAGTAACCCTGGAGACTGAGGGAGTGGCAGGATGGCTGGACCTATCTTCACTAATTCAAGATATTCCAAACACCACCCAGATTACTACTGGCTTCGTCTAATAATCCCCTTGAACCCTTCTCAGTGAGGCTGCCTGTCTTCCATCCACTGAACACTCTGAATGGATACTGCCATCGAAACACACGTGAGGTTTCTTTTGATAGTCCATGATTTGGACTATTTTGCATTCAGTCCTGGATTTCCCGTGCCATACTGCTTGAGGTTGACATCAAAGGATTCCTAAAGAATACACCTGACACTAGATGCTCATCCAG
Source organism: Menidia beryllina (assembly GCA_013363375.1). Taxonomy (NCBI): domain Eukaryota; kingdom Metazoa; phylum Chordata; class Actinopteri; order Atheriniformes; family Atherinopsidae; genus Menidia; species Menidia beryllina. Next base: position 164,079 of record JABUIW010000028.1, on the reverse strand, counting down.
TAATTTTTTTGGGAGCTATTATTTTGAGACAGAATTAAAATCCTTTCTGGCATTGGCAAGGATGGATGGACAAACATGTAAGATGGGAATGCAGCACATGAAAAAGGTCAAGTAAATAACTACCACTTAAACGTGATGGTGAAGTTTTATATGTCTCGGTAGCTGCATGCATACAGTTATAGAGTCTAACTCTGTCATATTTGAACAAAGAACAGCCTGGCCTGCATTGTGAAAGAGCTCAAGATTGTCAGGAGGAATGGATTTAGTTTTTTTTTTCTGTCTCAGAGAAAATTCGAATAATTTAACAAAGAATTTCGGTGACTGAAATCATCAAAAATGGGGATTTGGGGGTGGATGAAACCATTAACCCCTTTGCTAAGAGAAACTTAATGCCTCCTGCAAAATCATTTGTCACGATTTTGCTGTTGGATGCATTTGCACCCCAATATATAGTCCAACTGTCAGCTTTTAATGTTTATTCTGGTTTCATTCATTTGTTGTGTATGCACAAAGACCTGACCACATGAGTGGAGGCAGTGCCGTGCAGCAACGTACAACCTACCTCATTTCCCTCACTTTGGTGAAGGTGGAGGCTGTAGAGGAGAATGTAGGGGAGGTCAAGAACAACTCGCAGGGGAAGGAAGTGGAGGGTGGACTAGGAATATGGCCAAGGGAAGAGGACAGGTTGAGACTGAAGTCTGAAGATGGAGTGAATGCCTGCGCTAAAAATTATGCTGAAAAGGTTCCAGAAGAACCACAAAGAGATCATGATACTGCAGTTGAGAAAATGAGAAATAATGAACTCAAGCATGAAGAGGGTAAACAACTGGTCCCCCTGAGAGATAACACACTTAGCAGTACTGATGATGGGGATAAACACAGTGGAACTCAGCAATCTAAACTGTCAAAGCCCTTTGCTTCAGAGGGAATGGCCATTCAGAAGACAAAGTCTACAGTTATAACCGAGAATACAGTTCACATGTCAGAGGCAAAACTCAGTAGCTCTCCATCACTAACCACAACACCACAAACAGAATTGGTGGAGTCCAGTTGTACCCCAACCAGGACATGCATCCCAATTCCTCCAGAACAACAGCATTCTATGGATCAGGTGAAGTTTCACAGCAGCGCAGCCACCCGTGGTCATGACTCCAGGAAGGGTCGGGAATGCAGCCCTACTTTTGCACAGAGCCTTGATCGCAAAGACTGCCGTGTAACCTCTCGTTCACCAGGCCCCTGCCGGGCTTCGTGGGCTGAGGCAGGTCAGCACCAAGATTGGAGGGACACACGGGATGGGACTCCAACTGGAATGGTTGCAGTTATTAGAGACACCCATAGGAAGGAAAGGCTGAAAACAGGTTCAGCCTCCTTACCTGCACCTACTACCCCGGTCCCAAAACCGTCACGCAAAGATAAAAGCCGCACATTGGATAACAGTGATCTGAACTGTCTTTCTGAAGACCTGGGGTTGACTACAGAAGGCCAGCAGGTTCAACGAGGCTCTGCAAAAGACAGAAAGATGCTCAAATTCATCAGTGGTATTTTCACAAAGAGCAGTACCGGGGCAGTGGGGTCATCTGCCTCTGCACCTCCTGTTTATATACAAAGAGATTCAAGTGAGGAAGAAGGTAGGATGTTACAAATGCACATAGCATCACTGTCACCACAATATTTCTATAATTTCTGTACATATATTTTAACAACCTATTATCAGTGATAATATTTTCTGCAATCACCCAATGCCAAACAGTTATCTGTGGGGACATCTATTTAGAATTAAACTGACTGGTACTGGATGGGCTGGGGTCACTTTGAAATAAAATGATTGGGGAGCTGGTGGGATGGTCAAAGAAGAACTCAAGATTTATTTTGAGTTTGTTTTTGACTTTATCAATAAACTGGAAGGACTGGTAAGAATAAAAGGCATTAGATGATATCTTATTTGATGTTCTGTCACCTTGTAGATTTAAATTTCTGCCCTGACTCCATCTGTTTTTTAAGTTTGTCAAATATTCATGGCAAAGGCATACATGTGCATTTTATGGTTTTCTTCTTTATCGCTGAATACTTTTGTGTGTCTTTTATAATATCTTGATTTTCTTAACTGTTGCGTATGCGAGTTGTATGGTTGTATGTATTAAAACATTCATTGTATATTCACATGGTTACAAAATGAAACTGTGGTTTCGTTCACTTATGTATTCCTGCCAACCCATCTCACACATGCATGTAGAAGGGAAGTGTTGCTATGGCAACCACTAGGATTGCTGTCTCTGCTCTGTTACAGAGGCAGAACCTGATGAAACAGAGGGTGGAGGAGGTTTGCGTGTCTGTGTGTGTGTGCATGTGTCTTATCATTTAACGAGACAGAATCAAGGAAAATAATGGAGGGGAATCACAGATGAATGACATTTACAATACTGAAGTGGACAAATCGTGATTGATTTAGAGCAGTAAGACTATTGATATACTATAGTTTACTATTAGTGCTATTGCTAGTAAGATCATTTGCCTTCTTTGGAATCTCCAGATAGCAATGAATGACCACATTTAAAATTCTGGCTCTAGCAGTCTGAAAGGCACAGGTAGATAATGTTTGAGTGTGTGGATATCTGTCTATAAGAGTTCTACTTTTTGCAAAGTAGCATTCTTCAATGGGATCACATATGGACGTCTCTTATATCTCCACTTAAACATAACTGGCTCTATTAGTTTACCAGTGGCCAAGATGCTCCACTGTGTAGGTGCAAAGGATCAAATTTCATCAGCCTTTGAAGGACACACCACACATCCACACAGAGCAATGGATAATATCTTTTTCAGACTTCTCTTCCTGAAGCTCTTGGTTTCTTTGGCTTTTTTTTCTGCTGAGGAATGGATACTCACTAGATGTTTCTGGTATTAGTCTGGATGGAATCAGATTTTAAATTGATTATGATTAAATTTTGGACATGAATTCTATCATTGCATGTGGTATCTTCTTCCCCTTTGGAAAAGTTTGAGGCAAAATTTATTTCCATTGCCTTGCAAAAGTTCTACCACTCAGTTCAATTAATAAAAACCTGTGAACATTGCAACAAGGGGAGTGCATACACTAGACCTAGTGTATACAAACATTATTGACCATTACAAAGCTGCAGCTCACCATTATTCCTGTCAAATCAAGTTTCATCTTATGCAGTCACACAAACTATGATAGTCACGTACATCAATTATAACTCAGATGTCAACACATCATTCCACACCAGCTGGTGGAGAAACTCAAGCTGCTAAGTGTGCACGCTTAAACCTACAAGTGGATACTCAGGTTTCTTACTAAACAGCAGCAGACAGTCAAAATGGATAGTTGTACATTAACAACCTGGGATTTCTGTGGGCATATGCTTACCCTAGGTGTGTCACTAGTCCAAAGCTGTTTATCCTGCTCATAACAACTGTTTGACCAAAAGTAGCATCAACACCACTGATAGGCAATGTAAGAGAGGAAAATTACTATCCCCCAATGCCCTTCATTGTCAACATTCATTGTCTGGAGACCATGTTCCAGCTGCAGATCACACTACGCAGCCCCTTCAGGATGTTGGAAAAACTGCCAAGATCATGGATTGGGGGAATCATCAATATACATGTGTTTTCATTGACTAAGGCTAATTACTCTGCCCAGTGCCCACCGAGGGATTCTGAATGTAAAGTCAGACTTCAGAAAAGTTGGGGTGAATTGGTAACATTTCGAATCTGAAGTCATGGTTCTTAACCAAAAAAGGTGGAGTGCTCTGTCTGAATTAGGGATGATTCCCATCTTCAGGCAGAGAAGTTTAAGTATCTGGGTATCTTCTTCATGGATAATGGCACATTGAAATGAGAAACATACAGACAAATTGGGGCTTCAAACATTGTAATGTAGCTGTTGTTCTGATACACTGCTGTGTTAAGGAGTTGAGCCAGATGGAAAAGATTGCAATTTACTCGTCCATCTTTGTTACAACCCCACACCTATGGCCACAAGGTCTAGATTGTGACAAAAGAACAAGATCACAGATAAAAATGGCTAAAATGTGTTTCCTTAGTGTCTTGGCTGAGTGTCAGAGATACAAGCTTGGCCATTCAGAGGAAACTTGGAGAGGTAATTGATTAGGATGCCTCCTTTTTTGAGATCTTCTGGGCATGTCCCACTGGATTAAGGCCCAGGTGTAGAACTTGCTTGATAAATCCTATCTTGGATTGGAATGCCTCTAAATCTACCATAAATTAATTTTGCTGGAGATGGAGAAGACAGATTCCCTCCTGTTCCATTTTACCCTCTCTAATATTTTTCCAACTTTTACCTATTTGGCTTCATGTCAGAAACAAATGTTATATTTATATAAGAAATTAGTTTCTGGTATATATTATATTTATTAAGATATGTCTTTTTTGTTTCGATCAAGAAGATAAGCCCAGTTTCCTCATATGGAGACAGATTTTTTTAGAGAACTGCTGATGAGAAAAAGGAGATTTTGCTTTTAGAGTCATTTGGACCTTCTGCTCCTAAATTTAAAAGAAAATGTTTGAATAGATAAATAGGAATTTTCAATGCAAAGAGAAACCTGCTCTCCACATTCAAGGAAAAAATCCATTCATGTACCATGGCAAAATAAATCCTACTAATCCAATGTACCTTGGAGAAAGCAAAAATACACACCAGAAAAAAAAAATGGGTCTCAGGAAGTTTGCAACATGGCAAAGTGGGCCAAATATGGTGTGGTTGATGAATGCAAGATTATTAGTGTAATGTTCACTCATGCAAGTAATGAATAACATTTATGTTTTTATACCATTATCAAGCTATCACAGAATTGACATTTTTCTTTGTCTGTCTGTCTTTCTTTTTGTAGTGAATATTGCTAACAGCCAAGAGTGGACGCTGAGCAGATCAATCCCTGAGCTGAGATTGGTGAGTGCAAGTCACCTCTTCTCTTTTGCCCCTAAATTGCTTCACATTTTTTATTTGCAACATTTCAATCTCATGTAAAGTGTATATGATCTAAAGAAAAAGGAAAATAAATTTCCACACTGACAACAAATTCAAGTCAAAGGTAAATATAAGTGAGAGAAGGATTTATCAGGCTTCTTCAGTTCTGAGATCTTGTTCAGTAGTGCAGAAGCTTTTTGGAAAAGAGATAAACCTCCTCGACTCAGTCCTCATAGAAATCCCCAATCAATCTAATATACATGTATATGGGTAGTAGGAGGAAGCCAGATTACCCAGAGAGAAGCCCCACAATCATGGGTAAAACATAAAAATTCAAAATTCAAAGCTTAAACTCTGTGCTGATGGTGCAAGCAACCACACCACTGTGCAGCTAAGATTCCACAATAGACAGGTTTACATGGGTCATTGGGAACCAACACATTTGTGAGAGGGACACAAAAACTCAGTTTTGAATACCTTGATTCATAATATTACTTATTTTTTATGCATTGTGCACAAATAGTGAACCATTATCAAGTTTTTGGTGTATTATCAATCCCTCCTCTCTCAGGGCATCCTCGGAAGTTTAAAGAGTGGCAAATCAGCACTGGTGAACAAATACATCACCGGCGTTTATGCTGCAGTTGAGAAACCAGATGGTAAGAACAATTTATCTTCGAAATGTGGTTTAATGATGCAGAGCTGTGTATTTAACCATTTTTTTGTTCTTCAAAATTATATATGTGATTAGTTTATTCATATTCAGTTTGTTAGCTGTTAGATAACCTGTGTGCTGCTTTCATTGTACTTGGCAGGTGGAAGGTATAAAAAGGAAATAATGGTGGACGGTCAGAGTCATTTATTACTGATTCGAGAGGAAGCTGGACCACCTAATGCACAGGTGCTTCTTATTGTTTGTCTTTGTGTATGAAAATGAAATAACCATATTTATCACACAGTGTGAAAAAAGTCCTAACATCTCTCTCTTGTTTTTGCAGTTCAGCAGCTGGGTTGAAGCCGTTATCCTAGTGTTTAGTCTGGAAAATGAAACCAGTTTCCAGGAGCTTTACCAGCTCTACAGCCAGCTCAGCGCATACCGTTCAGACATCCCTGTCATTGTTGTCGGCACCCAAGGTCAGAACACAAGTCAATTCAGTCTTACTGTATAAAGTTAATTTCCCTTGTCTGTCCTGGATGTATTCTCAGTGTGAGTTAACAGCTGCATTAAAAGTTAAGTGTAGATAACCTAGTGAATTTGAGTAGAGTTACTGTATGTTATTTGTTTCTTTCAAATGAACTTTTTCTTCTCCACAATGAAAGCATCACTGGAATTGGTTGAAAAACCTGGATAGTCTACTTTTCAATATTACTCCATCTTCATTGTTTGTATTATCAGACCTTAGACCCTGTAATTTAGAGATTTTCGAAAATATTTTTTAAAATCCTGCACTGGCTATGTAGACCAGCTGCCTAAAATTGAATGTGCCATCATTAATCTACCAAAAGAACTTTGACAAGTCAGGGCATGGACAAATACTGGACTTGCTTGCCATAGATCATTGGATGCCAGTAGATTAATTGGCTATTCGGCAAGTTTAGATATTGACAAGCCTTTAAGACCTTCATACATGGAAGGGAAAACTGTTTGACACCCACATATAAGAAATCAAAATAGAAATAATGGATCTCCCTTTCAAATTGCTTGTTTAAATTAAAGGAGAAAACCTTCACTTTTAATTAGGACATTTAATTTCACTCCATTTCAAACTTTAACCATAGTTTAATTTGATCAACAGCAGCATTCAAAACAGCATTGTGTGCTGGTGAGCCATAAAAAGTTTGATTCCTGTAGACATTTCAATACAGTGGTGACACTCGTCCGGTAATTCTTCTGGATTGAAGCATTGGCACTGCTGGAAGACCTTGCAAATGGGATAATTAAGAAGGGGTACGTTTTCAGGGGATTGCAAAGTTTTTCTGGCCCATGGTGATAACTGGTTAATATGCCAACTTAGTCTCCCTAGAGCATTGCTATTGGATCTGTGTCCTGAACTGGGTTTAGTATGCGTTAACAACTGCATCTAACAGTTTACTGTTAAATTACTGGTGTTAGCCTGTGGAACAAATTTATACGTGGATCTACTGTACAGTGGGTTGTCATTGAACTTAAGATAGTCTTGATAATTCCATACCGACTTGTGACATACGAATGGCTTTTAATTTTACTGTTTTACTCACTTGTGTTTTTTTAAATTCAGATAAAATAAGCAGCACCAACCCTCGTGTGATTGAGGATCAGAGAGCCAGACAGTTGTGTATTGATGTACGTCATTCATTGTTTTATGAGACCTGTGCCACATATGGGTTCAATGTGGACAGAGTGTTTTCAGAAGGTAAGTTGACTCTCTTTTTCTTAGATTAGAAACTAACGGACAGATGTAGAAAACAGATATGTGTTTTTCAGCTTCCCAGAAGATTGTTGCTCACAAAAAACAGACTGCTTTGCAGGCATGCAAATCTCTTCCTAATTCCCCGAGTCACTCTGGCGGCTCCACACCTGGATCAACGTCTCTCCCTGGACAGGTACAACAGCAGATTTTATAAGTCTAGATCAACTCTACAACATTCCATTACGTGGCAAACAGTACAATGAATTAGATATATGAAAACAAAAAAAACATTCCACTAATACCTTCAAAATGTTTACATATCCTTTACATATTCCAATTCGGTATTAATGTACTGCACAAGTGTAGTTAATAGATTAAACTTTTTGGTCAGGGCCCTTTATAGAAAAAAACTGTAGTATTCAAAATTTTCCTCGAGCAGCATTTTGCTCCAGCCACTCCATGACATTAATTATTTGTGGTTATAGAAAGTGTTCAATATGACGATGAGTGAATTATGTGAACCAAATGCTTCTTGATTTGTCTTACACTTTGCCCTTTACCACCCCTCTGAAACTTTGGAATATCTTAAGATGCATAGTTCACATGTACAGTTCACATGGTAAAAATTTTAAATGGTATAATGTGAACAACTGCAAACACTGTGATGGCCAACTTCTTACAAACAGATCGTAACTGGCTAAAAAAATTGAGGCCGAAGAGAATAATAATGCTTGACAAAGTTTTAATTAATAAGAATATTAGACAGGAACTATTTATTTAAGTCTAAACACCATCAAATGAAACTGACGAGAGACTACTGAGCTCTGAGTTGTGCTGAATGACAGAAAACAGAAACCTACTATATCTTGTAAAAGAACATTTATTCACAATATTCCATCATGATAACGATCCATAGTCCTTTATGCACACTTATAAGTAATAAACAAGTGATGCAAAAAATATTTTCCTCTCAAAAATTATACAAACCTTGATACCCAAAACCCAATGGGTGTTTTACAGTGTATAATGGCAAAATAACCTCCACTGTGCTAAAAGATATTACAGTTCATGGTGCATGCATGTGCAATCACATTTTCACATGCTTAAACAAAGGTGCAAGTATTGTTTAACCATGTTACAGTTTCTGTGCCATCATACACTGATTTTCCTGTCCAGCATTGCCACAATTACATGAGTACTTGCACAAACCATATGTGTTTTATAACATATTGGACAATATCTGTCAAAGGTGCAGCTGCCTTAAGTCAAAGCATTGAACCATGTGTAAAACTGTAATCTATTTTTGCAAAGTGTCTTCATTATGTTTTATAACATTTTCTGTCATAGTCCCTCTCATTGATTTAATCAACAAGCCATGTTATTCATCCACTTTATTTGGATGCTTTCTAATCACTGAACTCACCGTTCTTTTTTCCATCTTCATCTCGCTCCATTCCCTTGTCACCTCTGCATCCTAA
>JABUIW010000028.1:138916-151382 GCA_013363375.1 Menidia beryllina | reverse complement strand
AGATAGATAGATAGATAGATAGATAGATAGATAGATAGATAGATAGAAACACTTAAACTGTTTTTTTTATTTCTGTTTTGGTCATCAGTTCCTCAGCTGTGCCCAACTGTGTCCTTGGTTGATGACCAATCTGGTGGTTTGTCTCCTCAAGGAAGGGAGCGGGGACTGCAGCGTTGCCCTTCCTCACTGTCTACCAAAGCGCAAAGTATTGGTGGGTAACTGTATCAAAAACTTGCTGTAAATCGCAGACAGTATTTCCATGCCTTATATTTTGCCTCAGATGGCCTTGAAGGGACTGCCAGTTCTTTTGTTGGAAAAGATCCAACACAATCATCCCCCATGAGTGACAGGAAGAAAAACAGAAGAAAGAAAAGCATGAACCAGAAAGGAGATGCAGCTGCTGGGCAAGCTGAGGGTAATGTTATTTTGAGAATAAAGTACTTACTTCTAGCTATGTCATGAAAGCAGAATTTTCCATGTGTGCTCTAAAAATGACAAAAATGGTTAGAGAATGGTAAGAAATTTTTTCTGTCATCTCGTGTCAAGAAAGAACTTATTTAAGTGCACGTTCTTTTCTTCCTATACTATGTCTCTTCCAGATAGATAGTGTGTTTGGTAAAGTGTTGAGTAAAAATCTGTTTTCCTGATGATTTCCGAAAAGCCTCTTCTGTATCTCACTGCCACTCTTTTTTCCTGTCCCTTGCCTATCTCTTCTTCAGCAGCTAAACGCAAAATGTGGAAATTAAAGAGCTTTGGTAGCTTAAGAAACATTAATAAGACAGGTAACATGTGGAGTTGCTAACTCAGTATGTGCTTATATTAACATACATTTTTTTTCTATATTTGTTTTTTTTTTTTTTTTCTTATAATTATAATCTACATCACAAGCATGAATTGACAGCTTGACATTTCTCTTTTTAATAACACTAAGGTGCTTCTTATACCACTTTCCATTACACTGCTTTGCTTTTTTTCCACATCCTTCATTCATTGAATGCTCAACAGATTGTCAATCATAAATATGCATAAATATGTTTTCGGGGTATAGCTTATTTTCTGGCTGTAATTTGTCTCTGTCTGTTATGGGTTTAGTCTCTGGCAACCCCAGATCACATGTTGCAATGACATGTTATCCACAATTCCATGTTAAAACTTTATTATGAATAAAAGTTGATCCAAAACATGATCCAAAAGCCTTTTTACAATGGACTGAGGATTAGTGAAAAACTCATCTGCAGTCAAACTGTGGTTAGAAAATAATTTCCAAATTATTTTGGAAAATCATGTATTCTAAATCATACAGATTAATGAAGAGAGGGACTTTGAAAGGTTTTTTTCAGACCTCAAAAACCAAGCATTGCTGATTTATAGAAGAGAGCAATTGTTACTTTTCAGTCACATCTTTCTCCAATCTAACATAACTGTCACATAAAGAAATGCAAAATACACCAAAGGAGAACCAGGACTTCATGGGTTAGATCCCAGGCTTAATTTGAGTACACCGTTTAATGTCTCTGGTCAAGACATTTAAACCCATGTTGATTCCAATGCATCCATCAATGTGTGAATGTGTGTGGTTGCCTGTGTAAATACACTTGAAGAGTCTACTAGACTAAAACAGTGGTTATGTAAATAGAGTTTATTAACCATGTCTTCTGTTTTTCTTATACCATGTAGAGGAAGAGAATGCAGACTTTATTATAGTTTCATTTACTGGGCAGACATGGCACTTTGAGGCTCAAAACCAGGATGACAGGGACTCATGGGTGTCAGCTATAGAGAGCCAGATCCTTGCAAGCCTCCAGTCATGTGAGAGTGGCAGAAATAAGGTAAATAAGAAAATATTTCTCTGCAATACTAGAATCAGTTTGAACAGTCCCACAATTTTGTTTGGTTTGGACATGCTATCTTACTTCAACTGCTCAAATATTGTCCAGTGTTTTGTGATGATACTCTCTCCTTGGTCACATAATTGAGTGGGGTATCTTACTTGATGTATAGATAGATATAGACATAGACATAAATGTATATCTAGATCTGTATAGATAGATATAAGTAAAAATGTCAACACAATGTGGTTAGACAGTTCTGTCTTTTTTTTTAGTAATAAAAAAACAATAACCAAAGTATTAGTACATAATCTATTTAAAGATTATGTTTTCCTTCTCCAACTTTAGTCATTTAATTCTTTTTGGAATTTTTTTTCTCCTTACAATTGCGAAAGATTTTTATCTCTGCGTGCATTCTAGACAATAAGAACTATTTAATATAATTTATGCAAACAATTCATTTCCAAAATCAATTTGATGAGCTTGAATGCTCAGGGCAGTAGTGGGAAATAATTGTCTAATTGATACTTAAACTGCAACTCCAAATTCGATTCTTCTTAATTAGTCACTTGCGATGAGCAAGAATCACAATAATTGCTAAACTTAAAGTGTAAACGAAAAAATTTCAACATCATCACAGAAATGTCTTGGTTTGGTCACTCATAAAATGGCAAAACTGAGCAAATAATTTAAGACACAGAATTGGCTGATGAGCTTGTAAACTAAAACTTAGTGTACTGTTGAAAGTTCTGTCAAAATTTCTTTCTACCAAAGCATGCACGAGCAAACGTGACTAAGTGACTAAGAAAACATATGACTAGCTATGATAGCATCATTAACATCTCTGACATAGATTTGGTTGCCCAGAAGACAAAGTAGGGCTCAGTATTTAGATTCCTAGAATCTATGCTTCAAAGTGTCCCTGGGCAAAACACAAGATCCCTCATTGCTACTGTTTATTGGGCTGTACGTTTGTGAAATATAGTGAAATATTACTGACTGATACATATTAGACTTCTGATTTTCTTTTTATGGCAAACAAATATTACATTTACATTGGGATATTTGAATATCATAATCTGAATGGTCGATTGAACACATATTCACATCTAGAAAGCCTGGACAAAACATTGAGAAGTGTGAAACATGTCTGTTATAGTATTTTAGTCAGGTCATATTTCAGCAAAACATTATAAAATGAACAGTTCCCACATTTTTAATAACAAAGTAATTTTGTATTACATGATCCTCTGAGAAGAATTTGTCCTATGGCAAAAACATGTCAATTGCATGAGGGAACCTGTTCCCTAGTTATCCATATGTTCTCTCCCAGGTTTCTATGTTCTGCTGCTATGTATCCCACATGACATCTGATTTAATAGCTGATATAAATGAATAACATTTGTGTATATTCAGGCAAGGAGAAGCAGTCACAGTGAGGCCATGGCACTGCAGGCCATTCGTAATACCAAGGGCAACAGTCTTTGTGTGGATTGCGAGGCACCAAGTAGGTTTACAAATGTCTACTTCTTTCCTTGTTAACATTTCTAATGAATAATCAATTTTGGTTAAACACTCAATTTGATCAACGTCATAATTGTTTATTTTCTTTTTCCCTTTTAGGTTCTTTATAGCATCTCATGTTGTAACCCTTTTTACTCTTTTGTCCTGCAGATCCCACCTGGGCTAGTCTTAACCTGGGTGCATTGATTTGTATTGAGTGCTCAGGGATCCACCGGAATCTGGGGACTCATCTTTCTCGTGTTCGCTCGCTGGACCTGGATGACTGGCCTGGAGAGCTCACACAAGTCCTGGCAGCCATTGGAAATCATATGGCCAACAGCATTTGGGAGAGCTGTACCAAAGGCCAAACCAAACCGACACCTAGTGCAACACGGTTGGGTCAACAAAACTACATTTATACAATTTAGCAATAAGTGTGTTTAATCCTCTATCAAACAGCACCTATTTTAAGGTGTTGTGGATTTGGAGAAACTAATTTACTCATATTTAACAGCCTTTATCACAAAATGGATTACTAATATATTTCTTATGGTCGAAACATAAGAAATATATTATTCAAGTTGATAATATCAGTGTATCATATAATATATATTTGGTAACATTGTGCAGCATTTACTAATACTGTCTAACGTTTTGCTACACTTGGTGGAGTCCAAATTAATTTTGTATAATAAACTGAAAAATCTGTATCATGAGGTCTAATATTTTGAAATGCCAATACATTTTTATTTGTGTGGGTATTCTGACACATGGTTGGCTTTTTCTATTTATTTTTTTCATTAGAGAGGAAAGAGAATCCTGGATTCGTGCTAAATATGAACAACGTGCATTTGTGGCACCACTTCAACTTGCTTCAGGGGCCCAGATTTCAAAAGAGAGTATGTCTGAGTGGTTGTTGGCAGCAGTGACAGATAGAAATCTGTCCCAGCTCCTGCTTCTTCTGGCCCACAGCACCAAGGAAAAAATCAACACTCAACCAGTTGGATCATCCTCACTGCAGCGCACAGCTCTGCACGCTGCTTGTCAGCTTGGGGATGTTGTCATGACTCAGCTACTTGTTTGGGTGAGTTTTATTCTTTAAGTTCATCAGCAATTATGTCATTCGGAATATTTTTCATACAGCCAGAAACAACTGGGGAAGCAATGCGCTGCATCCCCATAGCTAATCGCGGAAGATAATGTCTTGGAGATACTGGAAACTGGAGGTTGACACTCAGCAAGGCTATGGACCTGAGCATACTAATAAAATACCATCAAATGGTTTGATGAGAGGAAACAGGAACCATTCTGTGTGGATGCTGAATGTTCTCCCTTTTTCTTTGTGGGTTGTCTCTGGGTACTCCAGCTTCCTCCCACCGACCCAAAAAATGCATGTTAAGTTGATTTGACATTCCAAATTGCCCTTCGGAGTCAATGTGAGTGTGCATTGTTGTTCGTGTTTGCATGGCTCTGCGATGGTGTATACCCTGCCTCTCGCCCATTGAATACTGGGATAGGCTCTGACCCTATTTGGGAATGAGCGGTTTAGAAAATGGATGGATGGATAATGAGTGTCTCAATTTTTAGATATGACTAGACTACAGTTCACATGTTTTGGTAAATTTATTTAACAGAATTTTCAAACCGTTCAGGTAAAGTACACACTTTACCTCACCAATTTGGATGGACTTTTGCACATTCTTTACATGAAATCCATGAAAAAGATGTCTTTAAAGTTGAAATGCATAAAAAAGGGCAAACTCACACCACTAGATAAATACATACAGAAACAGTGACAAATGCTCAAGAATATTTCCTGGACACAACAGACAAAAATGAAAAACATTGCGGTAGCCATAAACCATCAAAACCTGTGTTGAACCGCAATGTTGGTTCGCGTATCAAACGTTTACAATGTTTATGATCACAGAAATATCGAAATTGGACCTTCCTTGTTGCCACATTTTGGATGGACTTTTGTACATTCTTTACATGAAATCCATGAAAAAGATGTCTTTAAAGTTGAAATGCATTTAAAAGGGCAAACTCACACCACTAGACAAATACATACTGAAACAGTGACAAATGCTCAAGAACATTTCCTGGACACAACAGACAAAAATCAAAGACATTGCGGTAGCCATAAACCATCAAAACCTATGTGTTGAACATAGGATCAAACGTATCAAACATTTACAACGTTTATGATCACAGAAATATTGAAATTGGACCTTTCTTGGTGCCACATTTTTAAAGTAGTCAAGGTTTACCTGATGGAGTTGTTATATAATCATGTGGGTCACTGGTCAATCAGCGCCCGACAGCCTGCTGATTATGTATAACTTGTATTCCAAAATGTTTGGAAATGACAGAAAAAGGGATGGAAAAGCTGATACACACTTAAATATGTTGAATATCAGTTCTGCGTGTAACCAAATGCTGCTTTCACTATGCACAATGTTCAAATGTAGATTTAAATGTCTCTTTTTCTCGTATTCATTCTTTCCTCACAGTATGGAATTGATGTGAATGCAAAAGACAGCCAAGGCCAAACAGCTATGATGATGGCCAAGAAAATAGGGAGCAAAGGTTGCATCGATATTTTACTCCAACATGGGTGTTCCAACGAGACGTCTCCCACTGCTTCTACTCCCATCCTTTCCCGCCGCTCCAGCACTGCCAGTCTCGGTCGAACTAGCTCCAGGAAACGAGTATCATAAAGCGGACTAAAGATGCTCCTCACAGAGGCATGAAGGTTGCAAAGGATGCTCTTAGTTTGGATTTTTTTTTCAAAAAGCAGAGCTGACAGTGTTATTTGATGAAGTTATTTACAGAACTATACTAATTGTATCAAACATGATTTTCTGAACATTTTAGAACATATCAAAAAACTGCAAAGCAATATTCATTGATTTTTTTTTATTATATACTTATTGCTTAATTACTGTGTGACTGTTCATCTCCTTTCAAAGTGACTTAAGTATAATTGTAGCGATCTGTACTATTAGACAAATTTGTTCAAATTTGACCAGAAAAAAAACTTTGAAATGAAAAATTAACACATTTAGTGAACTCTGTCTGATGATTGTATGCTTACTGTTGCAACAGACTGAATTAAATTATGTTAAATATGGTGAAGATTTTATTGAGATTTATTTTGATGGTGGGACTAAACCAATGTGGCTTTGCTTTCGCTTTATTTTGGCTTTACAAGTAAAACATATACTTACAGTATGTCATGTTGTTAGTAATATGTGCCTGTCCAATATAAACAGTTTCAGTGACAAATCATCACATGATTATGTTTGAAGAAATATGAATGTTTGGAATATTGAAAATATAATTGTTATGATCAAAGATCACAGATGTGATGTTTTATTAAGTCAAAAGGTAAAAAAACAACATAGCTAAGACAGCCAATGCAATTTGGCAAATTATTTCATTTGAAAAAAGTTTGAATAATATGTCATAATTGTTTTTAAATGTCTTCCATTATTTCTCTTAGTCCTACGCAAGAAATGGGTTTACATATGTACATTTGGGTTTTTAAATTTTCATTTTGCGTCACTGAGAATCCTTCTGATGAAGATGTTATTCAAATTTATATCATTGTTGTGTAGGTCAATCCAGTGAGTTCATGTTGAATATAAAGTGGTTACAGCTGTTACTGTTTGTGAGTCATGTTAATTCCCCATAAGTAAAATTAATTCAATAACCCTAAATAAAATAAACCTTTTTTAGATTATCATTAACATGATCTGTATTTCTTTTGTAGTTTTGATCAAAACAGGGCAGAACTTTGGATATAAGGAAGATACGACAATTCCTAATAAGATTAATCTTAATATCCATGCTCTCTGCAGATGAGACTTGCTTTGATTTTTATTTACCACAAGGCATACTATTAGTATAATTTTTTGTTGTTATTAGATGGCAAATGTTGATGAAGCTGACATTTTCACTTTATGACGGATAATAAATGGGTGTATAATTTGAAAAATCTTTTCTTTCACAAATTCCCAAACCTGTAAAGCTGAAAGTAATTAATACATTTGAACAAAAAAAGTTTCACAATCACACTGAATTATTGGTCAATCAATGAGATACACTCATCTAGACCAAATGATCAAGTTCAAAAGAAAAATAAAAGGAAAGCAAGTGTCAGGAATTCTGACAGTTTTAAGGAGTTCTTGCAATTCGGCTTGATGAAAGGAGCTAGGAAGATTATGTATACAATCAATTAATAATAACCAAAACATAAATTGTATAAAATATGTATTATCATTATAGTTCTACCTCCTGAGCTAGTTGTGAAATAGTAAGCACTATATGAACAAAGAGGCACTGTATTAGAATGGGAGAACTTTGAAGATAATATAAAAGCACTTTGATAAGGTAGACTAAAAAGAGCACTGTGTGAGGGTACAATTTATTTTTATTTTATTTACTTTAGAGTTGTACTTTTTAACTGTTATTTTAACTCTCAGTCTGATAAATCTGTCAGTTTGGTATGTTGCTCCAGAAACACACAAGGTAAAGACACTCACATTTCATATCACATTCCAGCAAAGTCTGCGTGAACAGCGGCTGGCCTGTTGACGCCAGAGATAACTGGCCAGTGAACCTTGGTTGTGTAAAGTCCAACTATTTGTATGTGTTAGGCCCAGTCCAAGAAGGTCTCTATGAACCACACTGGACCTCAGTGCTAATTGTGAATGAGGTCATTGGTAAAGTCACACTCTGAGCCCAGTCACCAGCACCCCGGCCAGGAGTCCGCCATGACGGCGGAAGGCTCCGCTCTGCCATCAAAAGCGGAATGTTTCCAGTCCTCACTGACTGAAAAAGGCTACAAGTCTGTAGCCATTTCAGTGAGGGCCCTGAATGCATCCTCTCTTCTGGTTGGCTAACAGGTTGGCAGGAGAAGATGAAAGCCTCACCCTCTTCGGCTGTGTGGTCACTTACCAACTGTGCCTGCCCAGAAAGATGCCACCCCCTCCCCTGCAGCTCCCTGGCAGACGTTTGCCCAGGGTGTAACCCGGCCGGGTTACAGCATCCCTAGGCTTCAGCCTCAAGCTCAGGTAGCAGTCCAGAGCAAACCACCGGAGCTGAAAGGCGCATGGGCTAAGAAGCCCTTTGCTCCAAATGTTACGCAGGAGAACCAGCCAATCCCTGGAGCCACTGACCCCCTGCAAGAAAAGAGGAAGAGCCTCCAAGGACGCTGTCCACAGAGGGGGATGCTGGGCCCAGCCAGACACCCACCATTCCCCCTCTGGAAAAGTTTCTGTTCCAGACCAGTTCAGAAAGGCCGGGTTCCGGGCTCCTGAAGGGACGTGCAGATGCCGCCCAGGCGCTTGCGGTCCACAGTGACCAAGAAGTTGAGGAAGGTTGGTCCTGCAGAGACCCTGTGTTACAAGGGCACACACCAGTACCCCAAAACACACACCATCCCCTCTTTTTCATTAATAAAGCTGTCCTCCACTGCGCATTCAGGTCCAGAACCAAGGGCACAGACTGGATTATTAATAAAAACTAAAATAAAACAGAAACAAAACGCGGCTGCAAAGCCCCACATAGTGCCATGGGGGGGAGACATAACCCCACACATTGCGTGGGGTATCAGTCTCCCAGCTCTCCAGCACAGACTGAACGTCGCAGCCGTGCCACCCAATGTGTGCCCAGTACGTTGGCTGGACCACTATTTGGTTCGCTGGCGGAGCGGGCCCAGCAGTGGCTGGCGTGTGTAACATCCATCCATCCATCCATCCATCCATCCATTGTCCTCCGCTTATCCGGGGTCGGGTCGCGGAGACCCAGACTTCCCTCTCCCCGGCCACTTCAGCCAGCTCCTCCGGGGGGATCCCGAGGCGTTCCCAGGCCAGCCGGGACACATAGTCCCTCCAGCGGGTCCTGGGTCTTCCTCTGGGCCTTCTCCCGGTGGGACGAGCCCGGAACACCTCCCCAGGGAGGCGACCAGGAGGCATCCTAATCAGATGCCCGAGCCACCTCAACTGGCTCCTCTCCACGTGGAGGAGCAGCGGCTCTACTCTGAGCCCCTCCCGGATGGCTGAGCTTCTCACCCTATCTCTAAGGGAGAGCCCAGCCACCCTGTGGAGGAAACTCATTTCGGCCGCTTGTATCCGCGATCTCGTTCTGGGCACTCTACCCTTTTCCGGTGAGAGACCATGGTCTCGGACTTGGAGGCGCTGATCCTCATCCCAGCCGCTTCGCACTCGGCTGCGAACCGCTCCAGTGAGAGCTGTAGGTCCTGACTTGATGAAGCCAACAGGACCACATCATCTGCAAAAAGCAGAGATGCGATCCTAAGGCCACCAAGACTGACACCCTCACCACCTCGGCTGCGCCTAGAAATCCTGTCCATAAAAGTTATGAACAGGACCGGAGACATAGGGCAACCTTGGCGGAGTCCAACTCCCACCGGAAACGAGTCCGACTTATTACCGGCAATGCGAACCAAACTCTGACTCCGGTCGTACAGGGACCGAACAGCCCGTAACAAAGGGCCAGGTACCCCATACTCCCGGAGCACCCCCCACAGGATACCCCGAGGGACACGGTCGAACGCCTTCTCCAAGTCCACAAAACACATGTGGACTGGTTGAGCGAACTCCCATGCACCCTCCAGGACCCCGCTGAGGGTATAGAGCTGGTCCAGCGTTCCACGGCCAGGACGAAAACCACACTGCTCCTCCTCGATCCGAGGCTCGACTATCCGACGGACACTCCTCTCCAGAACCCCTGAATAGACCTTCCCAGGGAGGCTTAAGAGTGTGATCCCCCTGTAGTTGGAACACACCCTTCGGTCCCCCTTTTTAAATAGGGGGACCACAACCCCAGTCTGCCAATCCAGCGGAACTGCCCCTGATGTCCACGCGATGTTGCAGAGTCTCGTTAGCCCCACAACATCCAAAGCTTTGAGGAACTCCGGCCGAATCTCATCCACCCCCGGAGCCTTGCCACCGCGGAGCTTTTTGACCACCTCGGTGACTTCAGCTCCGGAGATTAGAGATCCCAACTCCGAAACCCCAGGCTCTGCCCCTCCATTGGAGGATGCGCCAGTGGGATTGAGGAGGTCCTCGAAGTACTCCGCCCACCGATCCACAACGTCACAAGTTGAGGTCAACAGCACACCATCCCGACTGTAAACAGTGTTGGTGGGGCACTGTTTCGACCGACTATGTCCAGCCGGAATCTCTCCGCCTCGCACACCAGCTCAGGCTCCTTCCCCACCAGAGAGGTGACGTTCCACGTCCCTAGAGCCAGCTTCTGCAGCCGGGGATCAGTCCGCCAATGTCACCGACTCCGGCCGCCGCCCAGGGCACAGCGCACCCGACCCCTTTGGCCCCTCCCACGGGTGGTGAACCCCTGGGAAGGGGGACCCATGTAACCTCTTCGGGCTGGGCCCGGCGCTCGCCATGGTGCCCCGCCCCTGGGCCTGGCTCCAGGCGGGGGCCCAGGTGACCCGCGCCCGGGCGAGGGTACTCTGAGTCCATTTTTGTTTCTCCTCATAAAGGGTCTTGTGGGCTGCGCTTCGTCTGATCCCTCACCTAGGACCTGTTTGCCTTGGGTGACCCTACCAGGGGCTTGAAGCCCCGGACAACATAGCTCCTAGGATCACTGGGACACTCAAACCCCTCCACCACGATAAGGTGGCAGCCCAGGGAGGGCTGCCACCTTAATACATCAGATTGGGTATTAAAGACTGTAACAAACTGTTACAAACTTTGGGAATTGCTCTCCAGAGGCAGTTCCCACTACAAGATTGGTAGCTTCACAGTGAAGTGGTTGCCCGGATTTGGGAGAGATATGGCGAGGCGAGAGCAGATCTTCACGTCAGAGGAGAATGCCCTGATAGCAGCCAGCCAGATAGCAGGGGCAACACTGGCTGGCGGAGATATTTCCACTCCTATGCGGCCACCCCTGGCGTCTATCTCTGCGAAGGGGCCTTCTGACGCAGGCGCGCAGAGAGATTTTTCCTCCTTATCCGGAATGCATGGCTCTATGGGCCTGGCCCGTGAAAGGTTGTATCTGGCCACTGCCGGGCACCCGCCGAACGTCATTGCCATTATCCACGGGGCTAAAGCACCATCTACGCGCTCTGCCTATGGTGGTAAGTGGAGTGCAGTCGAGGAGTGGTGCATTAAAGGGGGGTTGCTGGCCTTTCAGAGCCCTGTGCCGGTCATCCTGACGTTCCTGCAGGAGCTGCTGGACAAGGGTTTGGCGTTCTCTACTGTCAAAGTGGCCCTGGATGTGTTGTCCCATCCCCCCTTGAGCCGCTGCTTCAGGTGGAGCTCAAGGTACTGTCTTTGAAGACACCTGTGTTACTAGCACTGGCTTCAGTCAAGCGTCTGATTGACATCCATGCGCTGTCGGTGAAACGGGCTTGTATGCGCTTTTTTTTTTCTACCCCTTGTCGTGTTTAACATTATGGCAACAGAATTGTAATATGAGTGCCGTGCTCTGCCCGACACTTTTGCTTTAGCAAGGGAGGCCTGTCAGGGTGAGAAGCCTCCCTTGATCATCCAATACTGCTTTATTATTTGTTTAAGATTTATATTTGTTACAGAAGTAAAATGGTTGATGCCAAACCTGACCGGGGGACAGGAAAAGAGAGAAAAAAAGGAACAAAAGATGAAATTTAAAAAAAGATGAGAGAATAGAGAAAAGGTAACAATAACCCGCGCCGAAAAGAAGAGAGATCCCTAAAACAGAAAGAGAGGGAAAAAAAAAGAAAGACAACAAAACCCATCAATACAGCTGCTGTATCTGTAGAAAGATGTCCTGTAGTCACCGTGGGCAAACCCGAGGGAGAACCCGTTGAAGCACCTGCAAACAAACACTACTTTGAGACGCACACAAACTAACAAAAACAAACAGCAAAAAATACTGTGGGCAAACCCAAGGGAGAACCTGTAGGAGCACCTGTAAGCAGACACAAGGAAGAGACACACACAAACAAGTAGCAAAAACCGAAGGCAGCCACGACACTGGTAGTTATGACAAACAGGATATATTTCGAATTTTGTACAGCAACTGCACAGATGCTCAAAGGTGTATGTCTGGGCAAATGAGTTGGTGTGTGTGTGTGTGTGTGTGTGTGTGTGTGTGTGTGTGTG
>JABUIW010000028.1:112167-138669 GCA_013363375.1 Menidia beryllina | reverse complement strand
TATTTATTTATTTATTTATTTATTTATTTATTTATTTATTTATTTATTTATTTATTTATTTAATCAGGACAGTGCACCTTAATGAACAATCTCATACAGATTGTAAATGAGCCAGATTATAGCATAGTTGCTAGTTTACATCTGTCGTCCTGAGGCCGGAAGATCAAACAACACAAAATCACAAAATACAAAATCAGTCCAAACACACGTTCAGACAATGACATTACAAAATTAAAATGAATTCAATTCAATTCAATTTCATTTATATAGCGCCACATCACAACAACAGTTGTCTCACAGCGCTTTCCAAACAGAGCAGGTCAGACCCTACTCTGAAGTTAATTACAGAAACCCAACAATTCCCACCATGAGCAAGCACTAGGCGACACAGGCAAGGAAAAACTTCCTTTTAACAGGCAGAAACCTCGAGCAGAACCATGGCTCAGGGTGGGCGGCCATCTGCCTCGGCCGGTTGGGGGTGAGAGAGAGAGAGGGCAAGAGAGAGAGAGAGAGAGGCAGCCAACACAGCAACACGTAGACTAGATGAAAAATGGCAAGGATATTAATATTAATGATAATGGTAGAAGTTATGACGGCAACAGAGCAGGAACACGGGGGCAGCAGGAAACTCCCAACCACAGATCCAGACTCCACAGCTCTAGGAACACCTGCAGGAAGTGATAGGAGGAGACTCCCAACCACAGATCCAGGCCCCACAGCTCCACGAAATTAGTGATTGCATGTCTGGGAACTTTTGAGAAACAGTTTAAGGTGCTTTTTAAATGTGTAAAAAGTGGGACCTTCCCTGATGTTTGTTGGGAGGCTGTTCCAGAAGTGACCCCCTCTGACTGATAGAACGGTTTGTCCAAAGGTTGTTCTTCTGTGGGGAATTTCTAGGTCTCCTCTGGAAGAGGCTCTGGTGCAAATACGTCTACCATGTCTAATGTAGGTAGAAAGTGGAGGTGGGGCTAATCCATTCATCCATCCATCCATCCATTATCAATACCGCTTATTCCCTGTTGGGGTCGCGGGGGGAACTGGAGCCTATCCCAGTGGTCAACGGGCGAGAGGCAGGGTACACCCTGGACAGTCCGCCAGTCCATCGCAGGGCAACACAAAGGACATACAAGGACAAACAACCACTCACACTCACATTCACTCCTAAGGGCAATTTCCCCAATCTCCAATCAACCTAACATGCAGGTTTTTGGACTGTGGGAGGAAGCCGGAGAACCCGGAGAGAACCCACGCAGACACAGGGAGAACATGCAAACTCCACCCAGAAGGGTCCTGGTTCCCCCGGGATTCGAACCCAGAACCCTCTTGCTGGGAGGCGACAGTGCTAACCACCACACCACTGTGCCGCCTAATCCATTCAGAACTTTGTAAATTAAACAACTATTTTTATAATGAATAAAGTTTTCAAAACTGAGCATATTATATTTTTCCAAAATATTACATTGATGGAATGACAGGGGCTTTTGATCAAAGATTTTTAAAGATTTTTTTAATAATATTTCTATTGGTTTTAAAGTTGTGTCTCCAGTGAGTGAGTAGGTTGTGATGCAATAGTCTATGTGTGAAAATATCATTGAGTGTAGGAACATTTTAGCAGAACTGATTGTCTGATTCTGCTACACCAGTTGGGAGTTGCAAGTCCAGCTGGCGGACAACATACCTCTTGGTTATTACGGATTTTAGTTGATGGTATTCTCAAAATGAACTGCTGCTAAGCCCATATTGAGATGTTAACTCATCAAATGGGATGAATTTTCCATCTTGAATTATATTATCTAAATGTTTTAATGCAGGGGCGCAAGGAGAAATTCCTTTTCTTTTCTTGGGAGCTTAACCCTTTGAATTTTTTACAGAGGAACATTTAGTTGTAATGCTTTCTGTCTCCACACAAAAAACTTACATCTTCCAGTCTCATCTTTTCATTTCCTCTTTGAGGCATTCTTTCTGTCGGACTTCTTTTCTGGACACCAATACACTTTCTCTGTCTTTCCCCAAGTTTAAATCTTTCAAGAACATTTTAAGGAACCCTTGGAGCTCTTCAAAGTGATTTTCTGGAGTTATTTTATTTGTGGATCTAGCATGAACATCATAGGAATAGGAATGGCACACAACAAAAAACGCATAACAACTCCAATTTGTCTTTTTATTTATGTAGTTTCTTGGTTCTTTTACAGTTTGAAATATAGTTTAAGTGATAGGGTAATAACCTTAAATAACGCAAAATTGCATGAACTAGTTTTAAATCCTCATCTCAGCAAACAAATTTGATATTCTTAATATTTAGTACTAATGTACCAAATATTTAAGCACAATCTTGTTGGGAAAAATGTCAAATCAAAATAAATTTACACAACCCTTCATTTACAAAAACTAAAAGCACATACCAAAACTATCTCTGTGGTTACCAAACATTTAGCAAACAAACAAAGGTATTTGGCTTCCAATAATCAAACCTCTGTCTCTACCTGGAGACAAGGTAAACACATCTACAGGTCCTGGCTCTATACTGCCCTCTTGTGTGCTAATAATTTACCTACCAACTTCCTGAATGAAATAACAGTTCTTTTCCTGTGCAATACAACAATGCTTGGTTGCCATCTACTGCAGAAAATAATGTTGGGTTGCAGCTAAATATTTTATATCAATTATACTTTTCCATTATGTTTAAATCTCTCAGTTGTCAAACATATCAATTTAAATTTCCCTTAAAGACAACATTTAATGGATGGCATGGTGGTTAGCCCTGTTGCCTCACATCAAAAGGGTTCCTGGTTAGAGTCTATGGGGAAACAGGAACATTTCTGTGTGGAGTTCACATGTTCTCCCTATGTCTGCGTGAGTTCTCTCCATGTACTCCAATTTTCTACCACTGTCCAAAAACGTGAATGTTAAGTTACCAGAACTGGATATTCCAAGTTGCCCCGAGGAGTTGATGTGAAAGTGTACGGCTGTTTGATTATGTGTGGCCCTATGATGGACTGGATGTACCCCGCGTCTCGCCCATTGCCAGTCGCAACTCTATTGGGTTGTTTAGAAGATGGATGGACAGCATTTAATCTATTTAATCTATAAGTAAAAATATTCAAATATTACTTTTACTTGAGTTTTGTTTTACAATATGAAGAAAATTTTCCTTATTTACCTTTTTCAGCTAAATATTAATGTGGTAAAGTGCACAATAAAATATATTCAGTGCATAGAACTAAAAAGGCATCTACATATTAATTGGATGGCTGTAATTCAGGGAAGCGAGCAACTGATCAGAAGGTTGGAGGTTCTACGCTATGTTCCGCTGGGCTACAGGTTGAAAAGTCCTTGTACAGGACACATGTAGTGTAAATCACTTTGAAAGGTCAGTTAGATTTGAAAGCTCTGTATATGTACAGTCCACCTACCATTCAAATTTGAGTCAGACAATATTTGTTGTGGTGTTGCAGCATACAAGTATGGTTGCGACCAGTATGTTACAACTTTCGGAACTGGCTAAAACATACAGAACTCTGGCTAGCTAGAATCGCTTCTTTATATTGACTAATCATACCATTCAGACAAAGTATAACCTTGTTATTGACTAATTGATTAATATATTATTAATATAAGATGTTGTCACATTGTAAAACTCTAATAGTCACTGGCTCAAACTGGAGAATAACTTTCTGAGCATTAGTAGAGGAAGGTAATTGGTAGCAGTGCATCCTCTTTTATATTAGTTTGTGTGAATGGGTGAGTAAGACTTGGAGTACAAAAGCAAATGTTGCCTTTAAGAGGTTAGACGAGTCATAAGAGCTATTTACCATTTACCATACCATTTATTATTCTGAGCTGTTGAAAGATAAAAAGTTGCCACAGTACTTTGTTTTGTCTTCATTTTTGTCTCCTCAGAATTTTATTTTTCACTCTGTAGTGAAAATGTGATAAGTGACAGTTTATCATTTTTGGCATCAAGATTTTTTTATTTTAATCCTGAAGATAAAAATATGTGTAATCACTTATTTTGGCTGTTTTCCATATTTGACGCCAGTTTTGTAGAGGTGCAATATACAAGTGCTTTAACTTTCTATAGAAATGTTTTTATTAACTAATACTTATGATATTATAGTTCTTAAGTCTAACATTTTAACTTTTTATTTAAAAAAAAATCAAGGCATCTAGGCTGACGGTTGTTGCACCTGCAATATTGATAATTTGCAGGTGGCTTTTCACTACATCCTATACTACAAAACTATCTATCATCAGAAATTTAATGATGAACTTGCAGAAAAATGTGCCAAACCATGATCATCCTGCTTACCCAGTTTTTGACCTTTGTCCTTCTAAAGCCATGTCCCTTCCTGCTATTGTGCCATCTGTGGAATCAAATTCCCATTTCCTTTACTCTTCCTGCCGTCTTCTTAACTGGACACATTCCAGAAATGTAAGTCAGTGTCAAAGGATCCACAGAAATTGTTGGAAGAAAATGCAAGAGCAGCTATGTAGACTAAACATAAAGCTTCCAAATACATGTGCCAAACATCTTCATTCCTTTTTTTTTCCACTTTTTTGGGGAAAATAATTTGTGTCTAGAATACTTAAATTAATCAACACAACATTTAGGGTATTTTATTGTATGATAACAAGTCATGACCACATAATCACCCAAAAAAAGATAAAGTTTTCAGTAATGCAGATTTGTTTATAGTTGAACAGATTATCCTATTTTGCAAGAGGTCCGCATTTGCCTGACGATTGCAGGTGATTTACTTATACAGATTCTTAAAGTGTCATTATTCTTTATAGTGATATTACAGGCACTGTCATAAGATCCTGTGAGAAGTATGCAACTTTGTGAAAAAAAATACATTTCCAACCTTTCTGTGCTTATGTGAAAAAGAAAACACAGTGAATTATGAAAAAATGTTTAATTGATGCTTCTTAAATGCTTAGAATGGATTTAGTGTAACTCACAGTTACACTATTGTCAGCATATTTTTTCTGTCTTTTTTTATGATCCTACATCAGACTGGCTGGTGCTGGCATTACTCAACTTCTGACGTTTTCCCAGTTCTTCCTCGCTTGCTTTAAGAGTACAGGGTTTGGCCCCTACCTCCACCTGGTTTACAGTCCCTTCTCTGGGTATATAGTTTACTACAGTGTTGATCAAGTTGTTGCGAAAACTCTTACTGAGGAAGTTGTAAAGGAAAGGGTTTGCGACACAGTGGAAAAGGGAGAGACTTTGAACTACGCTAAATGAGAAGTAGAGGACTTCCACAGTGTTGCAGCTAAAAACATGTGGGTCGAGATCATCTATGATAATCAGGAACATGACCACATGGTAGGGCAACCAGCACATAACAAACACCAGTGAGTACACATGCACCAGCCACACGTCCCCCCGGCCTTGCACATCTGGCACTGTTTGAATTGCACGAGCAATCAATACATTGCAGGTGATGATGACAGCAGCAGGAAAGAGAAACTGGAAGAGCAAGGTAATAAAAGCCACAGACACAAACCATTCAGTATAGTTGTACTCCGGCAGCATATAGCAGCCTGGTTCATCCCACTCAAGAAGTTCCACATGGACATTCTCAATCAGAGCCAGAAACAAGGAGAACACCCACAGGCCTCCACAGACCACCCAGCGCTGCCTGCCAGTTACAGGGAATAAAGCTGAGGATGATGGTCTTGTCATCGACAGATAGCGTTCTAGTGTCATGAAGGCCAGGAAGAAGGAGCTGCTGTAAAGGTTGACCACATAGATGAGGTTGGTGACCTTGCATAGAAAGTGGCCCCACAGCCAAACCTTATCCATGGTCACCTCCATCATGAAAAACGGCTGGATCACAATCACCATCAGATCTGACAGGCTCACATTGATGATGCAGAACAGGACCCCGTTGGCTGAGTGTCGTCGACGCCAGTTTACCCAGAGGACTATCAGGTTCTCCAGCAGGCCGATCACAAAGATGAAAAGGTAAAGCAGGAAGAGGGCAATACGTCTGTAGTTTCCATCTAGCTCAATGGTGCAGTCGTACACAAACCATGGTGTGCCATTCAAGAAGTCCAATGAGTGGTTGTGTTCCTGGATGCTCATGGTCTGAAACAAGGCAGAGGAAACATGTTTCATATCTGGCTATAGTTTAATTTGACTTGAATTATCTTTTTAGTTGTTACAAATGGAGAAGGAGAAGGAGACCACTGGGCAGGATGTTATAATGTTATGGGGGGGGGGGGACTAAAATTGCTTTTCAGACTACCATTTCACAACCTTCAGAGCATAAATGTTTCACTTAAATGTGCACTATCTATTTGTAAAGAATTAAAACGGTACACCCTAATTCATGACATAATTTTTTACTAAGAGCACTCACACACTAATGGCACTGTTACGAAACTTACGTCAGTCTCTTAACTTTTGTCAAAAAGTACTCATATGGATGCCAAGAAGCCAAAAATACGGTATTTGTTTTCCTTTTTTACTAAATTGTAATGAGGGATTAACATAATTAAAAATAAAACATTTCTCAAATTGGTTTGGGAGGCGGAAAATAATTTGAAATAGAATGAATTATTTTTAAAAAACTGTAAACACAATTTTTAAAACATAAAAAATTGAATCATTGATAAAAACCTTAAAATGACAGATTTCCACCTGCTACTAGGATCTTCTGGAGTAATACACACATAAACAAACATACTAACATATTTAATATCTCCCTAAAGACAAACAAAAGTATTAAACTTGAGGCAATCTCCTTTTCCAGTTCCACAACATGATTATTTTTAAATGTATGCAAACACCTTGTACCTTGTTTTGATGGGAAATCTGGAGCTGAAGGTTGGTTCCTCCGAAAGCCTTGCGTTCTTCAATGTGCAGCACAGTAGTTGTCTCTTTTCAGTTCTGATTCTAAGGAATATCTGAGCAATCGAGGAGCCAGGAGGTTTCTCCCCTCCCATTTTCCATTACCATCCTCTTCCCCCAAACCCCCAACACACACACAAACACCAAGGGTTACCTAGATTATGTTTTGTATCTTTAAAAATGTATTCCAGTAAAAATAAATTGGTATGTATCTAAATATTTACATACTCCCCTCTATAAATGCCCTCTCCTTGCATTTTCAAACTTTTTACATGTCACTCAAATGGAAACTGTCTCAATCTATTGCTTTCCTGTTATGCAAAATCGTGTACAGGGCAAGTTTGGTCTGTAAAAGGCAGGGAAAACACAAAAGGATGCTGGACAGTGGTCCCCCAAAGCCTGGTCTAGTCAATTAACTAGGTAACCTCCCAGGAAACTGAAGTCATGCAACACCTTATCCAGGATAGCCATGATTATGGATTATAGAACCATGACAAAAACAATCTTTTTTTGCAAGTTCAAAGTGTGGTGTCTGTTCTGAAACCATTTTATCCAGTGATCAACTAGTTTCCGGCTTACTACCTTTTCTCAACAACCAGTCATTGTCAACAATTATTTCTTGAATTTATTGTGTTTTTGTAAAAAGCCTGTATGATTTTGTACTTGTTTAGAGTAAAGAGAATAGTTCCCACATGGCAGAGAACAATACCAGGAAGTCTCCATCAAACCCTCTGAGCTGAAACAGACATAGCATAACAGTTGAGTAGCCTTCCCTTGGCTCTTGTATCTTTTCATCCACAGACATCCTCGCTTTCATATCAAATAAGTGAGTTGGTATTAGGTATAATTTCAAGACATGCAGATGGTGATAGATAGTAATCTGGATTTATTAATTGCATAAATATGTAAGAATGCTTATTCTAGACATAAAGGTTGAATGATCAGCAGAAACTAAATGGATTGATGTTTAATCAGGTTAACTCTTGGTAGCTCTTGATAAACAAGCAAGTCTTAAAAACTGTGAACCGCTTCATATAAAGAGAACACAGGAAAATTTGTTTTGGCCGCGATTCATATCAACTGATAGGATATGCTTCCTGAATGTCGTGTTCTTTCTGCTTCCACTGATCGTCAGCAGTTTGCAGTTGACTGACCCTCTTCTATTCTGTGACGTCAACAATCCTGTCTGAGTTCCATTGTCTTATTCCATTTGATTTTTCTGGCAAAAAAAACAAAAAAAACAGAGTAGGAACCTGTCAGCAAATTTTATCTCCTCTGACAAAACAGGAAGGAATCGGTCAGCAGAACTACATTTTTCACTACAAGTGAAGAAACAAGCCCTGCATAATCCTCATGTTTTGAAAGAACTACTCTAAAGAACAACTGATAATCTTGCTAGATGAAAACCACCTGTGATTGGTAGCTTCAAGTCAAATAATTTATAGGTCAATAACATTCTTTACCAGGTTTGCCTTGTCCAATAGTTTCTTACCCTCACATTTTACCTTCACAAACCCAGAAAGTTATTGTAATACTATGTGTGATTTGAGTGCGTTTGTGTTTGTTGAGTGTCTGCACTCAACCCTAAATGTATAATCTGATCTCTTTTAACTCAATTATACAAAGCTACTGAAAACATTAAGCTAAATAAATAAAAGAGAATGAAAAAGGGAACAGGGTGGTTAGTTTTTTTTGCGTTCAATAGAGTCTGGAAGGAGGACATTTTTATCACTATGGTTGTTCTTTAATATAACAATGTGTGGTTTGTATTTGTAAGGTTTCCTCTACTTTTACTTTCCTACTATTAATACAGAAACAATATACTCATTCCATATGCATTTTATTATGTTGATTAGCCTAATATCAATATTCAACAAACTTTTCAGTAGACAGGCAGGTGTCTTTGTGATGTTACATGTGCAAACACTTGTTTCCTTCAGAAAGCAGCCAATTTCTGTCAAGATAAGCAAAAGATATCGACAGTGCAGAAATATGATTCATATTTGTTTTTATCAAACAGTGCAAGATGGCAAAGCTTTTAACAACTTGGAAAAGTTAAGTTTAAGCTTGGAAACAAAGACAAAATGGAAAGAAAATATAAAAACTAATCCTCCTCTTATGTAATTTAACACCCAACACTGAATCAACAGCTGTTAACAATTCACTGTTGCTCTGGATTTGCCCATCTTACTTTAAACATATACAGAAAATCTCTTAAAGCTTAATAATAAATATATGCATCAAAAGTATTAAATTTTATTGCTACAAATTTTTGTCAGACTAACAAATTTCAATAATGTTTTGCCCCTGCATACTGGTTAACAGTCAATACTTCAGATCTTCGTTGGAATGACTATAGCATGTTCACTGTTCATTATGCAAAAATGTTTGAGATGAAGTCCCGAAATCGTTTGGCATACTGCTCAGGGTGGACTGTGGATATTTCAGCACCAGCCTGCAACAGAGAGCCCGAGAGCAAAACAGGTCATCAGCATTATTTGGGTGCCCTGATTATTGCAGCAAAAAAGCAACAATCAAACTTACTCAGAATGCTATGATGAGTGGCTTAACGAAATTACTTCTCCTGTGTCTTTTATGTTACTTACCCCGTGTTTGACAGTTTTTGCTGCATGAGCGGCCTTTTTCTTGGTGTCATATTGCGTAAGAACATCTATCAAGCCCATGAAGTACACCTCCCTCTGAGGGGCTCCTAAGAGGAAAAGGTAGGTCTTTTTTTACTATTTCCCTTAATTAAAAAAGTACATAGCATAAATTCATATAAAAATATTTTTTTTAAAAGTCTAAAAAGCATTTGCATTAAAGTGGAAGTTACTGATTTACAAATTCATTTCTAAGACTGAGGTGAGGTCAAGATTATGGTAAAGATCATGTGAAAATTATATCAGTATTTGTGTCATCAGAATATAAACAAGCCTTAACAGTAGATTTATGATTGTTTTCCTAAACAATGAGCAGTTGCAACAATGGACATTTGAAATCATCATAGAAGTAGTGTACTGATTTTGAAGTGAAAGTCTATGTTAGGAGGTTCAGTCAGTGAAACTGCATGCATTTTGTTATGAGAATTTTAAGATTTTTTTCAATATTCTACTTGAGAATTTTTGTAGATAGAACCAAGTATTCACCTGAGCAGCACTTCACTGCATACACATCCACGTAGGGATCAAACTCCCCAGAACCTAGAGCTTTGCAGGATGACATGTACCCGGCAATTCCTTCGGGAGAAGTGCCATAAGAGCCCACTGTAGAACACTGTGCCATGCCATTCTCAGACTCTGCTTCTTCTTCATTGGACACCTCCTCACCCTCCTCCTCCTCCCGCTCTGCACGGCCCACATCATGGATACCAAGCAGTAGGCTGTAGTCCATGATCTTCAATTTAACTAAAAACTGATGAAGATGTGAGAAGGATGTTTGCCTCTAGCAAATTCCCAAAAAATCAAATAAAAACTAGTGTATTTCTACAACTACATATATTCACACACTTCAAAAGTCAATGAATCAAGTTTCTGAAATGTTTCAAACTAAAACAAATTAGTTTACTGCTTCCACCCAGCTATAATTCTTTGCTTTGATGCTCTAAGGCCGGCTTCACCTCAGGCATATTGGTTGTGTGGAATGTAAAGATTTAAATTTTGTGTATTTCCTAAAAAATTACAGCGTCACTGTGTGATGTAATGGTAATGGTAATGGTTCAAGCCATGTAGCTTTCATTTGAACTTCAGTGTGAATGCACAGAGAAATAAAATATTTAGCTTACCATTTGTGATGATGATTGAGGACAGAGTACAAATGCTTTTTCAGTTGATTTTGTAAACTAAATGCAATCATTACAAGAAACAGCTGTGTAACATTTGTGTTATTATGAGTCATCAAAACATAGGTTACAATCAATTAATCATTACAAAATTCAGATTTGAATTGTTCTATCTGAACATAAGCCATAGGACCATGACAGATATTCCAAGAAATTATTTACAAATGATCAACA
Organism: Menidia beryllina; assembly: GCA_013363375.1. Classification (NCBI taxonomy): domain Eukaryota; kingdom Metazoa; phylum Chordata; class Actinopteri; order Atheriniformes; family Atherinopsidae; genus Menidia; species Menidia beryllina. Next base: position 127,798 of record JABUIW010000028.1, on the reverse strand, counting down.
TGACTGCATTTCATTCTGCAGATTTTTATCTGCATTGCTGTCACCTACATTCCACTGGGTTATTAGTAAAACAATTGAAATTCAGAATCTTGCAGCCAAAATGACTTGTCAGAAGGGGACATAAGCTACAACTATGCGGTTACAGTAATAAACCACATCAGAATTTACAACCCATAACCATTACCTCCACATCTCTGTTGAGTTTCTCCATAAACTTCTCCTTCTGCTCCTCAGTTACATACACTTTCTGCATGTTGTTTCTGAAATCCATATCCTTAAAGGTAGGAAGCTCTTTTTCCTTTAGACAAGCAAGATATTAAACAATAAAACCAGGATGAATAGCAAGAGAATAAAAAAGACAGTAAAATAAAACAAAACACTTCTCACCCTTTCTTTGTCACTAGCTTCACGATCCACCAGAGAGCCCTTCAAAATTAGATGGATTTAAATAACTTGACTGACACGTTGAGAAATAGCGTGAAATAGCATGAAAGGAATATTTATTAAGTTAATTTTTTCATATGAAATTACAGAAAATGCCTCCGTTTTCACATGAATGTAAAAAAAAAAAAACTTTTGCGAAAAGAAATATCACACAACAAATAACACATTTTAATCACCCAAATTTGATTAAATTAGCTCTTAAGCTGAAATGTACAAATCAAATGGTAAACCATTACATATTTTCTTAATCAGTAACAAGAGTCAACTAACTAATGTCATCTTTGTTATTTTGTCAGAGGAGCTCAAAATCAGATTGTGCAATTAAATGTTTGTCGATGCAATTATTACTTACCTTTAGATCATACTTCCTGTGCACTACCAGTCTGTGGCTGAACATGTTTCTCATGACCATTAGATAGGCCTCCTCACTTTCCACGCTCACTCGATACATACCAAGAAACTGTGGCAACAGTGTGCTGCCATGACACTTTACTATGTGCTTGAAGAAAGAAACAAATGTTAGTATCCACAGCAAGTAAGTTAGGATGCATCAATCATCTACATTTTGAAAGATAAAACAATGTCACATCATCTGATCTTATGAATATTAAATCTTCACGGATAAACTTCATAATAGCTCTTGGACACAGCTCCATCGGTACTAAAATTACGCAAACATACTAACATGCATTGAAGTGTCTCCCAACACAAGTTTCTTCCTTTTTTGTTTGTATACAAGAAAAAAAGCTGACAAGATCAGCCTTTCTCCCTGCAACTTTAAGGCTATTTTATCAATCTCAAAGTCAACTGGAAAGTTGAATATCAAATTTCAATAAGCTTCAGCAATTGCTCCTTTTTGTATCTTGCGATGTTAGCTGAAGTAGAGTCACGACAATCACACTATTATATTGAGAGCTCAAGCAGTACTGATCTTTGTTTATTAAGTAGTTCAGAATAATTTGTACAATCAGCTCTCATTGGTTCAAAAGCTGTCCGCAGCACCAGCTTTCTGTATCAGTTTAAGTTTCTTTACTTCACCTGCTCTGATTACGGGTGGCTGCAAGATAGGTTGCACTCTTCACAACCTCATAAAATATGACAAACCCCATTGAGAATCTATGCAATATTCTTTAGAGGAAAATGAAGGTCGGTCACCAGACCCAACAACAAAGAAGAACAGCGAGCATCAAGGAAATCTGGGCTTCCATTACTCCCAGGCAAGGCCACAAGCAGAACGCCTCAGGTGATTAAGGCAAATATATTACGAGTATTGAAGATTGCCATATCATTTTGAAAGTACCATATTTTGATTGCCTTTATGTGATCTTAATTTCTCTTTTTTCAAAAACTGAGAAATGGCTATTTCTTCATAGTATTAGATTCTTTTTATTCACATTACTGTTAGTTGTTTGATCAACAAAATATTTAACTTTATGTACTCTTTCAGACACAGAAACACTATTCAGGCGTTACCTGGTGATATTCTGACAGAATGCTGTGCATATCTGCAACATCCTCACTGGAAATTTGCTTGATAAGCAATGTACGATCATAGGAGTTGAGGAGCAAACCCTCCCCTTGATCATCAATACTTCTCAATGGAGGGCTACGTGTCAATGACACCTAGGCAAAAGACCAAAAGCTCAGTAAGTGTAAAATCAACTTGTCAGGCTATAAAATAAAAAATAAAAAGATTTTTCACTTCATAGAAAGTAAACTTACCTGGTAGTCCAGATCTTCAATACCAAACCGTTCCCTTAGATTTCGGAAAACTTGTGGGCAGTATTCTTTGAACTTAAAATGTCCTGGTAGGTTTTCCCTGCCAAAAAGGAGAAGAGGTTACTCTTGTTTTTTACAACTGCATACTGTGTGTGTGTGTGTGTGTGTGTGTGTGTGTGTGTGTGTGTGTGTGTGACACACACACACACACAGATACAAAAAACATATCACACAGTTACAAAAAACATATCACACATACATGGATATATAAATTCAAATTAGGGGTGTGCTGCCCTATGCAGAATGCACCAAAATGAAGTGGGAACTAGAAGAGAAAAATGGAACCAAGAGAGATTCAACTGAGGAAGTAGATTCCACTGGATTGACAAACCATAGTGGTGGTTCCGCTGTTCAAAAAAGGGGACCATAGCATCACCCCGAGTTGAATGACAAAACCAGTTAGCCACCAGCAGCAGACCAACAGACACTGCAGTGCTTCAATGAACTTTCTGCAAACTCAGAATGGCTAATAACACCTTCTATAAAAGTAATAATGATGATTTTTTTTTTTTTTAAAACAGGTCTATCGCTTGCTTCATCGCTTAAGACTTATGGCCTTTCAGTGTGGTGGAGAACGAGGTGTTCATCTGCATTTTGCAGACAGCGGAGCCCAGGTAAGCCATATTAGTTTTCCATTGAGACAGCTGTGCCAAGAGACTTAAAGAAAGGTCGCCAGTGCTTTAACCAAAACTACCAGAGTGGTATTAACATGAGATGCATGGACAGCAACAACAACCCAGTCTTTAGTCACATTCAACGCTCACTATATAAACTATAAGTGGCTGCGCGAGTCCTGCGTTTTGCAAACTCGTATGATGTACAAAAGCCACACAGCTTTGAATGTCAATGCCATGTTTCATGTCATTACTAATGAATGGGAGCTGACTATAACTGACCTGGTAATTGTGACTGATAATGCTGCCAATATGCTCGCCGCTACATAGATTGACAACTTGGCACACATTACATGTTTTGCCCACATGCTCAACCTGCTCAGCGATCTGTGGAGCTAACTACAGTGCTTTGGAGGATCAGGTGAATAATGGGTTTCTTTCAACGTATCACCATTGCAAATCACGAACTGCAGGAGAAACAGACAGTAATGGACAGTGGACAGTAATTTTGGACACAATTCATGTCCAGTTTTCAATCATACAATCCACTGCACAGCTGTGGACAGTTCTATTGTAGCAGGACAACTTTCATGAAAAGTTTCATTTTTAATCTTTATTTTTTTATCTTTACAAAAGGGCATTTTTATATGAGTTATTTAACCACTATGGAATATTGTATTTGCTATAGTTGCAACAATTCAATTTAAGCATGGATTAATGTTTAAAATTGAATACATGTGAAAAAGACAGTAGGATGTCTCCCATTTATCATTCTGTCTTGCAAAACAGACAGTAGATTATAAGGATCCTTTACACACCTATAGATTGAAGCTAAGATCCTTATAAATCAAATGGTTCTGAATCCAAAATTGATTCTGAATTGGGGCCCCAAAAATTGGAATTGAATTGAGAGACAGTAAAGGATTCCCATCCCTAATATAAATATAGTACATTTAAGTTGTATTTCTATCTTACTTGTTGAACAGGTGATTGTTGACTTTGATCTTGGTATTGGCTTTGAAGTCATCCGGTAGCAACATGACTGGCACAGGCACCTGGTTGAGATCATTTATCTGTCATATGAAAAAAAAAAAAAAATCATCAATTAGTCTTCCTTTTTTTAAAAGACATGTTACAAGTTTTTTAAGATGGCTAATTAAATAAATCAGGATGGCTAATAGTGTTGCCTAAGTTTGGAGGTACTCTTGTTAGATGTTTCTGTCAAAAGGTATGATGTGGATTTAAAAAAAGATAAAAAGATCATACCAAGTAATTACCATCTCATGAGCATGTTTTTCCTTGTTTTTTCCCCCCTGTTTTATACTGGAACATAACAACACCCTTTCATTTGGTGCTTCCACACTTATGTATTCTTCAGTCAACTGCATCCATCCATTATCTGTACTGCTTACTCCTAATAGGGTTGCAGGGGAGAGCTGGAGCCTATCCAAGCCAACATTGGGTGAGAGGCAGGCTACACCCTGGTCATTTTACTAGTCCATCAAGTGGAGATAAACACCTACTAGGGTTGTCAAAAGTATTGATACTCAAAAAAGTATAGATACTAAAACCTTTCTGGATACGATACTCATTTTCAAAAGTATCGATACCCACCCCCCCCCGCGGCGCAACAGACCTGCTACCACCAGTGGCACCTAAAGAGTCATTCATCTAGAGTGCAGAATAGAGGAAAATGCACTTTCTGAACACTATGTGATTGAATAATTCTGTGCACTTTTCAGTTTCTGACTTTTTTTTGTAACAGGTGCAGCTGTTGAGAATACAGCATTTATTTTTGTTTGTTGATTGGTTTGGCTGGTGTCATTGTTATGTGTGTAAAGCATAGCCAAGGAAGCAACACTTAAGTTAATTTTTTTTTTCTTATCAAGCTTGCTTAATATTGTGCACAGCATACAACCTCAAAATACTGTTCTTATTGTTTATTGTATTTATTTATTCATTTTTTGTTTTTTATTTATCATTAAAAATATTTCTGTAAAATTGTGGGGTCTTTGTTTTTATCCTTGTGGTTTCGAAAATGGTGTCGAGTATAGAATATTTTCCTGAGTATAGGTATCGAGTTGAAAATTTTAGTATTGTGAAAACTCTAACAACTACACACTCACTCTTAGGGGCAATTGAAAGTGTTCAATTACAATAGCATGCATGGTTTTGATGGAAGGAAGCCATATTATCAGGAGAATATCCACACAGACATTAAAGACAACAGACAACACTAAAAGGTCCCCGTCCCCCAGGGTGGTGACGATGCTAATCACCACATCACCTTGGATGGCAACCAAAGTCAAATACATGCCAAGCAATTCAATGGGTGATGCTTAATTTAATTTTAAACAAATGCAAAAAGGGACTTTGATCAAACAGATATAGTTGGCTATAGTTGCTATACTTCATGTTCAATCACTAACAATTATGGGAAGAACTCCAAAAATATTCTTACTTACTAGTAAATAAGCTCAGGAAGTCAATTTGAAATTCTACTAATTGAACTGGGTTAGATCAGGATTGTGACTGTATCTTTGCAGTGTTGTGAAATGACATTTTGTGATTTGATTCTTCATAGATAAAACATCCTTGAATAATACTATAGGAAATCAAGTGATTTATCATATTGTAAAATGCCATATAATTTGACATAGTGGGTGCCAAACTATGATGCATTTCAGGATGTGCAAACATATAAAGGCATTTTGAGGTAGGAGCTTCTAAGTCCTATGATATAAACACAGATGTATGTCATCACTTAAAAGTGGCATAAAACAATGTTCTAAGGTAATTTGTGAGCCAGTCTATATATTGTTCCACACATAATTAATTTGTGAATGGCTAACGAATTCGGAAAAATGTCCTTAAACCAAAAAAAAAAATCACAAAAGTGACAACCAAAAAGAATCATACTGGATTATGTTTTACCATTTCTAGAGTAAAAAAAAATGTCTGACTGTATGACTTGGGCAATGCTACGGATAAATAAAGACATCTAAATTAGGTTTTTACTTGGTTTTCCGGACTAATCTGAATGACAAAATAACTATAAAACACGGGTCCGAGTAAAGAGATGTTAATTGCAGTAGAAGTGATACTAACCATGTCAGAATTCGGGCCAGGTGGAGGTAGCGAATACTTAAATAATGTAATGTACAGCAGGAAATAAAGAGGCATAAACGGTATGGCCCTGTCTGTAACAGCCTATTAAAGTACCAGGTAGGAGGTACACCTGTGGTTAGGTAAACATATGTAAACGTATTTTCAAAACTGCCCATCAAATGTCGCTAAACCTGTCCCATATTTGAGTATTATTCAAGGAAGTGTTATTTAATGTGCGAGCCTGCAAATTGCCTCTTACGTCGACACAAAGAGTACACCCAATATTACAACAACATTAGCAACGTTAGCTTCCAATAACTTACCGAGTGATTGACACCCCACATGAAGACGCTCAGGACAGGGTCACTGGCTCGAAACACTTTCACCTTCTGCTGCACGAAGTGTTTCTTTTTTGTCTTCGTTTTGGGCGCCAGGATTACCATAGGACTGGTTGCAGACCCCGAGTTACCGAGTGTAGCCATTGCCCTGTTCCCTCGTCGCCTCCCCGTTCCAAAACTACTGCGAGCAGTTACACTTCCTGTTCGAACAGGACAACAACTCCACAGTGTCGTTTTCTCCAAACGTCCAACTAACAAATACTAAGCTGATGTTGTTTTCTAGCAAACAATTTAACTTTTAAGATAGCTAAAGTAATTACTTAAGAACTCTCCAATTTCTCCAACCTTTAACGGCGAGTCCATCGCTGCTCCCTCTAGCACATAATTGCCTACTTCTTCTTCTTCTTTTGGCGTTTTATGGCGGTTGGCAAAAAACTTTTAGTCGCATTACCGCCACTTACTGGTATGGAGTATGGTTTCATGATGGTCTATTTATCTATATATATATAAATCTCTCTCTCTCTCTCCATATATATATATATATCAATCTATCCACATATATATATACATATATATACACACATACATACACACACATACATATACACATATATATACATACATATATACATATACACTATATTGCCAAAAGTATTTGCTCACCTGCCTTGACTCACATATGAGCTTAAGTGACATCCCGTTCCTAATCCATAGGGTTCAATATGACGTCGGTCCACCCTTTGCAGCTAGAACAGCTTCAACTCTTCTGGGAAGGCTGTCCACAAGGTTTAGGAGTGTGTTTATGGGAATTTTTGACCATTCTTCCAGAAGCGCATTTGTGAGGTCGCACACTGATGTTGGACGAGAAGGCCTGGCTCTCAGTCTCCGCTCTAATTCATCCCAAAGGTGTTCTATCGGGTTGAGGTCAGGACTCTGTGCAGGCCAGTCAAGTTCATCCACACCAGACTCTGTCATCCATGTCTTTATGGACCTTGCTTTGTGCACTGGTGCACAGTCATGTTGGAAGAGGAAGGGGCCAGCTCCAAACTGTTCCCACAAAGTTGGGAGCATGGAATTGTCCAAAATGTCTTGGTATGCTGAAGCATTCAGAGTTCCTTTCACTGGAACTAAGGGGCCAAGCCCAGCTCCTGAAAAACAACCCCACACCATAATCCCCCCTCCACCAAACTTTACACTTGGCACAATGCAGTCAGACAAGTACCGTTCTCCTGGCAACCGCCAAACCCAGACCCGTCCATCAGATTGCCAGATGGAGAAGCGCGATTCGTCACTCCAGAGAACGCGTCTCCACTGCTCTAGAGTCCAGTGGCGGCGTGCTTTACACCACCGCATCCGACACTTTGCATTGCACTTGGTGATGTATGGCTTGGATGCAGCTGCTCGACCATGGAAACCCATTCCATGAAGCTCTCTGCGCACTGTTCTTGAGCTAATCTGAAGGCCACATGAAGTTTGGAGGTCTGTAGTGATTGACTCTGCAGAAAGTTGGCGACCTCTTCGCACTATGCGCGTCAGCATCCGCTGACCCCGCTCCGTCAGTTTACGTGGCCTACCACTTCGTGGCTGAGTTGCTGTCGTTCCCAAACACTTCCATTTTCTTATAATACAGCTGACAGTTGACTGTGGAATATTTAGGAGCGAGGAAATTTCACGACTGGATTTGTTGCACAGGTGGCATCCTATCACAGTTCCACGCTGGAATTCACTGAGCTCCTGAGAGCGACCCATTCTTTCACAAATGTTTGTAAAAACAGTCTGCATGCCTAGGTGCTTGAATTTATACACCTGTGGCCATGGAAGTGATTGGAACACCTGATTCCGATAATTTGGATGGGTGAGCAAATACTTTTGGCAATATAGTGTATATATACACACAACTACACACATATATATCTCAATCTATCTATCTATACATATACATATATACATACATACACACATACACATACATATATACATACATACATACATATACACATATATACATATATACATATATATACATATACATATATACATATATACATATATATATACACATATCTCAATCTATCTATATATATATATATATCTATATGTACCTTAATATTCTACTCATTTATCTAATTCAGTCCTTCTATAAATCAAATTCTATGATATAATTGAGTTTTCTTTAAATATTGAATAACTATTTGTATATGTTTACTCCCCAAATGCTTCCTTAAAATATCTAATAAATTAATATTTTCCTTAATACGTTTAAACTCTTTCCTCATATATCTTCTCTCTCTTTCATATTTATTACATTCTAATATAACATGTTCTACTGTTTCATATTTTCCGCAATAATTACATTTTCCAGTATTATGCTTTTGAATTTTATAAAGTGTATAATTAAGTGCTGTATGTCCAAATCTTAATCTAGTTATAACCCTCTCCTCTTTTCTATTTCGTCTTCCATTTCTTCTTTCTCTTACTGTTTTTTGAATTTTGTAAAACCATCTACCTGTTTTTCCTTCATCCCACCTTTGTTGCCATTTTTCCATAAGTTTTTCTTTAATTATACTCTTTCCCTCAGATTTACTTGTTTTAATGGTAAAATTTATAGGATTTTGAATCGCCCTCTTTGCTAATCTATCTGCCCTCTCATTTCCTTCTACCCCAATATGCGCTGGAACCCACACAAATATAACTATTAAACCCATGTTTTGTATTCTAAATAATGTATGAAATATTTCTAATAATATGTCCATCCTACTATCTGATTTATTATATTTTAAACTTAATAACGCAGAGCTTGAATCTGAACAAATGACTGTTTTTAATGGTTTTATGTCTTCTACCCATTGTAAAGCTATTAATATTGCCAACATTTCTCCTGTATATACTGATAACCCGTTTGTGATTCGTTTTGCCATTCTTATATTGAATTCTGGTACTACAAATGCTATTCCTATTCCTTCATTTATTTTTGATGCATCTGTATAAATTTGAATATATTGATAATAATTGTTTAAATGTAATTGTACTGAATAACTATCCACAATGTAAGATTTATCTTGTTTCTTTTCCATTATTGTCATATCTACTGTTGCTTCCGGTAAAATCCATGGTGGTATAATTGATATTGGTGTTGTTTGAGTAATTTCTAAATCATTCATTTTAAATTCTTTTATTTTATTTTCAATTGTCCATCCAAAACTCCTCATTTCTTTCTTTTCTTTTTTCCCAACATGGATTTAAAATTTCCCAAGTTGGATGATCTAAAGTACTACCTTTTAAATTCAGCCAATAATTTATTTCTAATTTTGTTCTTCTTAAATCTAATGGCATTTCTCCCATTTCTACTTCTATTGCTGCTGTAGGTGTGGTTTTAAATGCTCCAGTACATAATCTTAATGCCTGATGTTGGATAATGTCTAATTTAGCCAGATGTGTTTTAGCTGCTGAACCGTAAACTATGCACCCAAAGTCTATGTTAGCTCTAATCATACCTGTGTAAATCTGTTTTAGTGATTGCCTATCCGCTCCCCAGTCACTACCAGCCAAGCATCTCAAAATATTTAATATTTTCTTACATTTATCAATAACTTTTTGAATATGTATATTCCATTTTAGCTTTTCATCAAACCATACTCCTAAAAATTTTACACACTTTACTTGCTCTAATTCTTGGTTATATAATTTTAATTTTATTTCCTTTTTTATTTGTTTCTGATTAAATATCATTACTTTTGTTTTTTCAACTGAAAACTTAAATCCCCATTGCAACGCCCATTTCTCTATTTCAATAATAACCTCTTGTAATTTCCTTACACTGAAATCTACATTTTTTCCTCTTTTCCAAACAGCTCCATCATCTGCAAAAAGTGAACACCCCATTCCTTTTCCAATATCTTTAAATACATCATTTATCATAATTGAAAACAATAATGGACTTATAATACTCCCCTGCGGGGTTCCATTTTCTACTATATATTTTCCTGATATAATTTCACCAATTCTGACTTGTATTTTCCTATTTGTTAAAAAGTCTTTAATCCATTTAAATATTTTCCCTTTAATACCCAACATGTATAATTTAATTAATAATCCCTCAACCCACATCATATCATATGCTTTTTCGATATCAAAAAACACTGCCACTACACTTTCTTTATTTACTTGTGCTCTTCTAATTTCATGTTCTAAACATAGTGTTGAATCATTAGTACTTCTCCCTTTTCGAAAACCACTTTGATATTTTGATATAATTCCTTTATTATTTAAATAATATACTAGTCTATTATTAATCATTTTTTCCATTATTTTACATAGATTTGATGTTAAAGCTATTGGTCTGTAATTTTTCGGGTTTGAATTATCTTTTCCTGGTTTAGCTATTGGTACTATAATTGATTCCTTCCAGTTCATTGGTAATTTTCCCTCCTCCCAAATTTTATTGTATAATTGCAATATTATATCTTTTGATTTTTCACTAAGTTGACTGATCATTCTATACACAATTTCATCTTCACCTGGTGCTGTATTTTTTGTCTTTCTAAGTGCACCATTCAATTCAACTTTTGTAAACTCAACATTCATTAAATTATTTGTTTCTTCAATACTCTCTAACAAACCTTTATATTTAAGTTTTGTATTTTCTCTTCCTTTTCTTCCCTCTTCACTAATATTATTTGAACTATGAATTTTACTAAATGTCCTTGCCAATATTTCAGCTTTATCTTTATCTTTTATTATATTCATATTATCTATTTTTAATGTAGGATATTCAAACTCTCTCTTTATTCCATTCATTCTTCTAATTATTTTCCATATTTTTCCTATCTTTGTGTCTCTTCCTATCGTGCTACAAAAACTTCTCCAATACTCTCTTTTTGCACTCTTAATAGTTCTCCTCACCATTGCTTGCTTTCTTTTATAATCAGTTAAATTCTTATAAATTGGATTGGTTTTTAATACCTTAAATGCTTTATTTCTTAACTTTATTGCTTCTTTACATTCATTTGTCCACCACGGTACCATTTTCTTATTATTTTTACCCCCTGTTTTCTTTATAGATTGATCTGCTGCTTCCATGATTATTTTACAAATGTTTAGATTTACATCATTTATATCCATTCTCATATCTACTTTTTCCAAGTTAGTTTGACTCAAGTACCTAAATTTAATCCAATCTGCCTTATTGAAATTAAATTTTTTATTGACCTTTATATTCTTATCATATAAATTTATGCCTACTCTAATTGTTATGGGATAATGATCACTACCTATAGTTGAATTCTTATCAATGAACCATTCACACTTACCAGCTAAAACATTTGAAACAATTGTTAAATCTAATACTGATTCCATCCCTGTTCTTACATTGATTCTTGTTCCCCTCCCATCATTAATACATACAAGATTTTTCATTTCCATTAATTCTTCTATAACTTGTCCATTTTTATCATTACTTTTACCCCACAATGCACTATTTGCATTAAAATCCCCACACCAAATTACTTTCCCTTCCAAATATTCAGTTAACTCCTCCATTATTTCAATTGATAATTTTTTACATGGATTATAAAAATTTATTATTTTAAATTTACCTTCCTGTTCCCATATCTCAATTACTATATATTCAAGTTCTTTGCCTTTCCCTAATACCTGATACTGTATCCCTTGTTTTATAAATATTCCACATCCCCCTCCCCCTCCCTCCTGTCGATCTCTTCTTATACTATTATATCCTTTAATCACAAAATCTAATGCTGTTTTTAACCATGTTTCCTGAACACAAATAATGTCTGGTTGATCTTTAAGTCTGTCAATATACCCTTTAAGTTCCTGTCCGTTAGCAATTAAACTTCTTGCATTCCACTGTAATATTAACATGAACTACTTTCACCTGATGGTCCTGGTCTCCCATCCCCCTCCAATTTTTTGTTTATATCCTCCCATGATCCCTCTTTAAACCCCAAATATTTTTCTGCTCCTCTCACTATTATTTTAATCTTCTCAGTTTTATGCTTGGCTTGGTCAGTGCAGTTGATAACATATGCTACAAATAATATGAGTTTTTCTACTGGTATTGTGACATTTTCTTCTGACTGTACCTTTCTTTGCTGTGGAATTTGACTCGGTGTTTGTTCACTTTTTCTTGTTTTGTGTTCCTTCACATTTTTCACTGCTTCTGCATAGCTTATGTTTTTTGTCATTTTCATCTGTATTATTTCTTTTGCCTTCTTTCTTTCTTCACATCCTCCATACGTAACCCTATGTTGCCCTCCATAGTTACAACATTTTTCTTGCACTCCTTTACATTCTTCAAATTTGTGATCTTCACCACATTTTGGACATCTCTGCTTTCCTTTACACACTGCTGCTATGTGTCCGTACCTTTGACATTTGAAACATCTAAGTGGTGGAGGGATATAAGGTCTGACCTGAAAACTGAGATATCCTATTTTGATGTTTTGTGGCAATTCTTTTCCTTCGAATTCAATGAGAATTGATAAACTACCTACTCTTTCTCCATTTACTGTTCTAGTCAACCTCTTCAAATTGTTTACTTTTGCACCCACAATACTTCTCTTAATTTTCTCAAGCTCTTCATCTAGAGGGATCCCATAAATCACTCCTCTAATCTTTTTATTTTCTCCCAGCACTTTTTTCTCCAACACTGTTTTCTTACAGATATTATCCACATTTAAAGCCTTATTCATTTGTTCTTCGTTTTTACAAACTACCAAGAGGTTGCCATCTCTCAATATCTTCACCATTTCGACATCTCCAATTTTCTTTTTTATTTCTCTTGACACCACAATGGGGCTGATGTTATCCTGTCCCTGCTCATTGTTAAGTTTTAATATTATTTTAAATTCCTCCCTCACAAGTTTCCTCCTAACTATCCTTTCTTCATCTGAACTACTCCCTTCCAATTCTCGTTTACTTCCTTGACTTCCCTTTCCTTCATCTGTTTTATTTCTACCACGTCCTCTCCCTCTTCCTCTCCCCACTGGCGTCCACCCTTCAAAATCCATACTTTCCTCACTTTCTCCCTCCATTTCCACCAGAACCACTCACATACCAGTTTATGCCAAATCCGCCTTTTCCAAATCCAATATTTTATGTTTTGTATTTTTCGCGCCGCTCCGAATCCAACCAACCGAGCCCTTCCCTTCCGGTATACGTCAGACGTCTCTTTGCCTTTCTTTTTCAGTTGTCAGTACATAGCCTCTCGTTAACAGGTCAACGGGTGTCACCTGTGTCTCCCCTAATTGCTGATTGAGTGCACCTGGGGTTCTCTCCATGTCTTTAAATAGTGTGCGTTTCTCGTTAACTTGTGCCAGTCGGTTTAATAATTTCGGCTCTGACCTGTTATTCATCATCACTAAGGTAAGTCCATTTTTCACAAATCCACTTATTTAGATTATTTTAATTATCTTTATCTTTAAAATTCCTGTTTTGTAGACAATATTTTTGTTGGCATCATTCAAGAATTGTACGTTCCTGCCACATGAACTGCAGAATGCTGTTTCACATAATACAGGGGTGGCCAACTAGTCAGAGACTAAGAGCCACTTTTTTTTCTGTGTGTGTTACTGCAAAGAGCCACATCATACACATGTGTACACATGAACATCATCTTTTAATCATGTATGCACGCATACAGACCCTGCTCAGCCAGATCTAATGAAAATAACCACACCAACATATCAGTAATTTTCAACAGTTGACATTGTATGCACTGTCTCGCACAAACACAAACTCTCAGTTCAAGCAAGTCCACAAACAATAATAGAATAATTTTCAATAACATCTTTCTCTTACTATGCTGCTTAGTGAGACTCCTGGCATTCCTTATCTTGAACAAGCCTCTTCAAATCTGGCTTGTATTCTGTTGTTGCCACTCTAAGCAATTCTTTCAAATGAGTCAGTCAGAACAGATGGATGCTTTGATTTAACATGTTTCAGGGTAGAAAACACAGACTCGCAGACGTACGTTGACCCAAACATGGACAGTATCTTAAGCGCAGCTCGTTTGATGTTGGGGTATTTTTCAATCGGCACAATTTTCCAGAACTCAACGGTCCATTCCCTTAAAACAGCTTTCAGTTGATGCTCCTCACAAAGGTCGATCATCTCCAACTCAGCCGCAGCCTCATCTGTGACGAGTGGGGCTTTCAAACAGTCTGTCTCCGCATTAAATGGGTCGACGAGGAACGTAATCTATGTTCTTTTCAGTTGTAGATCACAGAACCGGGTCACAAAGCTTTGGTGCAGTATGCATCCAGTGTTGCATATCCGTCGCTTTTCTTTTTCAGGGCGGCACTGGTGACTTGCTCACTGGCTTTTAGCAGAGTATGAAAATGTGTTAAATCTCCCTTTTGAATATGCGCCTCAAACCGCTTTAGTTTGTTGACAAATGCAAACACACTTTGCACCAGGTCAGGCAGCATTTTTAACTTACCCTGCAGGGGCAGGTTCAGTTTGTCCAAGTGACACAGCATGTCGACTGAAAATTGAAAAATTGGAAATTCCTGTTCGATGTTAGTGAGCTGAAGTGACGCTGAAGATTTGAAGCTTTGAAATGCGCTAATGCTGCGTCACATATAAGGCAGATCGGCTTGCCATTACGTTTAACAAAAAAATATAAACTCTCCCACTCTGGCAAAAATGTCCCGTCTTCTTCTTCATATTTTCGTTTGGCTGTGCTTTTTTCCCCTGCCATTTCAAGAGGCAACTTGACAGAAATTGTTTCAAATGATGTCACACCAAAGATTCTCTCGTCGCTCGTTTGACGTCACTCAGTGTGCCACCTAGCGTTAGGGGGAGTGACTTACAGCGCCAGTGTAGCATTTTTGACGCATGTCATGTGACAGCTCCTGAAGAGCCGCATAAAACTAGTTAAAGAGCCGCATGAGGCTCGCGAGCCGCGGGTTGGCCAGGCGGGTGCTACACTCAGGTGTATTTTGTTTCAATTGCATTTGTTAATTGCATTAAGTGTTTAAATGCAAATCTTAAGTGACTTTACTCTTGACACTATGCTGTAGTGTCCACAGTTGTTTTGCTTGTCTAACACAGTGATTGTGTGATTTTGGAAAATTATTGTTTTTACCATTTTGATTTTGAATAATATGTTGCAAACACTTCTATTTTTGTCAACATTCCATTGACTGTTAAATGTTCAATGACTAACTTGACCACTGTATTGTGCCGTGTTTGATTTTACAAGCAAGGGTGTGCAAAGAAAAATCAAGAAAAATAAAATGTGATGTAAAAGTATTACTCTGCTTATTTATTACTAAACTAGAGCACTTCATTGTCATTGCACATGTATGAAGTAATGAAATGCAGTTT
>JABUIW010000028.1:69483-86148 GCA_013363375.1 Menidia beryllina | reverse complement strand
TATATGTACACTCACCGGCCACTTTATTAGGTACCCCATGCTAGTAACGGGCTGGACCCCCTTTTGCCTTCAGAACTGCCTCAATTCTTCGTGGCATAGATTCAACAAGGTGCTGGAAGCATTCCTCAGGGAGTTTGGTCCATATTGACATGATGGCATCACACAGTTGCCGCAGATTTGTCAGCTGCACATCCATGATGCGAATCTCCCGTTCCACCACATCCCAAAGATGCTCCATTGGATTGACATCTGCTGACTGTGGAGGCCATTTGAGTACAGTGAACTCATTGTCATGTTCAAGAAACCAGTCTGAGATGATTTCAGCTTTATGACATTGCGCATTATCCTGCTGAAAGTAGCCATCAGAAGTTGGGTACATTGTGGTCATAAAGGGATGGACATGGTCAGCAACAATACTCAGGTAGGCTGTGGCGTTGCAACAATGCTCAATTGGTACCAAGGGGCCCAAAGAGTGGCAAGAAAATATTCCCCACACCATGACACCACCACCACCAGCCTGAACCGTTGATACAAGGCAGGATGGATCCATGCTTTCATGTTGTAGACGCCAAATTCTGACCCTACCATCCGAATGTCGCAGCAGAAATCGAGACTCATCAGACCAGGCAACGTTTTTCCAATCTTTTATTGTCTAATTTCGATGAGCTTGTGCAAATTGTAGCCTCAGTTTCCTGTTCTTAGCTGAAAGGAGTGGCACCCGTTGTGGTCTTCTCCTGTTGTAGCCCATCTGCCTCAAAGTTCGACGTACTGTGCGTTCAGAGATGCTCTTCTGCCCACCTTGGTTGTAACGGGTGGTTATTTGAGTCACTGTTGCCCTTCTATCAGCTCGAACCAGTCTGGCCATTCTCCTCTGACCTCTGGCATCAACAAGGCATTTCCGCCCATAGAACTGCCGCTCACTGGATGTTTTTTCTTTTTCGGACCATTCTCTGTAAACCCTAGAGATGGTTGTGCGTGAAAATCCCAGTAGATCAGCAGTTTCTGAAATACTCAGACCAGCCCTTCTGGTCTGAGCCCATACTGATGCTCGGTTTGAACTGCAGGAGATTGTCTTGACCATGTCTACATGCCTAAATGCACTGAGTTGCTGCCATGTGATTAGCTGCTTAGACATTAAGTGTTAACGAGCAGTTGGACAGGTGTACCTAATAAAGTGGCCTGTGAGTGTATATATATATATATATATATATATATATATATATATATATATATATATATATTACTGTCCAAGTACTGTTCCAATTTAAAGAATGGATCCAGACAAGAATGCTCCATGCATTATATCAAGGACAATGTCCATGCTGCAGCCTAAATTGACCCATATACATTTCTTTAAAGCCTTAATATTTTGTGCATATCTGCACAATACAAACACGTTTGGCTCTGTGGGATGGAGTTTTCCAAGAATTTTGTTGTTTGAACAGATACATTTCATATGTGTCTAACTATGTGTGGTGTATGCGACTGTGGGTGTGCTCTTTCGGTTGGGTAGGTGTGGCTTTGGAGGAGCTGGCTGCACACCTGAGACGCATCATCATCTGCAGCAGTATTTAGAGGCTGGCGTTTGCTGCCAGATGGTCACTGCTTTATTGGTACATCGGCCAGTGTTCTCTTGAGAATAACGTTAGATGACAGCCACTTTAAGATTTTCTTTGGTTACCTCACCTGTGCTCTTTATCTCCAGGATCCAGCTCCAGCCCTACATTCCACTTCCCTCATCTACATCAGCTACCCCTTATGAACCTGCCTGCCCCTGCATACGGAGACGCCACTTCTACTTCACCTTTTCCCCTCAGTCTCAAATTAACAAATAGTCTTTTTCTCCTTCCCCAGCGTATGGTATCTGTATTTTGGGCCCAGCTCCATAGGTACACACAACTCAATGTATTTATAAACACACAAAAAGTTAGGGATTGTTATCTTTTGATGCTAGTTTCTGAATGTGCATTTACTGCACAATAATTCTTAGAGGAGAACTTGATTTGACTGTTGCTAAAAGTTTGAACCCACATGTCAAATATATGATGTAGTCATATAATATATGGTTAATTGGGGCAAAGTCATCTTTATCACACTTTAAACCTTTTTGAAAACATGCTCATATACATCTGAACAGTTACTGTGACCACGATATTCTTGTTTTGGTATATCTCCAATATTTGGTTTAAATTCAGTACCTATTTTCACCTGAAATGCCACACGATGCTTCTATTGAAATGGCCTACTTTCATTTTGTCATATCTCTGTGGCACGAACGCATTACATTTACATCAGAAACGATTCAGGATGTTGAGACATTTTTGCAGGCTCTTGAGAAACACTCACAAGGTTTTGCAAAAGTATGTTAGGATTTGTGCCCCCCCCCCCCCCCACATCAAATTTATGCGGTCTTATCTAACCAATACATATAACCAACATGGGCTTGTTTAAAAAAAACATTTTGTTCTTGAACACATAGTTAGAAATTAAATTAAATTAAATTAAATACAAAACCACTGCCTCTCTTTTTCTTTCCTTTTTAAAAAAAAAAGAAATTCAATTGATAACTTCTTTATATACTCATATTTTACCTGTGTGGAAAATAGTGCACATAGTCATTCACTATTGAAAGTGAATGTGTTGTGAAGAGTCGAAGAAGTTATTTATGCAAATATGAATGCATGGTCTGCATGCCCAATACAAATAAAATGTATTTTGAGAATTGTGCATTGTGTAATTTAAGGGTTTACGCTGGCTGTAAAGTACATATGTCTGAAAC
The DNA here is from genome assembly GCA_013363375.1 of Menidia beryllina. Lineage (NCBI taxonomy): Eukaryota > Metazoa > Chordata > Actinopteri > Atheriniformes > Atherinopsidae > Menidia > Menidia beryllina. The sequence continues at coordinate 83,369 of JABUIW010000028.1, read as the reverse complement.
ACATACATATATATATATACTGTTTATATATATATATATAAACAGTTGAAATAACTTGCCATGAGGTACGTGCACTTGAAGCTGTACAGTTGTGGCCCGCCTTCTTGGCACGTGTGATGTGTCAGATTACCCCCGCCCCACCACGTACAAAGGTTTCTTGTACGCATGCGCAGAAGTACGTAACACGGACACAGTCATACAAATGCGTTAAAATTGGGGGTGTCTGGCATGCGAAGCGGTTGGAATCAACGCTACACTGTCCTCAGAAACTGGGACAACGTCGGACGCAGTAAGACATTACGAAACGGAGGATCCCCAGGTAACTAACCAAAAACATTTGCAAAGTGATTGTGTGTGGATGTAGACTAACGGTGACAGTGTGGTGTTTCTCAACAAAGAAGTTGCTGATTAATGAACTGGTTTATTATTTTCCTCCCCAGTTAGTATTAACTGCTAACCCAGCAAAGACTGTAGCGTTGATAGAGTTGGTTCCGTTTTTACATCCCATTTTGGCGTCATACCATCTGATATCGGCAGTGTGAAACTATTTGACCACGCCATTGAGCAAATGCTTACATGGCCGGGCATACAATAGTGCATTCAATGGACGGCGTTTCATTTATAAGGGCCTCAAAATGAGTGCTGCTAATTTTGCACCGACACTTGTAGCAAGTAGACCAACTAAATACGTTCCATTTAAAGAAACATATTGCATAGGTTATCAATACACTACTTGACAAATTACAGCCTAGTAAATTGTGATACTGCTCAAGGACAATACAGATTTCATTTGTGACTTTAAAAGGTATGTTTCAGGCTTTATCTGTGTGTGTAGGTGGGGGCATTGTTTAATACAAATTATATCCTGGAATAAAAATTGAGGCTCTCCAGCATTCAAGTAACACCAGTTACTTGAAGAGCCATGACCTTAAGGTTTTAGACATACATATCTTGAGCTCTGATTTCAGCTCTGGCAAAAGGCGTTATCTATTCTGCACAGAGCTCGATGAGTAATGCATCTCAGTTAGTGGAAAGATTGCATGACTGCTACATGCACAAGGTGTTCCCATGGTGTTCCACATGGTTCCAAAATAGCCAAGGTAGCTTATTTATAGTAATTTATAACCTGGCCACATTGTCAAACTTGGGTGGAAAAACTGAGTGGGTAACTGTGCCAGTTTTTCCCCTCCATGCACATGACTTGTCTACCTCATTACTTTTGACCTTACCACCTGTTGACCTTTCGGAATGTCAAAGTGAAACTATTTACTTGTAACAAAAATTTGTTGGGTACAGGCAGAGTTAATTTAGTGCAACTTATTATAAGCTAAGAATTTTTATTCCATCTTTGAACTCTGTCTAATAATCTTCCTTATCAGTATTTAACTGATGATGGGGGGGATTTTAAATTGAAGTGTTTGTGCTCTCAATTTGGTTAGAAAATTAACCCTGTGCTTCTTTTTCTAAACAGGTGCTTGTTCAAGCCTCAGTCTGTTCTGATTGCATCCCCTGAGTTTCAGCCTTTTTCAGGCAGCATTTTTTTTATTACTGGATCTACATCTTTTCAATCATCGTTTTTGACTGTCCTCAGTGGACATGCCTGCCGCAGTGGGTGGGCCTGTGGGGTACACCCCACCTGAAGGTGGCTGGGGCTGGGCAGTGGTGGCAGGTGCTTTCATCTCCATTGGTTTTTCCTATGCCTTTCCAAAATCTATCACCGTGTTCTTCAAAGACATTGAGGTGATCTTTGATGTCACACCTAGTCAGGTGTCTTGGATTTCTTCAATAATGTTGGCAGTCATGTACGGAGGAGGTAAGACAGCAGAAAGCTTAAGTCCATCATATTGAGAAATGCTTCTGTTCTTTTCAGAGAATGTATCTTTTTGTAGATAATATTTCCTTACCTCGTTCTTGATCATATTTATATATATATATATATATATATATATATATATATATATATCATATTTTGCTCTTTGTGGTCCTGTCAGAGAATTTAATGGTTTTGCATTTAAATTAGCTTTTCATGCGTAATGTTGTCATTAGCCATGAAAAGCCTAATCTGCTAAATGAATATTCTTTGCGATTGTTCCATCTACTTGAACAAGGAATTAACCATAGTATATTTATTTTTCTATTGTTAATTATACTTTTTTCTATATGTAACTTATATCACTATTTTAACAGTGAAACATTTGTTTTCCACCAATAATTTATTAGTTATACAGAAAAAAATAACTGTTTTCAAATAAGCACATCATTTATTTCAATAGTATTGTTTTTTCTATCTAATAATGTTACAAATATTTTGCTTTTTCAAATGTGCCATTATATCCTAAATATATTTTATTATTTCATGTTTCTAAGATTTTTAATTTTATTAGTTATTTTAATTTGATATGTGATCTTTCTTCTGGGTCAACTATGATTCTGTTGCTGTGACCAAAATAATTTCCCTCTTATGTAACTTAATCTAATTAGTACCATGTTGCATATATTGTTGCTTACTGCTTTGGATGCAGAGAGATAAACCATTTTCACTGTTCCCCAACTCAAGTTGATTTAATGTTGCATAAAGATATTCTCAAAGTATACCTCAAGCAAATACAAAAACAAATCTAATCTTTTGTGCCACCTGAGGGAACTTTAACCAGAGGGTGAACTGATATTATATTGGTTACTGACCATTAAAGCACTTAAAACATTTCAAGCCACTTTCTTTTACACAAAAAAAAACTGTCTAGGTAATTTCAAACTTGTTGAGTTGGGTATCAGTGTCATAATGAAAATTGCATGAATGTCAATGCTTCTATGGATTTAATAGTTTTCATTTAGACTTTTACCATGTGGTGTAGTTTTCACTTAACACAAGTTGTATGACAAGAGTGTTTTGTTATATCCTCTTTTGCTTAGGTCCAATCAGCAGCATTTTGGTAAACAAATTTGGTAGTCGGCCTATTATGATTCTCGGTGGCTGTCTAGCTGGATCAGGGTTGGTTGCAGCTTCTTTCTGCAACACAGTGGAGCAGCTATATTTCTTCATTGGAGTGGTCGGAGGTAAGTTTGTTTTTAGTGTAACACTCTACTCTGTTTGGCTTGTTTGCGTGCAGCCCATGTCTTGGTCATGTGACTAAACAAGGATGCAGCATTCTTGGGATACCAAAGTTATTGGGTTGTCATAAAACCATGAAATGTTTTGTTGTGAACAGTAAACAGGATTGCAACAAATATGTTAAGAAAAAAAGACGGTAATAAACTGCCAAATATTTGAGAAAAATCAATTGTGAAGATATCAGGATTACATTATCCTGTAGCGCAGCCCTATTCCAGAAGATTTTCAGGCATCCAGGTCATGGTCAAGCTTGAAAAAGTTCAGTTTAGGCAACTGGATGTGAAGCTTCTTGAAGCCTCTTGGATGAGAGCCGAAATGTCTTATAGAAAACATCACGTCCAAGAATTATCTTAAATCAGTGTTTTCAGAGTTTTTATGGACTAATGGGATTCAAGTGACTCTTGACGGAACAGATGGATGGGCCCATGGATGGATCACTAACAGACACAGAGCTCCACTTTGACTCAGGAGCTAGCTAGGTGGAGGTGGACTACTGGTGTGGGCTGCTATCAAATGATTATTTTTGGGTTAAAGATAGACTAAAAATAAACTCCCAAAACTACTGCCAGTTTTTAGAAGACTCTTCTAGCATTGGTACTGGAAAAAGTCTGCGTCTTCCAAGAAGACCATGATTTTAATGCAGGACAACGCTCCCTCACATGGTTTGAAGTGCTTTCCTGTGTGCCTCAAAATGAAAGGCCTTAAAGATGATAGAATAATGTTATGGCCCCTCTCTTCACCTGCCCCGAACCTCATTCAGAACCTGTGGGCCCTTCTTAAATGGTAGCTTTACAATTAAGGAAAACTACACACCTCTCTGACTCAAATGTGAAAATGTGGCTCAAATAAAACCCTCTTTTCTGAGCTTCTTCATAATCTTTTTCTTCCTTAGGTTTGGGATTGGCATTCAACTTGAATCCTGCACTCACTATGATTGGCAAATACTTCTACCTACGCCGACCAATCGCTAACGGTATTGCTATGGCTGGCAGTCCTGTGTTTCTGTCCACTTTGGCTCCTATCAATACTTGGCTGTATGATGAGTTTGGGTGGAGGGGGAGCTTCCTCATCCTGGGAGGTCTTCTGTTAAATTGCTGTGTGGCTGGTTCACTGATGCGACCCATTGGACCCAAACCACAGCCATTGAAGCCCAACTCTGAAGTGGACGTTGACAGAGCTGTTCCAGCACAGCAAAGGTCCAAGAAAACAATTATGCAGACAATCAATTCCTTTATCGACCTGACACTCTTTAAACATCGTGGCTTCCTGCTTTACCTTATGGGAAATGTTATCATGTTCTTCGGGCTGTTTTCTCCACTTGTCTTCCTTTCTAATTATGCCAAGAGTAAGGGCATCAGCAAAGAAAAGGCAGCCTTCCTTCTGTCAGTGCTGGCTTTTGTTGACATGGTTGCCCGGCCGTCCATGGGCCTTCTGGCGAACACCAAATGGGTCCGCCCTAGGGTGCAGTATTACTTTGCTGCTTCTGTACTCTACAATGGTTTATGTCACGTGCTGGCACCACTGTCGGTGGACTACACAGGATTTGTGGTTTATGCCATCTTCTTTGGCTTTGCTTTTGGCTGGCTTAGTGCAGTATTGTTTGAGACCCTAATGGACCTTGTAGGCGCACAGAGATTTTCTTCAGCTGTAGGTCTGGTCACAATAGTGGAGTGTGCACCTGTGCTGTTGGGACCACCACTAACAAGTAAGTGTTGCAATCCATAGATTTAAAAATGGGTGAAAAACTATTACATTTATGTAAATGGAAAAGTATAATCAGGGTTGTGTAGTTAATTTGCAATTTTGTTTCTAAAAAATACTTTTTTTACCTGCATGTTTTATTTTAAGCTAAGGAAAATTATGTCAAAATGACCTTTGTCTTTTCCCTTCCAGGCAGTTTTTATGACTACTATCACCACTATGATTATACCTACATCACCTGCGGCATAATACTTTTGGTGTCAAGTGTCTTCCTTTTTGTGGGCATGGGCATCAACTACCACCTGCTGCATAAAGAGGAAGAGAAAAGGTAAAGGGAGGAGCCAAAAGATGAGTGCACTGTCATGTTAGAAGTTCCCTCTCTGTCAAAAGCAGGCAGTGGGGAAAGTTATGACAAGTTGGCTGCCGTCACACTGGACGATGTTGCAAAGATGGACGAGGACACTGCCTAAAAACAAAATGGACAAAACTGGCTCACGACACACGTACGCACACACACTTACACTTAAACTGAAACTACAACATTTTAGTGTTGCTGTTAGAGCCAAAAATAACTTCTGGAGTGATATGACCCTTATACACAAACTTTAAGCCATATAAAACCATTATTTTACTAAAATTAGAGACCAGATGCTGTGATGTTGATCTTTGGCTGCAAATAAGTTTTTTGCCATGGTTAGACATTTGGTTTCTGTGTTTTATGTGCCTTTTGATAAGTTGAAGTGTTGTGGGAGCACAGGCACTGATCACAAAACTCCAAGGGCTTTTTCTCAGGGTCTTTGAGTTCTGCAAAGATTCAGAACCCAGCACACTGCTCTTTACAGATGTCAGTGGCTCAGAATCTAACTGTAAATTTTCTTACAATATTACACTAGGTATTTCTCCTATGTTTGGTACTCATTAGGAATGGGACATATAATAAATGCTCACATTCATAGTATTAAAGGGATACTTGAAACTAATAATGTTGTGTATGAAATAAACCTTTGCAGTTAGTACAATTGTACGGTGAAAAAAAAACGGTTCAATATTTCAAACGGCTAAAAGTATTTTAGTATTTTAGTTTTTCTTTACCGCAGATATGTTAGCTTTTCATTTGTGAATTTAAAATAGCAGAATCCTCAACCTTCCTGTGTGGGGAAAAAGTAAGAATGCTAATCACTTGTGTATTGCCATAATTTCAGGACCATAAACTGCTTTGAAAATTGCAGCTTAAACAATGATGTGGCTAATTTATGGATTTTTACAGGCTTACTATCTTCATGACGAAAATGAACAAACGGGTTAGAAAAAAGTATTTGTGCATGTTTCTGTTTATCAATAGTTGACTGAAATAGTTCAAAATTGACGGTACGTTTGCAGACTTCAGCATTCTTTTTTTGGTCATAATGTCAGTATTTAATTTAACTTGAGGAGCTCCTACGTGAATCTGCCTTTTTTTTATACATCCTCCAAGTAAAACAGATTTTTTTTTTTTTTTTTTTTTAACCTTAAATGGTGGGAGAGTTGGTCTTTATTGCATATGACTTATTTTTACTTATACCACATGCTGGTTCCAAAGATTAAAGGGCACCTCAGTGCGGAGGGGAAGACTTTAATTTTTTCACAAGTGAAATATTTCCTTCTTTTTCATACAAAAACCTTTAGTGATTTTGACATTTTAATTTACAGTGTATGGTTAGATTTTGGAAATTTCTGTAAAAGAAAGGGGGGAGGGTGTCTGCAAATATTCTTATACTGTAATAACTTTCAGAATTAATCCACACATTCTGAGAATTTTTCTTGAAATGTAATAAAATGTATTTCAATGAGAGATTAGGTTCCCTGCTGACATTAAACACTGAGGGTTTTCATGTTTTCCCTCTTTGTAATTACACCTCAAGTTGGAGTGAATAGAAAACTTGCTGACTAATATTTTAAAGATGACCAATTAAGGAATTGAGAATTACAGAGAGCATAAGAAGCACGTTTGCTTTTTTAATAGGAAAATTCAGCTTCACAGTCTGAAATACTGTTCAGGTGAGTGTTTCTATATAAACATTCTTGTCAGTCAGTTACTCCAGAAGTTACTTACTGAAACTTAAATGTTAGATGATGAAAAAACAGCAAAGGATACATACACATTTATGAAGTAGAATATTCATTTGTTTAGAGGTGTTTGTTTACAGAGTTTGCCTTTCTTAAGTTTGACTATAGCAATGAATTATTTGTTTTTTTTCATTTCAATATTTTAAAAAATTTGCCATCTTATTTAAGCTGGCACAATTTGTGTTTTCTCATTCCTGTCATCCTATTCACCTGCTTGCATATGCGGATGTTCTTGTATGGGCCTGCTTTTTATTGGAAAAAGAGGAAATAATTTGCAGGAGCATTCACCTGCTTGTACTGTCATCTACTAATATTGAAGGAAGAATATTCCTTCAATACTAGGACATGACATAATAGTTTTTAAATTAATATATTGCATTATGCTTTTATTTCACAGGCAAAATGATTGTCAGTTGTGAATTGACTCAATTCTGTAAAACATTTAATTCTGATTTATTTGAGATTAATGTGATATACAGAAATACATCTATAACAATTAAAGTTTGAAGTTGTTGTTATACAGGTAATATCTTCCAAGCTGATAATGCACTTGGCCCCAGTAACTATGTTTAAATTTTTGTTATATTAAAATGTTGAATTTACAATTTTCATGAGGGTTTTCCTGGAACTTAATTTTTACAGTGCATTTTGCATGATCTGCTGATATCTTGTTTTTTATGTGGATTTAGATGTTCAAATACAATTACATCTTGTGCATCTCTTTGTCTTATTTGTGAATTTATTGACCTTTTTTGCTTCCCTCTTATTTTTTTAATGGGTGCCACAGCTGACCTATAAAAATATTTTCAGCCTGCACCAGATAATGTCTAAATACAGAAAGGGGACCGAAGCAATTGTATTAATAAAAATGTATTACAGTTTTCTTAAATGTGCTAAGAAAATTAAATAGGTCAGAATGGCCTACTCTAATGTTTTCGTTTGTAAAATACCAGTCCCAGTGGTGTAGTCACTGAAACAGCTCCTTGAAATAGGCTCTTTAGTCGTGACTCATTTTTATCTCTTTTTTTGTGCCTATTTGTATGATATGCAAAATTGTTGGTGTGTGTTTCTTATTTCAGGCCTCTGAGTGTCAAATATAGACTAAACTGAATTAAACATACACTGTAGAATCTCTCATTATAGCCCTCAGCCTCAGGAGATAGACATGCATTCTTCTAAAAGGTGAACTGCAGGTTTAAGTGATGATTGTATACTGAGTAGTTAAAAGTTATCTAGAGCCAATGTTCAAAGTCTATTGAACTTAGATTTTTATTGTGTAGTACTTTGGTTTCTTCAGCTATGCAATTTAGCTTTGGCTCTGAATTTATTAGATCAAGATTTTGTTGCAATTAAATTGGTTGTATTTGTATTTAGACTATGTTTGAAGTGTCTTGAGATTAAATGGTTGCTGTGAAAATAAAATGGAATTGAAGATTGCTGTGTAAAATAAATTCTGGATGTTGTGGATAAAGTGGAATTTACTATTAAAAAGAAGAATGTCAAATTAATTTTCTGATGTTGAACTTCTAAATGGTAAAACTATTTATGTACCAGCTTACAACAATATGTTTATCTGGAGTCCAATTCTTCTGTTTGAAGCCTGAGAATAATCCAGAGAAGCTGTTAGTGCACAAATGTGTAATTCAGTCAGGTCACAGGTCAAGTAATGCAGCGCTGTGCTCAGACTGAAAGAGCTCCCAGAGCAAGTCTCAGTTTGAAAGAGCTCTGATTTCCAGATGTGATATACATTTTTTTTCATTGGTTGGACCTGCCCCACACAGTAAAACAGCTTGACATAACATTATCAAGTATCTTGTGCCAGTTTCTTCTGATATGAACAAACCATCTTCTTATTCATGCAGATTTCCCAGAAATTCGATATGACACGTGTAGCGTATTTAAATGTGTATTGTCCTTCAAGAGGTGGATCAATTGCAAAAGACACTGGAGAAACCTGACAGTACAACCAGAGAGGTTATATGAGTGCTGTGGAAATGTAAAAATCTAATATGAGGGGAAAAATAGGTGAGTTACATAAATTCAGTCAATTCCAACTAGTAAAACATCAGGAAACCTCATTTTGTTCACCTCAGTGAAGACACAGTCAACCCAACCCAGATCCTACGACACCTCTGGCTATGTTATGCAAAATATGGAAGGAGAGTGAGCAGTGTCCCAACAGCATCAGATTATCCAGTTGAATGACTTGAGTCAGCAGGGTCACCAGAAACACTAAAGGGTCAGATGATTTGACTGAATTAGTTAATTGACTAGTTATCAGAATTGCCAGAGACAGTGCTGACTCGGATTGAATTATAAATTGTAATAAAAAAAAAAATTCAAATTGTAATAAAGCAGTGGTTAAACAAAGATATGTTTGTTTTGTGGAAGATGTTTTTTTGCACATTCACTGATATTGGCATTTTCATATTATTGTATAGTTATATTTATTATCAGAAGTAGTCAACACTGACTCTACTGTGCGGATGCCTCCTGCTTTGATCTCCCTTCGGCTTACATTTTTCTGCTTTCTTCTTACCTATACCTGAAAGAAATGTATGAGTCATGGCAAGGCAAGTCAAATTTATTCGTCTATCACATTCAAGACTATTCAAAGTGTCCGATATATATATTTTTTAAATTATATAGAACTTTTTCAGCCTTGATTATAACATTGTCAGGGTTGAAGCCTTTCTCCGTTCCTCTGGAAGACTGTTTCACATTTTAGAAGCATAATGCAGCCTAATTTTGCTTGGTCCTGAAGGGCACCAGCAGAGACCACTACCTGAGGTTCTCAGAGTCCAAGTTCAACCATTTAGTGATGTTTTAAGTTCTATTCTCTAAGTGACAAGAAGCCCCCCCAAAAAACTGACATGAAGCCGGTGCAGTGCGGAGCCAGTGCAGAGACATGAGCACTTGAATGATATTGTCATTTTTCTTGGTTCTAGTCGGAACTCGAGCAGCAGCATTATTCTGCAAATTTCTTAGGGAGAGCATGCTGTTAACGCAGGCTAACCTGCTGGAGGCAAACGCATGGTTTTGTCTAGTTTAGACATTATTGCTTTAAATCTGGTAATTTTTGTTAGATGGCAAAAGGTTGCTTTTTTGTGTGATTTTTAAAGTTCAGTTATGAGTCCAATGATACTTTTATACTTCTTACTTGATTGTTAGATGCTATTGTTATATCATCCTCTCCTGCGCCTGTACTGCAAGCATTTAGGTTGGCTTGCAGTTCACACCGGATATCACATACAGACACATTTTTGGAAATGTTAATAACCACTCCAAAAAATGTGGATTTTACCAAAAATCGGATTTTGCTCACTTCAAGCTGCAGTGTAAACATAGTCTAAGTATCCCGTGACTGACCCCTTTGTAACCCCACAGGTCATACCCAATCGGCCTGAGACACAGTTCCCAATTTCAACAAAGTACATCCTGTCATTCAGGTAGTATGTAGGTGTCTTTGTCTTCACTTCACAACTGTCTTCACGAAATCAAAGCTTGGATGTCACAAAATTTTTTTAAGCTAAATGATGACAAAACAGAGATTATTGTTTTTGGTCCAAGTGCCTCCCGTCAGCCGCCAGGTGTTGATTTGGGGCACTTGACAAATTAAAGAAAGCCAGTAGTCACCAACTTAGGTTTTAAAATGGATGATGATTTTAAGCTGGAGGAGCAAATCAGTGCAGTGGTTAAGTCAAGCTTCTTTCACCTAAGACGACTGGCAAAGCTCAAACCCTTTTTAACCCACCGAGACTTGGAAACAGTGGTCCACGCCTTTATTACATCGCGGCTGGACTACTGTAATGCACTGTATATAGGAGTCAGCCAGTCTTCCCTCTCTCGCTTGCAGCGCGTACAGAACGCTGCAGCACGACTTTTAACTGGGTAAAAGAAGAGGGAACACATAACACCAATACTGGCCTCACTTCATTGGCTCCCTGTCCATTTTAGAATTCATTTCAAAATTCTTTTATTTGCTTATAAGTCAATAAATGGCCTAGCTCCACCATACCTCTCTGAGCTGCTACAAAATTACTGTCCCGCTAGGTCCCTTAGATCAGCTGATCAGCTCCTTCTGAAAGCACCTAGAGCAAAGCGGAAGCTCAGAGGGGACCGAGCATTCTCTGTGGCAGCTCCCAAACTTTGGAATGCCCTCCCCCTTTCTATCAGACAGGCCCCTACACTAAGCTCTTTTAAAACCCTTTTAAAGACCCACTTTTTCTCTCAGGCCTTTGAGTGAGACTTCGACTTTATCTTAGTTGTCTTAATTTCCCTGTCTTTGTTTTTTCTTATTTTTATTTTTTTGCTCTTACTGTTTTTTTTTTAATCTTTGAGTTTGTCTTGTGTTGTGGTGATAATTGTGTTTTATGATCTGCTCAAATGACCTGTACAGCGCTTTGATTTTAGCTTTGGCTGACTGAAAGCGCGTTATAAATAAAGTTGAGTTGAGTTGAGTAGTACTTGAACCAGTTTAAAGCCATACCAGAGATTCCCACCTAGTCTTCTAACCTTTATAATAAAGTGATATGGTCAACTGCGTCAAAGGCCAGAAGAACTAAGACTGAGATTTTACCTGCAACTGTGTTCTGTAGATCATTGTTAGATAGGAGAAAGCCAGATAAAGTTGATGGATTTTTCCAGGACTTTTTAAAAATGGCAGGTTTGATATGGGCTGGTACTTGTTCAGTACTGTGGCATCAAGACTTTTCTTTTTTAGAAGAGACTTAACGACAGCATTTTTTAAGGCCTTTGTAAATTGTCCAGTTTAAAGTGAGAAATTAGTTGTTGTAAAACACTACTCAAAACAGACTTTAAAGATCTAGTGAAGAACTTGTCAAGGCGGCATGTCGATGGACTCTCTTCAACTGTTTTGTCTGTAGCAGGTGAAATGTGTCAGCTCTATGTATATGTATGTATGTAACTAGCTGCAGTTACATACAAACCCACAAACCTATTTAACCCTTATACTATGTTGAAAAAAATTATATTGATTATGGCATACAATACAATTTTAATTAATAAACACTTTACACCCCCACTACACATCAAAGTGACCAGATTTTACACACAAGTTCATGACCCAAGATGAGGAAGAGTCACCAAATTTCATGAAGAAAAAAAAAGGATAACCAGCACTTTAATCAACACAAAAACTGAAATGGGTACAATTGAGGGTTAACAATACTATTTTAACACAATATTATGTATTGAGTTTAATTCAGTGTTTTCAAGATTAATTTCACTATTTTTAAATGAATGTCTATATTGCCATGAAGCAATTACGATAAGGCATGTTTATTACAACATTTTTATATTTGGGAAATTATTTTAACGGCTACTGTCACCGAAAATAACGTGACTGCAGTTTTTTATGTTGTATTTAAAACTTTCTAAAAACGTTCTAAAGTTTGCCCCACACTTCCCAGGGGTGATGTATTCAAAATGGCTGACTTGGTTGGGCGGAGTTGGGGGGCGCATGGGCAGAGTTGGGGAGTGACGTAATCAAAATGGCCGACTTAGATGGCCGGAGACTTGGATTGGCGGAGTTGGATGTCTTGGATGGGCAGAGTTGGATGTCCAAAAAGCGCTGCAGCGATATGTACTTGAACTCCACCCAGAAAGGTTCTGGTTCCCCCGGGACTCGAACCCAGAACCTCCTTGCTGGGACAGTGCTAACCACCACACCACCGTGCCGCCTAATCATCAACATCAGAAGCTTAAACACCTTAAACAACATTAAAACTTCTCATTTTCAATTATGATTCTTTAGTGAACAACTGCAGACTCAACTGCTGATTTAGATGTAAACACTAAATTGAATACACAAAGCAACAACGATAACATCCATATTTGAAATAACACAAGCCCTTTGAAATGAGCACATTTAGAGTGTGTCCTGCCGTGCCTGGGCTCATTAGACCAACTATTTCAAGGACAGCAATGTGTTTTTTACCATGCTTATCTTAGGCTACATCCACATCCACATTCGAGTTCTTAGTCAAAATCAGTCCAGACAGCTGAAAGTAATTCAGTGCAATCATCAATAAAACAGTTCCATGGTGGTTTATAAATGTTGATATAAACCATGGAAGATTGTAGGTGAGTATATTGTCTTTGAATATGGCACGAACATCTCCAACCACCTACTTTAGTTGTATTTCAGACACAAAATTTAAGTCAAGGAGACTAGATTCAATGGCCCTTTGATGGACCAGTGAACTGTCCATGGTGTACCCCGTTTCCCACATATTGTCTGCTAGGATAGGCTCCAGCCCCAACATTTGACTTTGCTTCTGCTTAGCACCAAGTCATATGTAAGTATCTTTGCAGGGCCTTGGAAAAAACACGGTGTCATTTAGCTTTAAGTTGTATGTGACAATTTTTTCATTCTTTTCTAAATGTGACCTCCTTACCACTGGAATCCATGGAGAGTATGTTCCTTTTTGGTTTATAAGACAGAAACCTTTCTTGTAGTGCAAGAATTTAATGTTGATAAATCTGACAGCTTTCATAGGGAGACATCGTTTGGATTACTTGAGAGAATTGTAGCTGCTGGCTTGTCAGATAAATTGTACAATGGTAACTGGTTACAAAAGTCTTGGTTTATTTGATTGTCCTGCTGGAAAACATCACCACCTGATGTGTCTGATATAGCGTCGAGATATAGCATCAAGGGAAGCTACGTAGCGTGAACAGACACTACAATTTAAAATGACTGAAAGGCAAATAAAACTGCAAAGCAGGGGGAGCAAGCAGACATGTCTGCACTCTTCAGTTGCAGGAATTTAAACTGCACATTAACTGTTACACTGTTTCCTATTTTGCCATTTCTGGTGCCATATGTAAAAAAAAAACAACATTAAAATAAGGGGGGAAATGGCATTGTTCTTTGCTATATGACAAATATATATATATATATATATATATATATAAATTAATAAGTTAAGCAAAAATGTACAAT
>JABUIW010000028.1:49873-65817 GCA_013363375.1 Menidia beryllina | reverse complement strand
AAGCTACTATAATTAAAGACCACTAAAAAAAACAAAAAAAAAAAAAAAAAAAAAAGTGTACATTAATGTTTGTCTGCTTTGGCCACGTTTTAAGTTGATGACTTGTCCAGAAGTGGTTTTATATTCAGATAGGCCAAATGTATGCAAACATATCTAAACAGAAGAAAATATTTAAAGCAAGCTATTGTGAAGCTGATCCAATACTTCTCCTGTAATAACTGTTGAATACTAAGTGTTCCATTTTATAAAACCTTAAAGATTCCTTTGAAAAAACAAGAAAATGTCCTCAACGTTTGCTGAAGATTATACCTGTCGGGTGAATGACTAAGGGAGCAATCACACACTACCACTACAGTAAATAGATTTGGGTACATCTTTTAAAAATGTTCATTTAATCTGTCAGAGGAAGGTTTGCTATGCCTTCTTGGAGAACAAAGTAAGTTTAAATAGTTTGTCACCAACGATATGTAAACTCAATAACAAGGTCAGCAATGGCCACAATGTCAGTATCATTAGAAGTTATGATGGGAATTGGGGAAAAAAGGCCTGTTTAAGAGGCCTTTTTGTCTACTGCAATCCAAGGAAGTTGGCCCCAATGAAACTGATCATTTTCTTTCTCATTAGATAAAGCCATTTCTCAAATATTTAAAGTTATCAAAGCCACAGAAAGTGCAACAAAGTGGCATTTCCTCTTTTTTTATTTTTTTATTTATCATATAAGTACTTTTTTCTTCATGTATTTAAGACAAGGAAACATATTTGAAGGCATATTGTCTTTCTAGTTACTTTTTTCAGAATGTTTGGTATGGAAACTCTTCTATCAAGATTTTGGTAATTCTAACAAAAAACAAATAATGAATTGCATTCATTGGGGATAAACGTAATAATACAATAATGATAATAAGAAAGTCATATATTTCATAATCATAATTACAAGATCCTGTGCTTTTTGCCGTGTCATGGGGGGGGGGGGCAAAAATGTGAACGATTTGAATAAGACTTTCTTACAAGGCCGTACAAAGACTGCTATCCGTTGTTCGTACTTGTTATGCAAGTTTTTAATAATGTATAATGTAACATGTGAGAGTTCATAATTTTCATACAGAACATAAAAACATAATGTTGATGATTATTTTATCTTAGTCCACATGTTTGAAAAATTTTTTTTTTTTTCACCATCACATTTTTGTATTTCACTGTGTCTTTGTTGAATTTTTCATTTCCAAAATTAATATGGGTAGTATTATGAAAAGCCATGTATGTTTTTCATTATTTAAGCAGAGTAGAATGACAGATCGAATATCTTTATCACGCACAAGAACATAAAAAATTTCAACTGTTAATTATTGATCGAAATTATCTGTGTGTGTGTGTGTGTGGGGGTGGTTGCAAGTTAACACAGCAAACAACCGTGTTAACTTGTCCTCTTTCTCAAAAATCCCGTTCCCTTCTTCTCCCTTCATCAATTCATCATCAATTAAAAAAATTAGTTTAGTTCACTGTTTGTGAACTAAACTAAGCGCTTGATGTGACGTATGCTTCGGTGAGTAGGACTATGAAATATCAGAGCTGAGAAGATTGTTCTCTAGGTGGCAAGAACAAGAACAAATTTCTATAGTATGTGACAGCCTTTGCTGTTCTGATTGTGTCTCTGATGATTCCTCCAGCCTTAGCACATTCATTCTTTTTCAGTTACTGAAGGGGACACCAAGGATTTTACTAGCTGTGTTTTTTCTCCTCTTTTTACATGGTTACTGATCCTTTAAAATCCAAGTCAGTTTCATTATCATTTCTATTATTTTCTTATTATACATAGTCAAGTTCTGCTGTTTATACTATTTGGCTTTCACATTCAGGCCAAATCATGTAAAAAATAAAAAAAAAGGAAAAAAACTTCCTGATTGCTTTAGTCCATGTGATTAGTTTTGATTTGTGTAAACATTTGTCCAATTGTCAGGAGATTTTTTTTGTAGCGTATGGCAAACACGCAATATTGGCAATGGGACAGTATTCGGCTATGTCTCAGCCGACGTGGATGCTTTGAGAGCACACATAAAAACATTTCGCAAACAAAATCAAAATAACTGAATTATTAATAATAAAAATGTTCCATGGGTACACAAGGGGAAGACACTACCCTGTTTTTATTTGGTGGTACTGTGGCATATGATTCAGCGTCTCAAAATGCTGTGCAAAACATAATTTACTACAAAATCATCATGAGAATTGTGTCTTAAACCTTTTAAGTGCAAATCAAACCACCAAAACCAAACAACTGGACCTACATTTAAGTTTTTGGGAAAGGAGCAGGTGCAGTCCAGATACCTTGGATCCAAATTCATGGGGGATTCAACGGCCAATGATTTGACGAAAAACATGACAGTAAGTAGATCATGTATATGACCTATTTCCTGTTTCCATGCAGTGGTGAAAAGTTACTCAGTACATTTACTCTCTCCCTTTGACCTTCATTTTATTTGCTAAATATTTGTATCTTTTTTCCATTTTTTTTCAAGTTTTGTATCTTAATGCTAGCGTTTAGCACTATTTCCCTGTGTAATATGTTCTTTATCGCAATCCTTTTCAAAATACAAGTAAAGAAAATAAATAAAAGCTGTGAACTGACGGTGAAGAACTGTATATCATGCATTGGGATAATTTACAGATAATATATTCACTCAAAAAGAAGCCAGTTCTTATAGTGAGTACTTTTACTTCAATGCTTGAAGTACAAAATTACTATTGCTAGTTAAATTCTGTTTTCAATGGAAGTTCTAACAAAGTACTGTTAGACCACCTTATTTCTAAATTTTCAAGTAAATGAGCTGAATGGTTCTTATACCATTAGTCCATGTGGCATAAAGGAGGCAGCATTTACAATATATATATACAGTTGTGGTCAAAAGTGTACATACACTTGTAAAAAATCATAATGTTATGGCTGTCTTGAGTTTCCAATAAGTTCTACAACTCTTATTTTTCTGTGATAGAGTGATCGGAACACATACATGTTTGTCACAAAAAACAGTCATAAAGTTTGGTTCTTTCATAAATTTATTATGTGTCTGCTGAAAATGTCACCAAATCTGCTGGGTCAAAAATATACATACAGCAACAAAATATGTCAATTTTGGTGATGTAGCGAGTTGTGTCAATCAAATTAGCTTCATGTCATGGCCTCTTCACTTCTTCTAAGTGATTCTGATTGACTACAGCTGTTGACTTCTCATGAGCCCATTTAAATAGGGCTCATTTGACCCAGTGATTAGACTCAGCTACAAAAGCTACAATGGGAAAGTCAAAGGAACTCAGTGTGGATCTGAAAAAGCGAATTATTGATTTGAACAAGTCAGGGAAGTCACTTGGAGCCATTTCAAAGCAGCTACAGGTCCCAAAAGCAACTGTGCAGACAATTATACGCAAGTATAAAGTGCATGGAACAGTTGTGTCACTGCCACGATCAGGAAGAAAACGCAAGCTATCACATGCTGCCGAGAGGAGATTGGTCAGGATGGTCAAGAGTCAACCAAGAATCACCAAGAAGCAGGTCTGCAAGGATTTGGAAGCTGATGGAACACAGGTGTCAGTCTCCACAGTCAAGCGTGTTTTACATCGCCATGGACTGAGAGGCTGCCGTGCAAGAAAGAAGCCCTTGCTCCAGAAAAGGCACGTTAAGACTCGGCTGAAGTTTGCTGCTGATCACATGGACAAAGATAAAACCTTCTGGAGGAAAGTTCTCTGGTCAGACGAAACAAAAATTGAGCTGTTTGGCCACAACACCCAGCAATATGTTTGGAGGAGAAAAGGTGAGGCCTTTAATCCCAGGAACACCATGCCTACTGTCAAGCATGGTGGTGGTAGTATTATGCTCTGGGGATGTTTTGCTGCCAGTGGAACTGGTTCTTTGCAGAAAGTAAATGGGATAATGAAGAAGGAGGATTACCTCCAAATTCTGCAGGAAAACTTAAAACCATCAGCCCGAAGGTTGGGTCTTGGGCGCAGTTGGGTGTTCCAACAAGACAATGACCCAAAACACACATCAAAAGTGGTAAAGGAATGGCTAAACCAGGCTAGAATTAAGGTTTTAGAATGGCCTTCCCAAAGTCCTGACTTAAACCCCATTGAGAACATGTGGACAGTGCTAAAGAAACAGGTTCATGCAAGAAAACCATCACATTTAGCTGAACTGCACCAATTCTGTCAAGAAGAGTGGTCAAACATTCGACCTGAAGCTTGCCAGGACCTTGTGGATGGCTACCAAAAGCGCCTAGTTGCCGTGAAAATGGCCAAGGGACATGTAACCAAATACTAATGTTGCTGTATGTATATTTTTGACCCAGCAGATTTGGTGACATTTTCAGCAGACCCATAATAAATTTATGAAAGAACCAAACTTTATGACTGTTTTTTTGTGACAAACATGTATGTGTTCCGATCACTCTATCACAGAACAATAAGAGTTGTAGAACTTATTGAAGACTCAAGACAGCCATAACATTATGATTTTTTACAAGTGTATGTACACTTTTGACCACAACTGTATATACTGTATATGTATCTGTGTCAATATATGTGTAAATATATTAGGCAGCATTTCTTTTTTCTCAGTTATTTTTAAGCACCAGAAATACCATATGCATGAAGTGAATAAATAGATAATTCTCAATTTGTTGTCTTTCCCTCAGGATTGTTTGGACCCGCTTGAGGGGACTGGTGTCCATATCAATAGATGGACCCAATCCCACTTTCAAAATTTGGGAATTCCCACAACAAGAACATTCAGAAGGGTGTGGAGCTTCTCAACATGTTGTTATGGGGAGCTGGGGTATCTACACATTACACAATGCAGTCAGAAGTGTTTTTTCCATGTAGCAAGTTGAGAAACTAATCAGAGTCATGCACAGCTTATTCAACAATGGGCTAGCACTGAAAGAAGACACTATTGTGACCAAGTCCACCATCCATTGATCTTTCTGTGATCATCATAAGCTCAAAAAACTGGTAGAGAGAGCTGTTGAAGTTTGGCGTCACTAACAGTTCATGGATGCAGTGAAAAGTAAAGAACTCTCAAATCCTTTCAAGCAGTAGAGGGAGCCATGAAGGATTCTTTTTTCTTGGTCAAGGTACACTTTTCCTTGGCTTTTGCCAGACTCTTCAGTCCCTTTTTGAAGAGTTGCCAGGGGAATGAGCCGGTGTTTTGTTTTTTCCCCTTAGCAATGACCTGGCTTAGTTGAAAAAGTGATTTATTCGGAAATCCCAGTACATTATCATCACAGAACTAATGCTGCTGTTTATTAGTACTAATTTAAATTATCATATAATCCTGATTTTAGATTTTGTTAATGTGGATGAAAGGTATTTTCACTTTTGGCAAAGTATACTGAGATGCTTAATTAAGAGCAAGTCACTACCATCAGCTGTGGTTCAGAATCAGTCCTCAAGGTATTGTTATCTTTTGTGTAATTTAGAGAGATTTTTTGTTAGATTATATTCAGCAGCAGCAAGTACTATGTAATGTACTAATTACTTAAAATACAGGAGAAGAGACCTCTCAAACATGCAGTAGTTAGGTAGATAGTGTGTTTTAACCGCTCTATTATGAGGCCCTGTAAAGTGCAAAAGGCAAATGAAACCTCTTGTTCAGACACTTCTGCAGGACAAACTGACAGGAGATGTTTCTGCTGGTAAGAATAGTTGTTGTAAAGCCCTTTAATAAAAGTAACAAAAATGGTTTTAATATCCTAATAGTGCTCACAACACAATCTGTGTCATGGCCTGATCTTTTCTGCTTTTCTATCTTTTTTTAAGATTTTCCTTCTCATTAGACTCATTTGCTGAATGCACATGAATGATTTTTTTTTTTGTCAGGGACGTATTTTTGAGTGCTTATCTCTTAGTTTTAGTGTTCATGGTTATACAACTGTCATGTATGCAATGATTAACTTTGTCTACTATTATAAACAAGTGTAGATACATTGATCAATTAACCAAATTGTTGATATATTGTAATGTTTGATAATGATTGTAGTGTTTTTCTCTTTTTTGTCTTTCTTACTTGTTTTGGTTAAGGGTATGTAATTCTCCAACAATTTGAAGCCGTCTTGTCTGTTTCGTGCAGAAAGGAGGAGTTGCTTTCCCTCCAACTGATGCAAAAGGGGCTTGACTTCTTCTTAAGCAGTTACCTGAGTAACTACCCAGAGCGTCTTGCTTTTTGCCAGAAGCTTCTGATTTTATCTCATGGACAGGCCAATGTTGAGAGACGCTTTTAAGTAAAAAAACAAACCAAAAAAAACAGGTACACTGTAGTGTTTCTGAAACTTTGTCCAAAGATGCAGACAAATGAGTAGAGAAAATTGAAGGCAGTGTTGGAGGTCAGATAGCTCTGCTAAAGATTGTCAGCTAATAATGAAGTCAAACACTCTGAGGACCAGCAAGTAGAAGGCAGTCGAGCTCAAGACCATTTGGAGATTCTTTGAGAGAAAGTAGCTGAGATTTATGTAGTCAGAGCACATATACATATGCAACCTCATACGAAAATGTCTTTTGCTTTCTGTATTTCAACAATGCTTGTAACTTACATTACCAAATTCCATTCAAATAAATGAATTTGTCATTTTGTGACTCTCTCTATTGTGTGTTTTTGTATGTAGTGATATAGGTATTTTAAAAAGTCTTCATATTGAATTGGTGAAACCTGCAGAAACCTTTGGTGAAGGTTCTGTCCCCAAAGAACAAGGCGTTCAGTAACCCGTACAAGTTAGAACAAACCTGTGTCGGGAATGAGGAATCCAGAATAACCTTTGTTGATGAAGAGAGTTGTGAAGGTTTAATATAAGGGATGTAATGGATGAAGAATGTTAACGGAGGCCAGTGGAGGCAGACGAGTTTGGGATGATTTTGTGTCTAAGGATTTGCTAGGAACAACGGAGTAGTTTATGAGTAACTTGTATATAGCAAATTAATGGTTAATGCTGGAAGGATAAGCAACATAGACATGCAATGTCAGTGTTTACTTCAGTGCCTTCAAATATTTTTTGCTTTTCAATCCTAATTTATCTAGGCGTCATAAAATATATGTTTTATCTCTTCGAGCCCCCGTCAAAATGACGAAATATTCAATTCAGGTGGGGATTTTTTTTCAAAACTATGATGCTTTAATTTAAGTGTGAATGTGACGCTTAGTTTCTTAATTCTGCCTCTACAGGTTGTACAGACTTTAGAAGACCACCACCAGGAAGTGCTGTCTCTCTACAGGGACTGTGGATTTGCTGGGTTGATTGCCCAGGATTCTGAGTTTGCACTTTGCAACATACCAGCCTACTTTTCTTCGCACACTCTCAAACTCAGCTGGAATGGCAAGAATCTGACCACACATCAGTATCTCTTGTGTGAGGCTGCCAGGCAGCTTGGGCTAAAGACACAACACCTGCCTCTATTTGCTGCTCTTCTGGGTGAGGTGCAACACATCACACATATTTCACTTGAATATTGAAGCATGTCACATAGTTTTCTCTTTTGCTCCCTTGCAGAAGGCAACACCTCTTCTTTAAAAGAAAATTTTGGCTTCATTGGCTTCAATCTGTTTATTTTTTCTACTGACAAACAATTAAAGACTTACATACTTGCAGGAAATCATATTCTACCTGATGAGGACCTGGCTGCCTTCCACTGGAGTCTGCTTGGACCAGAACACCCATTAGCCTCTCTTAAGGTACTGAATAATTCTCCATGTAGATCAGGTGTATCCAAAGTGGGTAATTGTCTTGCAGGTTTTACATGTTATACATTGTTAAACCAGAGCTTTTACACTAGTCAGAATCAGATGTGTTGAAGCAGAGAAACATCCAAAACCTACAGGACAGTGGTTTGGACTGTTGTTGAACACTCCTGATCTTTAGTGTGTTTTTTTCCCCAACAGAACCTTGAGAATATGCTTCACCCATTTAATGTGCTGTTTTGGCAAAAACCATTCACTTAATATACCTGGTGTACAGTTTTGATACTGTGAGAAGATTGCAGTCTTGTCCCAATAAGTATAATTGAAACTCTTGATTTAGCATCTATTCTATAGATTGTATCAAAAACTTTTATATTCTGCTGTTCCAGCTAACATTGGGTCAGAGGTTGGGGTACACCCCCATCAGGTTGCCAGTCCATCACAGATCATACAGAGACAGACAACCATACACTCACATTCACTCCTGTGTGCAATTTAAAGTGTCTAATTAACCTAACATGCATGAAGTGGGAAGTGGTAGGAAGCCAGATTACCTGCAGGGAACCCATACACAGAGAGAACATGTAAACTTGACACAGAAAGGTACCCAGTCCCCCATGGATTTGAACTGGGAGCTTTTTTGCTTTAAGGAAATGGTAGTTACTGTCACACAGCAGCACAGCCAAGAAAATACTCCTTCAGATAATGACTGTTTTTCACTGCTCGCCGTTACTAAATCATAAATGGTTCAGTGACTCGGTGTTTAGACTCACTATTAGTGTGCAGTGACAAAAAAGGGCAAACCCAGACCTCATGTTGTATTTGCCTGATTGTCAACATAGCCTTTATCTGAAAATTATAAAAGATTACAAAGAAATTCAGATTGTAATAAAAGTGAAATTACATAAGAAGATCAATGTTAAATTGTAAGTGGTCAGGCTGGGCAAGGACAGCTCCCTATTTCTTGCCATTTTTCTCCACTAACCATCCTGATTCCCTGCTTTCCTCGGATATATTTTTATATAGTGCTTTCAGTGTCATTCTCCTCTCAGTATGAATGTTCTGCCGCTCAGGTCCGAGCCCATCAGTTGGTGTTGCCACCCTGTGAAGTGGTAATCAAAGCTGTCTCAGAGTACGTTTCCTCCATAAAAGACCTCAGGAACCTTGATGCCATTGCAAAAGATGTCTTCAAACAGTCACAGGTAAGCCATGGACACACTAAATTTCTTTTGTCGCTGATATTGATCCTGTACAATTTTTGTAACGAAAAAAATTGCAGAGAAAATTCCTGAGAATTAAATAATCAAATAAAGCGTTTCTGTATTTTGATTGCTCATCACAATTTAGATTATTTTTTCTGCATAATTAAAAAAAATATTATGAGGGAAGCTGTAGAAGAGCAGTTTGATGGTTTAGTTCCCGACCTGACATTTCTAATCGCCCATGTTCTGTTATCTACTGATGCATCCATTGTTGAAAGAATTGTGATAGAATAAAATCACTGTAGCCCTTAAAACTGATTAGATGGAGATATGCTGCATGAGTGTGTGAGTCAATATTGCATGTAGAGTAAAAGTGATTTGAGTAGTCAACAGTACAAGAAAAAACACTGTAATAAGTGTAGTCCTTTTGTAATTTCCTTTGAAACTCAACTGTGTCACAGATGACAGGCACAGGCACAGTTTACCATAACTATGCCACAGTTCATTTTTTTACTGTGGCATACCTTTCTTCATTGAATGTTTCTAAACGGTTTACAGAAAAATATGACAAAATCATCTCATGCCATCTCTTTAGTTCAATAAAAAAAGATCGCTGCAAATTTCATCGTCTAAAGTTTTTAATATTTGCAGATCTATTCAAGAATACTATCTGATCTCGCAAATTCTGCTTGGCAAAATATGGTCTTGTTCAGATTAATCAAAGTCACTACTCTAAATGTTGAGAAACTCACCAACTCATTCCTCAGCCTGAACATGCTGTTTATTCATATTCCCAGTGCTTGAAGTATGCAGTGTCATGTTTCTTCCCTTCTTAGTCACGTATGGAGGACAAGGTAGAGCGGTTCAAGAAAGCTGTGGAGTATTTCTCAGATGCCTCCAAACCGCCTAGCATGGGGCCCACTTCTTTCATTTGTGAGTTTCTGAATTATTCTTAGCGTGCTGAATATGGTAATACTACATCGGTTAAGCAAAATGTTGTCTTTTCTTCAGTACCAGGATTTGGACCAACTCCCTTTTGTGGACCACCTGGCTATATTGGACCTATACACCCTGGAAAGAACCAGGTTGATTCCTGAATGAGTTTTTCTCTCTTTTTGGGTTGGGGTGGAGAAGGGGGGGAGATGTAGAGTGATATTGTTTTAGTAAAATTGTGTATGTAATTTTGTCCTGGTCAGCTGCTGCCCTATAAAAAGACAATGTACAAAAACTAATTTCTTCAAAAATTTGCAAGGACAGTTCACTGTCAATCACATTTCTAACCTTGACTTTTGTGTGCCAAGCTGACTGCATAGATTCAAATGTAGAATGACCATGTTCATTTTGTTTGTTTTCATTTCATGTTTGTCTATTTCTTTTTCTTTCCACCTTGTTCAATCCCAGTTCCCTGTTGCCCAGATTCCTGTGTTAAAATCCCCCTATCAAAATACTCCAGGTGGACCTGGCTCTGCCCCTATGTTCCAGAACCCCCAACAGCCATCTCAAGACTGCAGTGACTCTCTGACGGCAAAGATGGGCCTCTCTGACTGGTCAGCTCCATATGATTCCACACAAGGAGGGAGTCGGTTACCAAATCATCACATTTCCCAGTCTGGACCCTCACCATCACCTTCTTCGTCATCAGATGGAGATGAACCTACTGATGGCAACTCAAAGTAAAGTAACAAATTTTAATTAAAAAAAACAAAACTAATGTCTGTAACTTCTTCTGGCTGCTCAGAAGAAGAGCTTTAGCCAACATACAAGAACTTTTTGTATGTTTAATATGAGGGCTAGTTTCAAACAGTGCCATTTTTTTTTTATAGAAGATTAATAACAGCTTTTTTGCATGAGGGATTACACTGATATCTGCCAGTAAATGGTGGGCTTTAAAAGCTCCCCATTTAAAGTTGAACAGAAAGGGTAACTCTTTAAAAGGAATTGGAGGTTCTTGCAGTATCAAGACAAGTGAGGGTCGTGCCTGCAAGAGTGAGGAGTTTGTGCTATAAAAACACATTTAGCCCTATAGGTTAATGAACCTTTCTGTTTGCTGCAGTATTTCACAGTATTATGCTGAGACTTTTTTTTTTAAAGAAGTTTCATCACATTATATACATTCATGGTGACAATGTGAAAATGTAATGTTGGTGTTAACATAAGAAGTTGAGTGACCCCAGCTTTAACTTTTGAACTTTGTAATGAGAACTACAATAATGCAGTAGTCTTGGTCTAACAATTAGGTGTTATATCTTCATCATGGGAATGTATTTTACCTTGATGTAAAAATTGGATGAACTTGAATTGTCTAGTTTCAGAGGGGTAGTGAAAACATGAAAACGTAATTTGTTTTAGGGAAGTGAAATGTAAAACCACCTTAAGTCTGGCAACACAGATCTAATTAATGTTCTTTTCTCTTCAGCCATTTGGCAGACAAGCCCTCTCAATGGCAGGACCTTCCTAGAAGAGGGACCTCAACCTCTGGTCACAGTTCCCAGGGCAACGGGAGTGGATCAAACATTCCATCACTGTTATCAATGGCAACAAGGACTCACATGGACATAACTACGCCCCCACTGCCTCAGGTCAAATCCAAAATCCAACAGCAAAATTATAAATATAACTATAAAATTATGCAAGTGGGTTTGAAATGTTTAGGTTATCAGCGCTATTACTCCCAGACCTCCCAATCTCAAGGTGTGACTGGTCAACACAAGTTTTCTGTTTTAAATGTAGTTAAATTTCTTCAAAACATTTTTTTTTTAGGTCAGTGCTGAGGTTCTACGTGTAGCTGAGCACAGGCACAGAAGAGGACTGATGTATCCCCAAATTTACCACATTTTGACCAAGGTAAATTGTTGAACTATAATCACCCAAAGATTACTTAAAACTTGATATCAGTACATGCATGTTAGAGCGGTGTTTGCCAAACCCTCAAGGAACACTCTCCAGCATGTTTTCACGGTTTCCCTGCTCCATCACACCTGAATCGAATACATGGGACATCTCTTTAAGCTCTGCAGAGGGCGGATGAAGACCCATTCTTTCGAATCTGGTGTGCTGGAACAGGGAAACCTGGAAAACATGCGCAACAATGTGCCTTGAGGATACATTAAAAAATGTATCTAATTTTGAGGCTTTTAATAATATGTTCATATAATTATGGCACTGTGAAGACATCAATAACTAGATATATACGTAATTAAAGATAAAAATGTTTATTATTCAACTGTATAGGAAGCTGCTATCGGAAAGTTTTTTGAGAGAAAACTTTCTGCTCTAGAAGCCAATCAATGTTGCCTTTTTGTCCATCACTGGTTACCAAAGTTGGGCTGATGACCCTCTAGGCCAGTGTTTTTCAACCACTGTGCCTCGGCACACTAGTGTGCCGCGAGTGATCATCAGGTGTGCCGTAGAAAATCATCCTATTTCACCTAATTGGTCTAAAAAAAATTTTTTGATAAGGAATTAATTATCTGCAAATAATATTCCATTTTTGAGTGTCTGTGCTGTTCTAGTGACTGGTGGCGTAATCATGTAATAATTCCTTATGACTAGATTTTGTATATAATTTTGTACATTGAAGTGGACATGTTAAGTGCAATTTGAAAGAAGAAATATAAAATGAGATAATAATACATTTTTGTGTTTATTTGATTCCTATTCGTGACACTTAAGGTAAGATAAGAATAAAATGAGAATAACTATAGTGTCACTATAGGCAGCTGCAGATTTGTTTGACATTTTTGGTTGGTGTGCCTCGAGATTTTTTCAATGAAAAACTGTACCTTGGCTCAAAAAAGGTTGAAAAACACTGCTCTAGGCGTTCCAGGCATCTTGTTTGGGGTTATCAAATAAACCTAAAATTCACTACCTATCCAGCTGGAGAGTTTATACAAGTGTTGCTGGTGTGCAAAAACTAGTTCCTGCTTTTCGGAAACCAGTTTGTGTTCTTAGTTCAACATTTCAATTTCTGACTGGTCTGTTGAACTTTTTGAAAGAGAAGAAATCTGTCCACCTGGAGCCGTGTAGTCACACCTCTGCATGCTGCAGGCAGTGTGATGCTGGCTGTGTGGAGATGATTATTAAGGACTATTGTATTGTGCTGGACGGTTTCTCTTTCTAAATTAGAACTTACCAAGACTGATGCTCTTGTTTTATAAGCACAAGCGAACAAAGTATAAAGTATGGATCATTTTTAGATGACAACTGCATACTTTTTCATGACCTCATAACCTAAATGAGATTGTGTTAAAATTATTTGTTATAACTAATGACAAATATGGGAATAGACTAAATACTATAATACTATTAAAATGTCTTATATTTTTAATATGTTATTTTCTGTGTAATGAATGAATGAAAATGAATGCTTTCAAGTCTTATATGTTTATATACAGTGAACCCTCGTTTTTCGCGGGGGTTACGTTCCAAAAAGAACCCGTGATAGGCGAAATCCGTGAAGTAGTAACCTTTATTTTTTTTACAATTATTAAACAATGAAATGCTCCATAATACATTTAAACCAAAGAACAGAACCTATTTACAGGCCCAAGCATTTGTTTAATAATTAAAAGTACTGTATAAATGTTTTATTTTTATTTTTTTATAAATAACTACTGTCCTGTAAAATAATCACTTTAATCATCAATACAAACTGAAGGCTTCAAATTGCGGAGATCAGCGCCGCCCCATCCTTATCAAAACTACCGTAACTGCTGCCGTCGGCCTGTTATTTTCCTCCTGTATGGAACAAACGGAAGATTAATTAATTCCGTAATGGCGACCTAAAGCCGCATAGCTTCTACCTTCCTTTAGCATGTCCAGATAGTTAGCTTCTTCATCTGCCTTTCGGGCCCGGCCGCAAGTGCCTTTGTCAGTGCAGAACGTTTTGTCAACATTACAGGTTTTAGAGAAACTTGAAATTGCAAGAGAATTGGCAAACTTAAATTTAGCAAGCAGGTAGAGAAGAAGCTGTTTAGCCAATCAGAATGCAGAACACAATGCACAATGCAAATCCGTGAAGCAGCAAGACCGTGAAAGGTGAACCGCGATATAGCGAGGGTTCACTGTATATATATGTGTGTGTGTGTGTGTCACATGAATAGATGAAACTCATTAATGTTCTGGTTTATGTTTTTAATTCTTTCTTCAACCTTTTCTAATCTCTCAGGGAGAGATGAAAATCCCAGTGTGTATAGAGGATGAGTGTAACTCTGAACTGCCTCCTGCATCTCTGCTTTTCCGTGCTGCCAGACAGTATGCCTATGGTGTCCTCTTCAGTCTCGCTGAAACACACCGCCGACTGGAGAGGCTTGCTCTCCGTAAGAGGACTCCCATGGAAGGTAGAACCTAGGTTTAAAAAGATGTCAAAAAGAGATCATCCTGAACAGTTTTCCCATCTATAACACGGCCACACAAAGACAAATGAGACAGACAACCACTGAAATACTAAATTTTGAATATCCAGTTAATGTAATATCAGTTGTTTTGGACGGTGTTAGAACTCAACTCACAGAGAAGGCCAAATCTGAATTTGAGACATAGGCTCTTAACTCCTACAGAAGTCTCACAAATGAGAGACCTAGAAATACATACTGCCTTCACTGTCTCACACTCCTGCAGTCCTTTCATTGGCCATGACAACTCAGATTTAATTTGGCATGTAACAAAAACAAAGGCATCCAATTCAGCTTTCCGACACAGGATCACACAAGCTGCCAAAAAATATTTTTTTCGATAACCCTAGCATACCCAACCCAGGCTGAAATTGTGACTGCTTTTCTGTAGAACTCTAAAACTTTCGTTTTCGTGTTTACCTGATACAACACAGGTAGCCTTATCCTAACTAGAACTCATATTAAGGTCATGTGTCAACTGTCAAACTAATTGGATTAAAAATGGGCCTTGGTATCCTTGAGCCACTTTCCTAGTAGTGGGGTGTGGCCCTGTGCGCTTTGATTACAACTGGTACCATTTTCACCGTCAGGTCATTATATTTCGCCAACTTTTTGTGTTCTTTCTCCTTGATGCTGCTACAGCTATCGACACTTATTAATTTTGTGGCTTGTCAACCACCAAAGAATCCAGTTAAATGGATATCACTTGTTTAGCCGTCTAAATTTAGTGTCCCACATAATCCTGATTTGTCAATCTCCACCTCATACATTTTGACTTTCAAACTACCGGTAACTAATAGTCAGCGCAGATGTGCCGGTACACTGGCAACTCGGTTGTGGTGTTCCATGTATGCCATGCTTGCTCTCTGTTATTTCAATAGTTGCACCAATGATGTTGGCATCCACACTTCAATGGTACCCATTAACATAACAAACAGCCTGCATGCCTGCGCACCGCTGCTGATCTAAAGTGAAAGCCTCGTTTCAGCTACAGATTTTATCCACCAAACAGCATAGAGGAGGGAATAGTTGTCAGTTACATAGGTAATGAGCAGTATGTTGTGTGTGCCATCACCAACCAAGAACTCTGAATAGAGCGCGGATAGAAATACAGCACTATCAAGCCCATCTGCAAGTTCTAGTCTCTCCGGCTAATTCACATCACTCTCCTAATCTGTTTTGACTGCCAGTATATTGGTGAAAATTTTCCATATTCACCCATCTACCTGATAAAATGTCCACCTACTGTCCCTCCATCTGAGACGGTTCCAGTAGAGAAATAACTGAACGCCACTTGTCAAAGTTGTTGTATTTTTTTGTCTCACAAGTCATTTAATCTTAGGATAACTTCCTGGGATTTAGGTTTCTGATCATATCAGTTTGTCTCCGCAGGGTCATTTTTTAACTGTGGCATGTTTTGCATTTGATGCTAAGATGGAAATGTCGCACCCTTCTCTCCATAATGATTATTTCCTCTGATTGGTTGTTGTCCTATTAATCTTGTGGCCCAACATTTCTGGGATCACAGCTTCACTGTGGTCTCTGTCTATTTCCCTCTCTCCCTCTCTCCCTCTATCTATCTATCTATCTATCTATCTATCTATCTATCTATCTATCTATCTATCTATCTAT
>JABUIW010000028.1:0-49863 GCA_013363375.1 Menidia beryllina | reverse complement strand
TCTGTCTGTCTGTCTGTCTGTCTGTCTGTCTGTCTGTCTGTCTGTCTATCTATCTATCTATCTATCTATCTATCTATCTATCTATCTATCTATCTATCTATCTATCTATCTATCTATCTATCTATCTATCTAGTAAAACCTCTTCGTACGATTGTGTAAGTATTCAAATTTTCCAACATCCAAATTCGATCAAATATTCGACTCAACACCCAAAGTAAATTTCCTACATGACGTCAAAGTCATAGAAAAAAATAAATAAAAATTATATAAAAATAAATAAGTTAAGTTAGTTTAAAGTTCATGTAGTGAAAGGTAAAGTAAGTTACGTTACAAATTGTATCTCAGTCTCCACCTCTACCCCCACACCGACCGTCTCCTCCATCTCCTGCATTGTCAAGCCTACACTTCCAAAGTGCCAATAAAAAAAAAACCCTTGTATTGATTATTTCTTTATCATTTATTTCTTTTTACATCTCTCCTATATATTGCAATTAGTTTTATTGCTACGTGTAATTATCTGCAGTATTTATTAAGGAGTTATCGCAGATTTTTGGGCTGTGGAACGAATTATACGAAATACATTGTATTCTTATGGGAATATTTGAACCAACACACAGCACAAATTAGATTCGTATGTACAGGTACTACTGTATATATATATATGAGAAATATTATAAACTAAAATGTAGGTGTTTATACCAAATTTGCTTTGTTTTTCTTTGCATTTTTTTGTAAAGTTCCTCCAGTGATTGTCAAAGAGTGGAGCAGCGGAAAGGCCAAGTCAGCACTGACACCAGAGCTGGTTCCGGCACTGTGTTTCAGAGAGTGGACCTGTCCTAACCTGCGGCGCCTGTGGTTGGGTCGTGCCAGTGAAGACCGCTCCAGAAGAACCAGAGCCTTCCTGGCATGCCTACGTTCCGATTGCCCTGCCCTCCTTAACCCCACACAAGTCCCACAGCATTTACTGCTTATGTGCTGTGTGCTCAGGTATCATCAATCATTGTTAAGAAAATAGTATTTTGCTAAATTTAAATTGTAAATACACTGCGCCGCAATACTTTACAGGTAACGTACCTGCTGAGAAAATACTGTATTTTCCACACTATAAGGTGCACTGGATTATAAGGTGCACCTTCAATGAATTACCTATTTTAAAAATGTTTCCATATATAAGGCATTATAAGCCGCATAGAGTAGGACCTCCGGTAGTGGCTGGGGTTGCGTTATGCATCCGCGAGATGCTGCTGCGCTAAAGAGAATGTCAAATAAACAGTCAGATAAGTCAGTCAAACTTTATTAAATTTTTCCCCGAGCTATAATGTCAGTGACGCAGCGTTTTTGCGCCACAGTTTATCTTTTAACAACAACTATATATAATAGGTAGTGCAACATTTTTACCACATAGTGGAGGGGAACTTTTCCTCGATTCAGTAAACACGTAAAATAAACAGTCTGATACCGTTAGAGTAAATCAAATGTTAGCGCAATCACAATATAGTGGCTGGCTTAAAGCTGAAAAGCTTTTGTTGTAAAGAAAAACCAAACCGCCGCTATAGAATTATTTGAACTACCTGTTGGCGTAATAGACCTGTTGCGGTTCAGTATTGATCCGTGTATAAGGTGCACCGGATTTTAAGGGGGCGGTTTTTGAGAAAATGTGAGGTTTTTAGGTTTGCCTTATAGTGCGGAAAATATGGTACATACAACAACATTGTTTTCACAGTGGAGTGGAGAGTAAAATGATCTGAATAAATAAAAGTCAATCTTATATTAGATTAGATTTTAGAATATATTGATCCTTTGGGAAAGTTCCCTTAGAGAAATTAAGATTCTAGCAGCAGCATTATTACTGCACAAACAAAGAATGTAGAAAATGTAGAGAAATGCAAAAAGTATAAAAATATATAGATATGGACCATAAAGATATGAAAAAGTCCAGCAGGACAGACATTGCATGTTATTATTGCACTTATTTATTGTTGCTGCACAAGGTGCTACAGCTCCTTCTCATCCTTGTTCAGAGGCTTCTCAGGAAGGTAGATCCATTGACTAATAACTAAGAAATGTTTCACGGTCACTCAAGTCCTATTGAAAGGCAAAATGTTCAATAGCTTCATAACTGTGGTGTGGTCTTCTTAATTTACACCAAGATTGTATCTGCTAGGGTTGTCATGATACTAAAATGTTCAACTCGATACCGATACTCAGGAAAATATCCAATATTCTATACCATTTTCGATACCACAAGGATAAAACAATTCAAGGCAATTCAAGGCTAACGTCATGTTAATGATCATAAACAACATAAATAAATCAGAGAGAAAGGGCGCAGTGTCGGGTGGTATCAATACTTTTGAAAATGACGTTTTAGTATCGATACTTTTTTGAGTACCATACTTTTGACAACCCTTGTATCTGCCACATGAGGAAGTGGCAGATAAAGTTTGAACTATCACCCAGTGATGTAGGATTCAAATATAGAGAGTGCTTTGACCCTGATATTTGTGTTTGAGAATATAGTTAAAGCATAAGGGGGTTCACTGTATAGAAAACTGATCAGTAAGGATGAGGACAGAGAATTGACCTCTGGCTTCTTTTATGGCTTTCATTTTAGACACTTGAGGCATTTCAGTGGTGTGACCACTTTTAGAAACAGAATGATGTGGATTTAGAAGGCTGTTTGATGAGGACTTCTATGACCTTGTAACTGGCAAGATGCTAATTTTCCATGTGAATACGTGTACGAGTATTTTTAGCAGTTATAGTCCTTGTGCCTGTTTGAAGGATGGACATTTTCATGAGACCAATGAGGCATTAAGCACATATGTGACTGTTGGAGCAACAGTTCTGGGTAGATTGGTGGAACTGGGTTTTGAAGATTAGGAGTTTGAACACCTGGCTCTTAGAAAGAGCGGTGAAGGAATGAAATGATACAGGAGGATTTCTGCATTTGGTATTTTTTGCACCCTTAATAAATAAAGAATGTGGCATAGTGATACTGAGCACCACCAAAGCATTGGAAGTAAGTCTTCTTAACTGATAACAGGTTTTGTGGGAAAATTTTTAACACTGTTTCAATTGCTTGCTTTGAACATGGTCCTATGAACAAAATGCACCACTAAATATTTGTACTTGCAGACACATTCACACAGAACATATCCGCAACCAAACCAAAGAGAGCCAAAGATTGATTGATAGGGAAAAACTTAAGTGTGTACATTACTCCTACATTGTGAGCTCTTTTGATTCTCTTAAGAGATTGTACTACCCGAAAACATTTGTCTGTAATTATTAAGTCAAATCTTGGATTTTTTCAAATTGTGTCAGTGGTTTCAGTTTGCATATTACTACTTGTCCCTTTCCTGTAAAGGCTACACTTTTAAACTTCTTCCTAGGTATATGATGCAGTGGCCTAGTGGACGGATTCTCCAAAGACATGAGCTTGATGCTTTCCTATCCCAAGCTGTTTCGAGTCAGCTCTATGAGCCCGAACAGCTCCAGGAGCTCAAGGTGAGATGGGATTATTTGATTTGGAATTATCTTTATTGGTTGTTATTTGTCTATCTTATTTGTCAATGTTGTTTGAGTTAAAGGCAATTTCTTTAAAACTATTTAATTTTTCTGGATTAAAGAAAACAGGCATTCAGAAGCTTGATTTAGTGAGTGTTAATTAACTGTTTGAAGTTGTGAAAGAGACAGATTATCCAACTACATCCAGGGGAAATAGAAGGTAAATCATCCCCTGTAGATACAGTGGTTACAAAATTTATTAAACCCCCCTTTTAGAAAACACTTTTGTGTTATACATATTTTAATATATTACATTACATTTAATATATACATATTTTAATATGTATAACACTAAACACTAAAAAAGTGTTTGTAAACTGAATTGTCCTTTTTCACACTTAAGATGAAAACCAGCTATTTTGTATGGCCTTCTTTTGTCTTTATAAATGCTTATATTCTAAATCCTGTTTCTCTTATTACAGACTTGCTTTGATTGAACTTTTGTTAACTACAAATTTATTAACTATCAATGCTCATAATTTAGGGTAGCTGTTGCATAAACCTTACATTGGGTGGTGGTAAAATGAATGTATAAGTACTATATGTGTAAATTTTACAGTTATTTAGTTTTCCTGAACTTCAGTTTGCACACAATTTTCTGTGTGCACATTGTTCCATTTTGCTTGATGCAAGAATTTATATCTAACAACACATCTGTGCCATTCTATCTTGGAATCCAGAAAAGCCGACCAACCTAAAGTTATCCTTTTCTTCTGAGGAGATAGAATTACCTTGTTGCACAGGATCAGTCCGTATGGTGGATATTATTTTACTGGTGTGCTTCTACCTTTCTGTCAGCAGTCACAAACTGTGTTTCTATGTAACACGCGCTGTGTTTCATGCATCCATCAATTTTGTGTACCCAAAACACATCCACGTTACAAGCTAGTATGCTGATACTGCCCGAAGTAATCCTTTGACACTTCTTCCACTGCTCCCTGATGTAAAAGCCATATGATAGTTCTATTCCTTAAAGAAATATCTACTTAATATCCACGAGAGGAAATGGCTACCTGCTTTGACATATGACTATCATAAGCAGCTGAGGAAAACTCAGAAAAAAATGTGGGGGCATTATTTTATAGTTCTTACAATTGTCCACAAAGTTACCGAGTGACAGTAGGCTCAGTCTGAAGATCCAACTGTAATTTAAGAAATTGTACTTTTTGTGTAATCCAAACAGGCATGTTGTGGATCACACAAATGCACCATGTTTTTTAGATGTGCCTGTAGTCTTATGTGCACTTCCAACTTTGTGTTCACCATAGGACATCAGGTACATCTGCCATCCCTGTAATAATGGTCATTTCGCTTTCTGCAAGATCCTTTGCAACAGGATCATCTTGACTTTCTATTTACTTTACTTATTCTTAGAATGTAATGCATGTTTTTCTATGTCTAACAAATGCAACATTAACATCTGTTAAGTTTCTTTCTACTTGTAACACTCTGTTTCAGTATAACTTGTCATGCACTTCATATTTTTTATCTTTTTGACAATTATGTTTACAAAATGTGTTCAGGGTCTTATTCTGAGCATTCTGATTTCTGTTTTTATTTTTGTGTATTTTTATATTATAGATTATAACTATTATATTTTAATGGTTATTACATTGAATGGTTATGTCTTCTCTACACTCATGTCGCAAAATTGGATACAGCTTGTGTGTAACTGATCACTGATGTTAGCAGAAGCGTGGAATGCGGGCTAGGCTGAGCCATGCTTCGTTTCCACCTTTCAAACAGACTTATAACAGACAGCTAAAAAAAAGTGAGAACCACATCTTTAAAGCAACATTTATCTTCAATTAAGCCTCTCTCACACACCTAAGAGAGACCTTATAAAATTGTTCGAATTTATCCAGAAAAAAAATGCATCAAATTTTAATTGACAAATTTTTAATACTGTCTTTTTCACATGCGACAAGCAAAACTCAAACATGACTTTATGTATATTAATAATATGTACTAGTGACTCATACTTCTCCTAAAATGTCATTTATTTTTTCCTCTAAATGCTATATTTTTTCATTTGTGTCATGGCTTTTAGGTTGAGAAGATGGAGGCCCGAGGTGTACAGCTGGCTGCTCTCTTTATGGCCGGCGTTGACACAGCCTTATTAATTAATGATGTCTGCGGCCAGCCATTGCCATGGGAACACTGCTGTCCCTGGGGCTTTTTTGATGGCAAATTGTTCCAGAGCAAATTAGCCCGTGCAACCCGTGACCGGTCTGCCCTACTTGATATGTGTGAGGGACAGGTAAGAAGTATCCAAATTTCTTATGCAAAAGTAGTGTTTCAAATGTTAGAAGCCAAATAGAAACATGCACATGACTTAAGAAAGCCTAGGTCAGGTTAATTAGTGCAAATATATTATATAGATTTGTTGCTGGGTATCATTTATTTGTTCACTTTAACCATTTGAATGAATGGAAACTGAATTCTTTATGGAGAGGCTTTGCTGTTTTTTCCAGCAGATCCAAAAAACTCCATATCACCGGTGCTTTTTAATGCTTAAATAAAAAAAAAAAGCTATTTACAAGGGAATGTATACATTTCAGAGTAGTTGTGAAAATATGTAAGTACATTAACAAAATTGAAATGAAAAAAAGCTAAACAACCCACAAATAAACCTTAATCCTTAAATTGTTATTAGATATCAGTTTTGATATAAGTGATTAGATATCAATGTTTTCCAATGTCAAGATCCCCAGATATAATACCAAGCCAGTACAATGTACTTCATAACTTAATACCTCCTTTAATATTCTCCATATTCCTTCCCAAAATTCTTTCAGCTTTTTACATTTAAAGAATATGTATGTGTATGGTATGCCTTCTTCTGCCAACATAATCAACACATCTTCTGTTCTTTTGCATACCTTTCATTGTCTTTGGGGTCAATCGATATTCTTCCAGTTGACCTTCAGCCACGCTCTAGTCCCATTGGTTGAATGTCATACCCTGTAAACATTCTACCTTTCTTCCTCTGATATCTCAATTCAAGTTCTGTTTGCCATTTTGCTACAATATGCGCTGTTAAATTTCCCCTTCTCTTGAGTTGAGCTTTGTACAGTGTTTTCCATATTCTGCCAGTAAATCTATAGGTTTAGAAAAAAACTCTTGTCCATGTCTTGTCCATGTATTCTATTATGTCACACATGGACCCAATTTATCTTATAAACAACCTAACTTCATCAACTATATCACTCACAACAATGGACTGAAAAAACAGCCATCACAAAGGGACTGTTCCAACTTTCATTGTATCTGTTTCATACAAAATAAATTAATTAGCAAATTTTTGGGATTGTACACAGACAAACTTCTTTGAAGTTTTTAATGTTTTAATTTTCATAATAACAAAAAATTAATAGTTACTTTACACTGAATGGTTATGTCTTCTCCTCAGTCGTGTCGCAAAAAATTGATCTTGCATTGCGCTCGTGTGCTATCGAGCTGCTATCACTGATGTTAGCAGAAGAGTGGAATGAGTCCTCCCAGGGGACAGTCTAGAGAGGCTATTTTCTGGGGAACAACAAGCTTTCCTCCTAACTCTATCAGCATCTCCCAATCACAAGCATCCTCTTGGCTGCCCTACCTCATTATAGCCTTTTTAACTTTGTCATCCTTCTGGAACCAACTGAATTGCCATACTCTTTGCCTTAGACGCTTCTAAATTAACTGGCCTTCGTCTGTCTTTAAAACCTGCAGCTAAGCTTCTTGCTACTTGGTTATGTCTCCTTGTATATCTGCCTTGTGATAGACCAGCCTTACAGTCTTACAAAATATGTCTCAGAGTTGCTGTACCAGAACGTAAAGAACATTGCAGATCTCCATTTACCTAGAGATTTAGGCTCTGGGGAGTGGGGAATATGTCATATGTTGCCTTTTAAAAATCTTATCCTACTTCCCTCCACACTGTACATTTATTTCCAACTAAGCTCTTTCTTCTGAACATCTTCCACATTCAACCACTGCCCCTGCTTTGCATGAGCCACTGACTTTAAACCCTTAACAATTCTTCCTGAATATAAAACTGTCCCACAAACAAGCTTTCTCTTCTCTGCTCTACTGCACACCAGTTTGGCTGGGCCAAGCCTCCCTGACCTATTTTGAACATTACCCGTAATCTCTGTATGCATAATGTTCTGCATCCTGAACTGCCATTCTTCAATGCCATTTCCTCCCCTACAACATCTTTACTTCCATCTTATAGGAGTTCTGTCTGTCCCAGACCAGATAGTGTGAGCTGGAGTGTGTCTTTCCCATGAAGTGCCACAGCACTTAAACATCTGTGAACACTTGGCGACTTCCTTGTATAAGACCTAACTAATCTTTCCATTTTCTCTGTAGGAGATAATAGATTATCATACACAGACAGTCAACAGATCAACCTTGGAAATAATCCAGACTGCAGTGACCACTGTTTCAGATATCCTGGAAGCCCTGATTTATCTATTCTATCCAGACCCTCAGCAACATCTTCTTTGAAACTGCACTACCTGCTCTCTATCATTCATCATTCAAGTCTGCTTGATACCACCTACCTAAACTGTTCACTGCCCTTCACATAATTAATTGAATTCTTTCTTCATGTATCTAAAACTTTCTATCACATAATTTCCCTGCTTCTGGACTTACTTGGCTTTATTTTCATACTAGCCGTGTCATCCATGCGTGCCATTATTGGTGTAAAGCACATGCCATCCTGACGTAGTTCTCCACAACCCACTTAGAAGCTCTAGTACAGTTATTATTATCAGTTCCATTGTAAATGCTAATGGAGATATCGTACACCCTGCCATGATACCTTTTTCTGGCCTCTATCAACCTGTTATGAAACATGCTGTACTTAGCCACAGTCTAATGTCCTGAAAATATGCTCTAACTAAGTTCACAACTATCATCGGCACTGTAATATTCAAACATTTTCCAAATAAGGCCATCTGGCACTGAACCAAAAGCATTTGCTAAATCCAGAAATGTCACATGCAAGCCCTTTTTTTAAATCTTGGCTGTCTGATTGTGATGCCAAATAATGCTACTGTCAAACCCGGCATTCCGGCCTTCTGCACAGTTGTATCTATTAAGCTGTTCCTTTCTAAATAACTAGCTAGTATAAGTGCAACTACACTAAAGAATATTTTCCTCACTTCACTTCCCTAAATGTAGAGGGCAAGATTTTGTTTAGTGTAGGAGAGAGCTCATTTGGAACAGACTCAGGTCCAAGGATTCTTTCTCCTGTAGAATAGGGATGCCTCCTGCCCTACACCATGCCCTAGGAGTGATCTGTTTCTCACAAACTATTCTTGGCTTCCCCCACAAGAACTTTATGTTAGTCAGTAAAAATTAACTCGTTTCTTTGCACCCATTTATTCCGCCTCGTACAGCACACGAACAGACGACTCTCACAGAAGAAGAGTACAAAAGCATAAACATATATTCATAGCACAACAGTGCCCCTAGCGGATGAACATGTAATACAAACAAAAACAAAAGAGTAACAATCTCCCGCTTTTCTTAAAAGAAAAAAAAAAATATATATATATATTTTTAAGATTCATGACAAAGCACATCCCTTAAGGATTTTGTTTGAACAGTGTCAACACGATGGAATGTGAAACATCTTGTAAATGAATTTATTGAAGAATCCAAAGTCCTTCATAAAGAGCCTTAAGGATTGAAGTTGTGGATGCTCCCTTCTTTGTTAAACAGTCTGCAAGTTGATCTTTTGTTTGAGACCACAACACTTGAACTTACTTAGTTTGAATCAGCTCTTTAATTGAACTGATTTCCAAGCGTAACCTTTTCTCTGCAACAAACTTAGTAGACTTAAGTGCATCTACAAGAGAGAAATTATCAGTCACACAGATTATAGGTGGAGAACAAGCAGTACTACCAGCACTGAGTTCAGAAAAGAGTGTGGAAAGAAAAATGGCATTATCAATCCCCTCAGACATAGCAAGTGTTTCACCAGCCAGTGTGCTCCTGACAATTCTCTTAATTCTCTTTGACTGCCATGAAATGGGAGAGAACCGCCCATTGTCACCCATCAAAACAATGAAGTGCCCACCTTGAGTACCCCCATCTGAAAGATTTCCAAAAGATGCATCAGTGAATGTAACCACCCTTAAGTTACTGTCTTCCCCAAGGTGTTGAAAATTCAATTCAACTGATTTGGCCTTGAGCTTACACACAACTCTGTTTGCTTCATTAATGGTCTGTACTGTAGCATGCTTGATACGAGATGCTAAATTACTAGCATCAAACATAACATCAGGCCTGCTCTGTCTCGCCACCCACAGAAGTTGACCTATCTTCGATCTGAGCTGCTCTGTCTCCTTTTCAGTGAGAGGTGAAGCTGACTCTGCTGCTCGTGAGGGTGAGAGGTGTATGGACTGCAGGTGCTGAATACATGTTTCTTGGTGTATTTGTACCATCTTACCTTCGGTAACAAGATCTACCCCCACATAGGAAAAGCTATTGTGTGCTTCACGACCAACATTAAACTTTGACCTCAGGTGAGGTATGACTGACTCAGAAAACATGTGTGATCCACCCCATATAAAATCATCAACATGACAAGCAAGTACACCAGTTACATTCTTGTGCTCATCCAGCCAATAGAAAACTGCAGGGTCAACCTTAGACATAATGCCTCCTGCTTCCATCATGATGGTTTTTACCCTGTTATACCAATACAGTGAAGCATCAGCTAAACCATACACACATTTTCTAAGTTTCCAAAGCACACCTGTTCTATTGGCCTCCGGGGGAGGCTTGATGAAAATGTCTCTAGACAGTTGCATTCCTTGTAAAAATGCAGATTTAATGTCCATAGAGTGAAGTTCCCATTTCTTCTGACATATAACTGCCACAAGGAGTCTCAATGACTCTGAGGCACAAGTTGGAGAGTCTTTTTGTAGATCAGAAACTTGTAGCTCCTCAAATCCTCGTGCAACAAGTCTTGCTTTTGGTATTATTCCAGTTTCAGTCTCTTTCATAGTGCACACCCAACGAGTGGAGATACACTTTTGTCCTTTGTCCTCAATTTCTTCAAACACTTGGTTCTGTTTCCAGCTTTTTATTTCCTTTTCCTTTGCTTCATCAAACGACATGTCCTTACTCACAAAAACATCCTCGTGCATATCCATATCCTCAGCATCTGCCTGGACGTGAAGATCCTCCAACTGTGATAGATCAGCTGATTCACTGTTGCCAGCCACTTCTGCAGGCTCTAGCAGCTCCAAGTTAAACCAGTCCTTGTATTTCCCAGTTGCTTTGCCAGCACGCCCCAACACTTTGGCTTTTTGTGAGACACCCTCTGCATTTCTGAATGTCACAATTTGACCTGTCTTTATGATGGTGTTCCCATTGTGCTGTCTCTTGGCCTCTGCATTTCCAGGATCAGGCAAAGGATAATCCTCAGGATTTACTGCCATAGTGTCTCCTCCTACATTCTCTTCAATGATGTCCACTGTATGTTGTCCTTGAATGTTCTCCTCATTGCAGGTAATCTCAGGCGCTTCATTCTCATGGGTTACTTTTCTCAATCTGAGTTGATGCACTCTGACACAGGTGCCTCCGTGTCTAACAAAAACGACTGCACCATCTTGACCAATCACCACTCCTGGTCCTTTCCATTCTGGACAATCCACTCTTTTGTAAAAGACTTTGTCTCCAGTTTCATATCGCTCGTCTATGGGCCGCAGCTGTTTCTTTAATGCTCTGCGTATCCTTTCTGAACATTCTGCTTCTGTAAAAGCTTTTCTTGCAGCATGCAAGGCTGAAATGTGCTTGGCAACCCATTCGCTCCTAGTGGTGCCCTCTAGAGCTGGAGCTTTATCTATTAATACAGAGGGCAGGTTGGGATTCTGCCCAAACACCAACTGATGTGGGCTGTATCCATGAACACTTTGCATGGAGTTCTTCGCCATCAGGGCCCAATCCATAGCAGTGCTCCAGTCACATCCAGTACTTGCTTTTACTTTCAGTAGGATCTCCGTCAAAGTTTGGTTATGGCGCTCCAACAGTCCATTGCTCCATGGACTGTAAGCAGGTGTCGTCTTAACTTCTGGACTTCATCTGACTTACTCGACTGACTTCTTAAAAAGTACCGATCGATGCAGCCACACTGCCTTGTTGTGTGGTGGTTAGCCTCGTAGCAAGGGGGTTTCGGGTTCAAGGCCCCGGTGGAACCGGGACCTTTCTGTGTGGAGTTAGCATGTTCTCCTTGTGTCTGTGAGCTCTCCCAGGGTACTCGAGCTTCCTCCCACTATCCAAAAACATGCTTGTTAGGTTGATTGGATACTCCAAGGAGTGAATGTCAATGTGAATATGAGTGTGTGGCTCCAATGGTTTTCTTTGTTTGTATTTTTTTTGTAATTCAGCTGGGATCTCCTCGCTTTAGCTGCCTATCATCTCATCTACAAGCTGGAAGCCACCACCAATGCTAATCAAACAATTTGGTCCATTCTTGTGTCTTTCATATAGAATTTCCTTATATTAGCTGAAGATCCATCCATCCATTATCAATGCCGCTTATTCCCTGATGGGGTCGCGGGGGGAACTGGAGCCTATCCCAGTGGTCACCGGGCGAGAGGCAGGGTACACCCTGGACAGTCCGCCAGTCCATCGCAGGGCCACACACAGGACATACAAGGACAAACAACCACTCACACTCACATTCACTCCTAAGGGCAATTTCCCCAATCACCAATCAACCTAACATGCATGTTTTTGGACTGTGGGAGGAAGCCGGAGAACCCGGAGAGAACCCACGCAGACACAGGGAGAACATGCAAACTCCACCCAGAAAGGTCCTGGTTCCCCCGGGATTCGAACCCCGAACCCTTTTGCTGGGAGGCGACAGTGCTAACCACCACACCACCGTGCCGCCCTTCGCTGAAGATACAAGGCGATTATTAACTACTTTCGTTTCCTCACCAATCTGGTTGGGGGGATCAACTAATAAACTCCCAAAATAATTTAATATAAACATCCTCCCTAATATGTGTTCGGTCAGCACTATCTTTTATTACCAAAACCTTTTTTGACATTTTAAACTCAGAAAAATATCTTACTAATGTACTAATGGAGAAGCAAATATCCCAGACTTAAAGAAACACATCTTCAAAATAAAAAAGTAGAGAAATATAATTGAAAAAATGTAATGATGACTGCCATCACATCAAATAAATCTTTTTTTTGGTCAGATTTCCTTAGCCAGGATGCCCACCCTGAATAAAAATAGAACCCTACTCTGATTAAGTTTTCTCTGTCTTGGTGCTGAAAAAGTTCATTTTTCTTCCAGTCTCCCAATGAATTTGTTCACACCCAGTAGTAAACCACACTTTAGAGGTTTGGATTTAGTGAGAAAAGTTTTTCAGATCAATGGAACCATCGGTTTCAATCATCTCATGTGGCAATCCAAGAATGGGACAAAAAGTGTGTTGTAATTTTAATGATCTTTGGCAAAAACGCTTGATTTCCCAAACACAAATTTATTCTAGTATCTTTAGATAAGACATTCTTTTGAATTTCACAATCTTTCAAAAGGGCGCCCAAAATTAATTTAACATGTCCATAAACCTTAAAACTAACTTGCAGGTAGCTAATGTCTATCATGTTAACAAGCTCACTAGCCAGTTTGGATACGTTTTAAAAATTAGAAGGTGTCATTTTGCAGCATAAATGGATTACTTGATTGTCATAGCACCGCTCCATGAAACAACTGTTATCAATGAAACAAAAAGTGTTTAAGTGCTAGTAACAAATAAAGAAAATTCCATGAAAAGTCTGTGTTCCCTCATAACACTCAATGGTATAAACTGTTATACATTACATTTTTTATATCGAATCAGCTCACTTGGAACCTCAACAGAGATTGGACCTAATTTGTAACTCATGCTATCCACTTCAGATTAAAAAAATGCGAAATAGAGTTCAAACAAACTTGTATACCATGGAGATTAAAATATTTTTGAAACCTTACTTAAAAGCACATTGACGGTAAGAATTGTAAATGTTAATGTCATCTTATAACTGTTTGTGTTCTTATTTACATAAGTTACTTTATTCCATCCCAAGGCT
The DNA here is from genome assembly GCA_013363375.1 of Menidia beryllina. NCBI lineage: Eukaryota > Metazoa > Chordata > Actinopteri > Atheriniformes > Atherinopsidae > Menidia > Menidia beryllina. The sequence continues at coordinate 36,198 of JABUIW010000028.1, read as the reverse complement.
CTCTCGCTGCTCTGTTCTACAGGAGGAGCTGGTGTCAAAGGTTGAGAAGATGCGCCAAGCAATCCTCGAGGGCATCAATCTGTCCCGCCCTCCTCCTCCTCCACCTCTTCCACCTCCTGCCTTTCTCTCCCCTGCAATGGCATCCCCGTTCTACCCCATGCCTCCTCTTTACCCACCACGCCCCATGGGTGGCTTGCCCCCTCACCATCACCCACATCATTCACATCATCCTGCCCAACATAGATCTCGAGCTTTTCCAGGTACAGACATATTTTCATCTTAAATGTTAAAAACATGTGAAGTTCATTTCTAGATTGCAATGAAGTCAGCAATATTTAGAAAAGTTTTTTTTATTTCAATATCTTTCTGTCTCTTTAAAGATGAGCTCAAATAAAAAGCATACTTCACATTTACATATATCAGTAGTTGGCAATATACTACAAGTAACAAAAGTACCATGTTAGATGTTTTTGTTTGTCAGTTACTTTGTCTGAATGTATTTGGGAGCCTGCATTTGGGTGTCTGAAATCAACAGCAAGTGAAAAATGACAAAAAGCACAACCCATTTTTACATTTTTAGGAAACTGTCGCCTCACAACAAGAGGGTTCCTGTTTGTACTCCCAGATGGGCGGCATTCTGTGTGGAGTTTGCATGTTCTTCCTGTCTGTTCCTCTTTCCTTCCAAAAACATGCATATTTGGCAATACTAAATTGAACGTGAGCTTGAATGCCTGTGTGCATGGTTGTTTGTAATTAGATTCTCAACTCTTGGTGTGATGGACTGGCTTCATGTCCAGGTCATATCCCAACTCTCACCCAGTGACAGCTGTGACATACACACACATTTTTTTTCTGACGAATCTATGCACTAACTGATGTTTGAGTATGGTCCTTACTTCGTTAATGTAGGCTGACTTTAAAATGAATTCTTCTCTCAAGGAATTCAGTCTATTCCCCCCCAAGGAGGGAAACTGGAGATAGCTGGAATGGTAGTTGGTCAATGGGCTGGTAACAAGCCGGTCCGTGGTAGAGGAGTCTTCAACATGCAGGTGGTGTCAGTTGGAGCAGGAAAAGGGTGAGTATAGTGAAGGTTGAAATCCTTATCACTTGCTATTTTTTAATGCAAGTTAATGATATGCAAAATTTGACAGCATACCTACAGAATTTCATTCTTAAGTGTTTCTGTATACTGGTAGATGATTAAAGTTTTCATAAAGACTCTTGTTAAACCTACATCTAATAAAAACAAGATTTTTAATTCATGTCTGTTTATGTCCACACAGGGATAGTTCTGCTTCATATGATTCCTAATGTCTTGTTTACTTTAAAGTAACTTACAATTCTGACAAACCAAGATGGCGTTGGTTTTACTTTTAGTAACATAACACAGCTAAAGACAATAAGTGACTATTGAAGTGCAATGCAAAGTCGATAGCAAACTCCTAAATATCTCTCTTTTTTTCAGTAGGGGAAAGGAGATCCCTGCAAAGGGAGTGAAAAAAAACAGCTGCAGATAGATCACAGGTATGACACTTAAGTGGCCTAAAGCATATCAAAAATAGTGTTGTTGTTCAAAGTCTTATAAAAAGGAAAAATTTGACTCCGACATAATATCAAAATTCCTTTTGTCACATCCCCTCTTGTTTTTTTTTATATCTGCTTTTGTCTTACTTACCCTCCCTCAGAGCTTGTCTTCCCCCCAATCCATCAGTCCCCCAAAGCTCTCAGAGGAGGTAGGCTTGATGCCAGTGGTTGCAACTCAGCAGGTGAATGTCAGCTCGGTAACTTCTGCCATTAGCCAGCCCTTGGATCTGGTCCCCTTGGCCCAGCCAATCCCCTGTGCCTTAGCCAGCAGAGAAAACCAATCAGAGGGGGTGGAAGAAGAGACCCCCTGTTGCCTTGATGACTGCGCATCAGATGGAGCTCTGCAGAAGGAAGAGTGATAAATATCCTTCCCAGGGTGCACTCGAGAGATATCTGTGTTCGACTGCCTTTCCATTTTATTGTAGCCTTGTATTCTAGCTATACACATTATCAAAAGGAGCAGAAAGTGAAGCAAGGCCCCTGTGGTGCTGCTCCATTTGATTGGCTGAAGTGGTTAGCCTTTGTTCCCTTTTATTTTTATAATTCAAATTACATTGTTTTATAAAAAAGAAAGTTTTCTCCATGAGTCCGAGTATGTATCCCATCCATTAGAAAATCCTATATATCACTAAGATAAACGTGTGGCCCTGTCCATGTCACAGCCTAACACTTAAATAAACAACCCTTCTCCCACTATTCAGATATCTGTAGAATTAGCATAACTTATAATGGTCCCATTGTTTGTATAATTTCTAACTGAGATGTGGTGATGGATATCAATTATCCCATCAATTATGTGGGATATGAATGCTTACGGCTGCAGGACTTGATGGCCATTGTTTCTAGTTACTAATTGTTATAAGTTTTTAATCACAAACATTTTGTGAAAGCTTTGCCTCTGGGTATTTGAAAAATGGCGTATCAATATTCTTAGAAACCCCACCCCCCAAACTACATTTTGGAAGGATTTATTACAGATTGATTTAATATTGCTGGAACACTTCTTGCGTCATCTTGGTAACAGTGTATAGTCTAACTATGATCTATGTAGCATAGCTATGTGCTCAACTGTGCTAACAGAAACCATAAATGTGTGCACCTTAAGCCCTGAAGTATGCAAGACTGTCTTTCCCCCTTGGTTCATTTCTAAAAAGGCTTTGATTGTACTGACCCAAAATAAGCACTTACCTTGATAGTTTGATATAGTGGATCTGATTAAGCCCATATGTAGTTGATAATAAGCTGTCATGGGTGTATCTCGTTCCTAATGAAATCTTTAGGGTCTATATAATTACATGTAAATTATATTCAAATAGATTTATTTTAAAATCTCGCACTATGAATAGTGTGGTTTCAGACAAAGAAGCACTTAGAAAAGGTTCATCACTGGATGAACCTGGACAGTCCTCTACCAAATCTTTGGCACCTTATTGACTTGAGGCCAAAAAAACAGGAATAACACTGCCCAGTAAAAGATTAAGTTGGATTGTGTCAGTGTGGGTAATAGCTGTGTGGCAGATACCCTGACACTGATCTTTCACATTCAGTTTAGAACTACAATTAAACTAAAAGTCAAAATAGAACTAGGCTTCATGGTGAATTTGAATGTGCCACTTATAACCTAAGGTTTCTGTGGAAATGTTTTATCGGAGCAGTTGTGTTTTTTGGGATTGAAATGTGCCACTTTAGCGTCATCTAACTACAGAAATAGATGCATGTACATCTTGCCAATAACTGGTAGCACAGCTGCACGAATAAAAGCAGTAAACCAACAAATACTGCCTGAGATATGCTGACAATGAGTTTTTTAAACTTTCTAATCAAACAAAGAAAAGCTCTAACCAGCTAATTATATTAAAAAGGCAAGTCAGCAAGAAGCACCTTATTTCCTGAACTATGTCAATGGTTTCATGTGTGCCACAAAATTGACATGGAATAAGTTTTTTTTTAAATCTTTTTTAAAGGTAAGAACCCTTGACAGTTAATACAGCTGCAAGTAAAAGCCCTGTGTTTATTTTTTCAAGAGCTGGGGCCCTTCTGTATATTACACCGTCACTAGTGGTTCTTTCCTTTAAGTAATTTCTGGTAGGGATTAAGAATACAACTGTTATAGGTGTTAAGAGTAGATGACAGTGTTGAGATTTAATGCAGCAAAGAAAAGACCATTTGGAATTTAGCTCCACTGGCCACCAATAGGATTACTCCATATTCATATATTTTTCTGCTTTCAACTTCCTGACATTAGTACAAATGTTTTTCTCAGTAGTATAATGTTAAAACATGGCTTGGCTGTTGTTAGAGAGGTTGTTATCTCGATTTGCTCACCAGATCAATGGAAACACACAGATGCAAGGACATCTAGAACAGACACATGACAGACAAGTTGCATTTGTTACTAGCAGCATCTCATTACTATGTGCTGACATGATTTTGTGTAGTTTTGGTTTTGTGGAATTGCCATCTTGTCATTGCATGGTTCTACTAACCATGCAAACTTGAGTGTAGGAATTCTCAAACAGATCATGTTGGAGTATCAGAGAGGCACAGTGCTAAATGTACATTGACATATACATGGAGGGTAAACTTAGTTGCATTGTAGCTAAAATTGGAAAACAATAGTATACATTTGATATAATGTCCATCACTTGACCTTGTATGTTTATGTTTGACAGGTTTAAGATAAATGCTCTCATGCTTATTCACATCTGTTCGCACTGAAACTTTTTGATTTTTCTCTTTTCCAAAATCCTTATTGTTCACCTCTAATAAAACTTCCCTCTGTTTAATGATTAAGTAAACACTCTTTCACATTAATTCCAATTCAAAAGCTTGCCTACTGAGACATTAAAAGTAGCTAATTACTTTTTATTTCTCAATATTCATTAGCCCTGAAATCTGCTCAATTAGCCACTTTTTTGGTTTTCTCTTTGTGCTACGCAACTCCTGATATACCTGACTTACTGTCAAGGATACATTAACATTGGTAAACAGTTTTCTGTATGTATCTATCAAGAGTTGAGGAATAAAAAAAAAAGATAGTTTTGTATAACTGTACTAATTTTTTTGGGCTTACTATCTTTAATGTTGTTACATCTTCTAATTTTAGTCCTCTTACCATTGCTTAAGTTTGTACTGAAATATGCCTAGTCAACATAGAGAATTTAAAGCTGTAGTGATTGCCATTCACCTTACCTGTATTTTATATCAAATCTTTATCCCACTTTATAATTTGTTTAATGTGTAAGTAAATATTTTCAACTTTTAAAAAGTAAAATTGTCTGTACTGTTTGATTCTCATCATGCCTTAGCAAATGATACCCAGACATACAAGCACAAACAAAAAAACTGTGTATATATTGATGTATATGTACACACACACACATTCAGCACATCTGCAATACAAAGTAATTAATGACCCCTGACAGACTTGCATTGATCAAACAGTTTAGTTACATTCTTTTATGTAATATTTCAATGTAACCCTTGCACTTTTGAGACACGTTGAGAGTTTCTCTGAACACCAATCTGACACTGGTCAAAAGTAGTTTTAAATTTTTAATTCAAGAACAGCAGTTGAGTACCATCATGGTTTCAACAGAAATCAGAAATTGTAGGCAGAAAATAATTCAATACATCAATGTAGACTGCAAACCTTTTTATATATTTTCAACAATAAATCAAGAACATTCTTGGCTCTAGATCTGACCCTTCGACAACATAAACTACTGACTAAGGATTTGACATTTTTTTAAAAACAAAAGATTGCTTGTGTCCTGCAGAAAATAATAAAGTGTTGTGATGAAAATTTATCTTCTGAATCAGCAATGTAATAAGGTTATTATCAACCGTATTTAAAAGTAACCTTCCTCTACTTACAGATATTGAGACATTTATTAAAATCTGTAAAGTGAACCATGTTCCATAATAAAAGTGTTTTATGAGAATAGTAGAACTGTGACAGAATTGTTGTCTGCCATACACAATGTGTCATAATCTATTTGGTCTCTAGATTCTCATCTCACTTTGTCCAGTTTGAATTTTTAAAAAAACTGAATGTTTCTGTCTGCATCGCTCCCCACCCTCACAGCCATCATCACTTTCCAACGTCGACTGCTATTTTTGCGTCTTATTCTCCTCAAATGAATTAATCTTGAACATTTGTCTTGATGCATCATTACGCAAAACTGCCAGAACTACTTTTTCAGCAAAGATTTCCTAAAAAGAGGATCAAAGTTATTAATAGACATTTATAAACATTATTGCTAAAACCATTTATCACCATGATTGCTGTTATAACTATGGCTGGTATAATTTGTCATTGTAAGCATCGAAGAAGCACCACTTTTCTTTTATTTAGGTTGTGTGTGTTTTGGGATTTTTTTGGTTTGTTTTATAGCTGAGAGGTCCAGATTCAGAAAGAGACAAAGATACTGGTCATATTTGTACTGGTTGGGAAATAACATACAGTGCTGAAATAAATTTTATTCTTTTAGTAAAAAAAAATACTTTTGGTGTTCTGTCTTGATTTTATATTTAAGAATAATTATATAGCATGTTTTAAACAAATAAAGAAAAATGTGTTTCTGTGTAATATGCTAATAAAAGGATGTACAGGGAGTTCTTCCAGAAGTTGTGAGATGGCTAAGTTCTGTCCCTGATATACATTACGTAAATATCCTAATTTAAAAGATTGTTCCCGAGTAATATCCTGTTGCAGTTAAAATGGGCATCAATAATGCCTAAAGCAAGCATAAAAAATACACTGGCTAGGATGGTTAATGAAGGAATTTGCATTAGCCAAACACCAAGGAACTACAGGACGATGAAGTGCTAGCAGGACCTGAGCATGAGCTCAACACCAAGAACGCTGACAAATTAAATTTCCTCGTACTGAACGGATGAGGATTATTTAAAAGTTGGAGACACCAGTCTCAGTTGTGATAAGAGGGTGCATGTTAATGTGATGAAAAAGCCCCTCCTTGTCCTTTAAGATTCACTTGTTTCTATTAGGGTCGCAAACTGACATATTCCAGATGGGAGTGGTCGAGAGGAGGTTACACCCTGGACAGTTTGCCTGGTCATCACAGGGCCACTCATAGGCAAACACTGACACGCAATCACTCCAATGGGCAATTTAGTGTTCTTTTAATCTAACATTTTTTTAACAGTGGGAGGAAGCCAGAGTACCTAGAAAGAATTCACATAGACATGGGGAGAAAACGCAAGACAATTCAAAGTGCTTCACAAAGAATGTAAATGCAGAAAAACAAGAAAAGAATCCACAATTAGATTAATTAAATTTGATTAAAAAAAAGTGAAGAGAGCAGATAAAATACATTCAATTTCCATATGTTTCCATTAAGACTCTCCAGCTGATCCAGAATGGTGCAGCATATGTTCTGACATGAACCTGTAAAACAGATCATATCTATCTTGTCTTGGCTTCTCTGCATTGGCTTCCTGTAAAATGCAGAGTAGAATTTAAAATCCTTCTTATTACATACAAAGCTCTTCATGGTCAGGCACCATCTTATCTTAAAGAGTACCTTACTGCCCCAGAATGAAGGGTTGCTTGTGGTTCCTAGAGTCTTCAAAAGCAGAATGGGAGCCAGAGCATTCAGCTATCAGAGTCCTCTCCTGTGGAACAAGGTTCCAGTTTGGGTCTGGGAGGCAGACAGCGTCTCTACTTTTAAGAGTAGTAATACTTTCCTTTATGATAGAGCTTATAGTTAGGGCTGCTTAGGTGAGTCCATCCTTAGTTATGCTGCCATAGGCCTAGACTGTCGGGAGATTTCCCATGATGCACCAAGCTCCCCTCTCCTCTTCTTTCTTTCCCTTTGGAGCCTGGATCTGTGGTTGGGGGTCTCCTCATATCCCTTCCTGCAGGTGTTCCTGGAGCTGTGGAAGCTGGATCTGTGATTAGGAGTCTCCTGCTGCCCGTTCATACTCTGCTACAATTACAGCCACTGTTAATAGTCTTATTACTATTATTACTGCTATCATTATCATTACCATCAATATATTTACCATTTTTCATCCAGTCTATGTGCTACTGTGTAGGCTGCCTCCCTCAGCTCCCTCCGCTCTCTCTGTCCTTCTCTCCCACTCTCAGTCTTTCCTTCTCTGTCTCTCAACCCCAACCGGCCGAGGCAGATGGTCGCTCACCCTGAGCCATTGTTAACCCGATTCTTTAGTTGGAAACCTGAGAATATACCAGAGTAGACCAAAAGTACAAAAAAAGTACAAAGAGCCCCGAGATCTGGGTATGATGGGCATTATTTCCTTGGCTCATCTGCCTCCTCAAAGGAGGACTGTACAAAACCATGTCCTATTGGCCAGTTACCTCTGGGCATAAACAGAGCGTAATTCAACATATAGCCTAATTTATGGAGATGACATTGGAATGTGGTAACAAATGGTGTTTGTATGTGTTAACCTAAAGACGTGGATCTAATGCAACAGAGAAAGGAAAAGAGAGAGGAGAGAGACTGTGGTCACAGCCAGAGACTTCAACACAACAAATGGTTCTATAAGAAAATGAAACAATCAGTAATTTACATAGATCATGCAATAGCATACAATGATAAAATGAGTAATTATAGAAAAATTCTAACAATCCCCCTTTTGACATAATTTTATTATGTCAATCAAAACAGGAGATCAAATATTATAATTAGCTCACACTGTACAGAAGAACGTGATTATTTTTTCTTAACTGTGGATTGAAGTTAGATAAACAATATTTAACATCCATTTGGTTATGTCCAAATAATTTTCTTGAAGAAAAAAAAGCTTAAATTGTTTCACATGAAAGACATTTAGTGAAACGTCAGCTGTCGAAATTAACTATCGAAGAAAATTGGAACGAAGACCGGCTGCCAGCACATGTATGTTTCTGTTCAGTCTAGTGAGTCATCTTCTTTATACACGAGCTTTTTGGTTACGTCACACTAGTAATCAAGCAAACATGGCGAACATTCGGTGTGTGAAGGTGAGGAAAGAAAGTAAATCTGACATTAAATGTTATCTATACCAAGGAATGTAAGACGTAAGCATTAAGTTTGTGTTTGGAAGTAGCTATTTCACATTCTGAATATCTAGCCTTTGCTGCTGCTTTAGTCTTCGATTGTACAGCTAACATGCCCTGTAGTTTGACACAAGAGCATTCTTTTGTCCTTCTAACGAACTATCAGCCACTATTGGGGAGATAATGAGACATTAACTTATTTGAAAAGGCTCATAAGATGTACTTTTTATTCGTGTAAACTTTACGTTTGAATATCTGTCATCACCTTTTGACGTGTCCAGTTTCAAGAGTAAAATATCTTAAATAATCTTGATTTATATTTATCTTGATTAGGCGTTGCAATAGGTACTTTAACAAACTTGAATATCTGTCTTGTGGAATTATGACTGGTGAAAAATGCTTAAAGTTATTGTCTTTTCAGTTACTGTATATTACGTCAAATTCGGGGTGTTGAGCTAAGGTAGTTGTACCCTGCTACAATATATATACAGTGAGAGAAATAAGTATGTGAACACCCTGCTATTTTACAAGATGACAATGACCCGAAACCCAGCCAGGATAACCAAGGAGTGGCCCTGTAAGAAGCATATGAGGGTTTTGGCGTGGCTTAGCCAGTCTCCAAACATAAAACTTAGAATCTTTGGTGGGAGCTCAAACTCCGCGTTTCTCATCGACAGCCCAGAAACTTGACTGATCTAGGGAAGATCTGTGTGGAAGAGTGGGCTGCAATCCCTCCTGCAGTGTGAAAAACTACAGGAAACGTTTGACCTCTATAACTGCAAAAAAAGCCTACTGTACCAAATATTACCATAGATTTTCTCAGGTGTTCAAGTACATATTTGCAGCTGTATCATATAAATGAATAGTTAAAAAGTCATGCATTTTGATTGCTTTTTTTCTCTCGATTGTTTCTCACAGTGGACATGCACCTACTATGACAATTTCACACCCCTCCCTGATTTCTAAGTGGCAGAACTTGCAAAATAGCAGGGTGTTCAAATACTTATTTTCCTCACTGTATGTTCAGGAAATATGACAGATTTACCAACCTTTTCAATTAGGAGCAGAAAAATATATTTCAGTATGTAATACACAGTGGTTTGTACTGTTGCCTCAAATGGAAGATTTCTGGTTTTAACAGCAACGTCAGTTAAATTTTAAACTGATAATGATTGTCGAGAGAAAAACAACAAAATAATACAGCAACGAAATTATTTCTCTGGAACTTTTTCTGTTAAAGTTTATTTTGTTTCAGTGGAGTGACACAAATATCTTCTTTAATATTTATAGTTAGCATAGTTTTTATGTAGTTTTGTTGACCTTTTCTAGTCCTCTGCTCATCTCCCTTGTGTATGTGTGCTAATGTGTTGATTTTCATAGGGTATGGTAGGTCTGGTCACAGGTGGTGCATCTGGTTTGGGTCGGGCTACTGTGGAGCGTCTGGTAAAGAGTGGAGCATCTGCTGTCATTGTGGATCTTCCCTCCTCTGATGGACAGACAGTTGCAAATAGCTTAGGAGATCACTGTGCATTTGCGCCTGCTGATGTAAGTCCTACACCTTCCACACTGTTCAGAAAACTTTTGCTGTACTTTTTCTGGTCAGTATTGATGGTACTCTTAAGTAACTTTAGTACTGAAAGATATATACATTTTATGTTAAGGTTAATTTGTCTGTCAAGTCTAAAAAAATCTGTTATTAAAAAACACATGTTTTTTTCTTCTAACGTTTAAAGAATATTTGGCCACAGCCGGACTGTGTAAAGCAGATTTTGTTGAAGGGATAATGCCGTAGATTACCATTTTAACAGCTCGTGTTTTTTTGCTTGTCACAAAGTCAAATGATCCCTTAGTATTTCAGGTGTAGAGCTGCTTAAAGTGTATCAAGTGTATCAGGTTATAATGTAGTTAGTATAGTGTATTTAGACTAATATGTAATGTAATTTAAACAAGGACATAAACCATAATTTTTTACATTAATTGTATTTGTATTTTGTATACATTTAAAATCTACTATTTCACTAATTTTCAAGTGTTTTCAAGACATAATAGATATTGTTCCTTCTCAGCCTACTACATTTTGCACCTGGCACATTCCCAGTCCTATAACAACATAATTTAGTATCCTCATCATGTTCACACTATCTAGACCTCTAAACTTTGTAAGTGCATGAAAATTTCATTTAAAAATAATTTTTAGATCCTACAATTAAAAATGGTCTTTGTCATTTTTAGGTGACATCGGAGGCAGATGTGATGTCAGCTGTTTCACTGGCCCGAGAGAAGTTTGGGAAATTGGATCTGGCAGTTAATTGTGCTGGGGTAGCTGTGGCTGTTAAAACATATAACTTTAAGAAGAACCTTCCTCACAGTCTAGAGGACTTCCAACGTGTTATCAATGTAAGATGGAGAGACGCGTACATTCACTTTAGAAAAAGTACTCCCACTTTGAATTATAAAGTGGGTTGATATAACATGCCATTTGATCTTTGCCAGCTTTTTAGACGATATAAGTACATCTTAACAACCACAATTATTACGTTATGGCAGAAGAAGCAGTAAATTAAAAATGTAATTGCTTTCAATGCATTCAGAGGAAAAAGTAAAAATCAGGTGTTTATTATCAGTGCACTTAATCAACTAATCAACCGAAAATATATTTATCCTTTAAAAAGCAATGTTGGTGACGTTTTGTGGTCAAGGATATTCAGGTGTGTGAGCTTGAATGTTCTATAAGCTATTGTTGCTACACATTAGTCTGATTAACATTATTATAATATAAGACCTTCTCCCCAAAACATGGATCCCATAATTCTACAGTGATGCTTATTTATAATTTTAAAAATAAATTAACTACCAGCAAAACGGTCTCTCTTCATACAAGTTCAGACCATCTCTTTGACATCCATACCTTGGTCAACAATGGGTCATATAACAGGATAAAGATCCCTGGCACAGAGAGTTTGGAGTTAAAGTCTAAATCACAACAAATCGGATTCATACTCTGTTGAAACCACGTATTTCAGTTACTCTTTTTCCTGTTTATCTCTTGTCGTAAGTCCTTAGTTTTTCCTTTGAGTTCCAGGTAGTTCTGTCCACACCACCCCACAAACTTTCCACCACACCACTCTTCATTTTTTCTAGTTGCTACTGATGCAGCCCACACTGACAGATTCATCTGAGAACTTCTGCAGATGGCATATTCCCTGGTCGAGGTGACAGTCGACGTGACAGTGACTCACATTCATGTCCAGGAGCCTACTATAAAGTAGAGAAGCAGAATAGTTGAAGAACAGTGCACTGATTTGATGCCACCACAGAGTCATAATATGTCTTCAGAAGTGGCCTACACACTCTGAAATAACTCAGTCTCCTCAACAGGTGAAGGCAACTCTGGCCCTTCTTGTATATGGTGCCAGCGTTTACAGTCCAGTCCAGTTTTTTGTTTAGGTGAACACCCAGGAATCTGTAGCCGTCCTCCACTTTTATGTTTGATCTCTGAATGTTCATGGGTATGAAGTCGGAAGTCTTCCTCCTGAAGTTGACGATCATCTCTTTTGTCTTTTTGGTGTTGAGCTGAAGCTGGTTGCGCTCACACAAGCTAACAATGTCTCTGATGACCGTTGTGGACTACCAGGTCGTTCCCTTTTGAGACACAACTAACAACGGATGTGTTATCAGAGAACTTCTGGATGTAGCAGTTTGTGGTGTTGTGGGTGAAGTCCACCTTGTAGAGAGGGAAGAGGAAAGGGGAGAGTGCCTTATCCTGAGAGGCACCCGCGCTGCAGAGTACCACATCAGACGCGCAGTGTTGGAGCCTCACATACTATGGTCTGTTGGTGAGGTAGTCAGTAATCCATGCAGCCAGGTGTCAGTAAATTCCAACACTTTCCAGCAGTGGTGGCTGGATGAATATGACTTAAGGGTTTCCACTGTCCTTCAGGTGTAATAGTGAACTGTGCGGTAGGTAGATCGCTGCATCGACCACCCCAATCCCAGGCCGATAAACAAACTGCAGGGGTTCCAGCTGAGAGCCCACCAAGGGACGTAGGTGTTGCATGATGATCCTTTACATCTGGGGTGTTCAAAGTCAGTCCTCAAGGGCCGCTGCCTGCAGGTTTTATAAGTTTCCCAGCTTTAACACACCTGATTCCCATGTGTCTGCTTTTAATCAACTTTTGCTGTCCCCTTCAAATTTATTCTATCTGTGTTGTTTTTTGTTTGTGTCTCATATGTTTGAGATTTTATGCAACAGTATTTAAAACTTGCGGAAAAAACTTTAACATAAATAGATGTATTGATTAGGGGAAGTCATAAGCTGTGTTTTACACCTGTTAGATTTAATTGGTTCTTGATGACGGAGTGGTATAAGTTGGGTGAGGTTGACCTACCGTTGCCTTCTGAGGAAGCATAGTATTGTGCCTTCCCCAACTGATGAGACACGTTTGTGGACCAGGTGAGGTCGGCTGAAACTTAAGACTCTCCACCTTCTTTCGGTCTATGTGAAAAATGATGCCATGCCATTTAATGATTTTACTGAATGGAAGCAATAATAATGACGATATCAACAATAATAATACTAATAGCTATAATGTATAAAACAATATAAGTGAAAAAAATCAGTCCTACACAACCTGACCCCCTGAACATCGTGATGGCCGATCAACTACGTAGAAGAAAAAGTAGGCTAATGATAAAACCCAAAGATAATTATCATCCTCTGCATAATTGAACTGTTGCAGAACCCGTGTGGCATCCAGTCGAAGAGCTGCCATGAATACCATATATTTTTTGTTTACCTCTGAAAACCACATTCGCTTTAAGAGCTGCAGGACTGTCCACTTGATGGGTAACTGCATTGGCATCCTTAGCAGGTTGTGAATAAAGTTGTAATCAATAATGCAGTTGGAGTCTGGTGCCCTCGTTATGACAAATAATGTCTCTTCACTGTCTTAAAAGTAACTAGATGTAATAAACTAATATGTAATAAACTGTAGTAAACTAAACCAACAGAATACTAATCTTTCTAACAAGTAATCCTTATTAGAGTTTAATAAAAAAAAGAAACAAAAGGGTAAACGCAAAGGAGAAAAACAAAAAGCCTCTGTACACTGGGATCTCATCAGAAGATTTAAATAAGATGTTATTTGCTTTTTCTTTTGGACTTCTGCAAAGATGGGTATATCCTGTGTTTTCCCTTTGTATTCCCAAAATCCTACCCTAAAATTGGCCAATCTGATGAGCTAATATTGAGGAAAAATAAATCCATTTCCACGAGAGGTGCTGACTGTTAATTTGTCAGTTCACACGGAGAAGGCAGGGCACAAGTGGAACAGAACTCTGGGTATCTGTTTAAAATAATTTGCGGTTTGTAAGTGCAAAATATCGATTACTATGTACATGTTGCTTTCACATGTATACCTAATTGAAATCTGTATCGTGAGAATTATATGAAAATTACCATTTTACAAATCGTAGAAATGAAGAGGAAATGCTTATCAAAAATCATTTGAAATTTTGTTTAGGTGAATATTGCAGGAACTTTTAATGTGATCCGCCTGGCTGTTGGTGAGATGGGAAAAAACGAGCCTGATGAAGATGGACACAGAGGTTGCATCATTAACACTGCCAGTGTTGCTGCTTTTGATGGACAGGTGGTATTTTTCAAAACAAACATTTAAAACAATGTTCAATTTGCTCTGATAAACACATTCAACTTAACAAAGCCTATGTATTTTTTTCCTTAGGTCGGACAAGCAGCATACTCTGCTTCTAAAGGTGGCATTGTTGGCATGACACTTCCCATTGCAAGAGATCTGGCACCTATGGGCATCAGAGTCATCACAATAGCTCCTGGTTAGTGCGCACACAAAAATGCTCACTTTCTAAACTTTAAATGTATATTGTTTATTTTATGTATAGATATGGCACACACAATCTTAACATTTTCTTTTATCCTCTATATTTTGACAAAAGTCAACAGAGTGTGCTGTGAAATTGATTAAAGTTGATTTTCCACAATTGTTATGGATGTATGTTTTAACAAATTAAGTATGATTAATAAACAGATAAATCAGTTCTTGTCATTGTAGGAGTATAGAACTTTTTCTTCTGTTGTGATTTTATATCAATTGCGCTGTTTAGAGGGAACATTGCTTCCAACGCAAGTTTACTGTCAGAGAAAATACTGTGGTACTGGGGTTTATATTTGGGCATTCACTTGAATGTTCTTCAGGTATGCCACAACACCGATGAGATCAGAAAATAAGCAAAACCGAGGTTTGGGGAAAAATACATCTCTGGGATGCCATCTCTGGCAAGAGTCGCTGCTTCATGCAATGACTCTTGCCATTATTTCATAAGCTTTTTATTTTCTAATATTTTGGTCTGGAAGTATCACATCCCAAGACTGGCATAAAAGAAGGTCTTAAAAAAAATTCTGCCTTTAGTTGTCACAGGTGTGACCATAGATGGACTGGACGTCATGTTGTAGTCAATTATAGCTATTAAGATGTCAACGTGTCTGCACCACAGTACTCAAAGTTAATTCCTGTGGTCCTGAGGAACATCTGCTGTATGGGATTACAATTACAGTGTGTCTGTATACTTCTCAGTCCATGATTTCCAGAAACGGTATCTCGTTAATGGAGAGAGATTTTTGTCTGGTTAAAGACCTTTTGTCCAAGAACTTCTTCTGATGCTTTAGTAGACTTACTTTTTTGCCCTGTGCCATGACATCTGTTTTGCACTGGCTGGTAGACTTTACAGACCTCAAAATGTCTTTACTGAGCAATAAAAGCATTTCGACTTTGATCGAGGTCTGGTGTGTTCAGCACAGCATTTCTGAGATGTGGATGGTGGCAGACTGCATCAGACGTCAATTAAAATTGGAACCCTTCTACCTTTCTCCTTTTGTCTTAATTCTTTCTGTATAGATCTTGACTGAAAAAGGAAATGTTTTGGCTGGTCCAGGATGTTGAAGAATTTGAATTAATCTTTTAGAATCAGTGAACGATTTTTCATATCATTCAAAATGATGCATTTTCAGTGTTAAGTCACGTTGGCCTGACAAATGCAGTTTTACCAAACTGATATTTTAACAGGATCTTGGGGAAGGTGGCCTTTTTTTGGTGACTTCAGATTCATCTTGTCCTTTCTTCCCAAGCTAGCCCTGGCATACCTTAGACTTATCTTTTCGGTCATTACTTTGCTGTAAGATCAATCCCTGATCAACTAAATGCGTAGCAGAGAGTATTTCAAAGCAGTGCAGAATAATACGTTAGTCGTTAAGCCGTTTTGATTCAGGTTCCTCTTACTCTTTGCCCTGGGGTCAGCAACACAGCCCTAGGCCATCACATTTCGTTCTTCATGTTCAATAATTGATTGCGCACACTGTGGAACCATCCTTATGGTTCTACTTAACGACATACAAAGATCCTGCGTGATGAACAAAAGTTTGACATTTATTTATTTATTTTTTTTAATTAAATTTTCCTAAAGGATATACAAAAATTAACATAAAAGATCAAATCCCCACCCATCCCTTACCCGTACAGAACGGCACATCATATAACACTTACACAGTCAAGACAACATGCTGAAAACATCACAAATTGATCCAAACCATTCCCCAAGCACGAGAAAAAAAAAGAAAAGAAAAAAGGACAATTATACAGGGTATTAAACAGTAACAGGTTTGTCATACACACTTTTTCATTGAAGGAATTTTAGTACAGGATCCCATAGTGTGACATTTTTTAATCAGCATTCCATAGTACTTTGTTCTCATTTTTAGTAGGCTAGTGATGGTGTATCGTGGCCCCCGTTTGACATATTCTGGCATCTTAGCACTGGCTGTCTTGCTGTAACTCATCTTGTCAAACCTGTAGCTTGAAGAGTCCTCTTCCCAGTTGAAACTTAGTCACCTTCTATGACTGCTATTAAGTTGTGCTTGAAGATGTTGTGAGCCACCTAACACATGCGGTCAGTTGTGGATTCACTTGTGCCGGACCAATGTTCATTGTGGTGATTGTGAATCTTTACCACAACAAAGTCCCAGCCCAAAAGCTGTCCACTAAAACAAAGTTCTTTGTCTTTGTCTCATACATGTGAATTGTAGATCCATTAGCAGCTTCCAAAGCAGAGCCATAGCAAATAGAGGATGGCCATCCATCCAAGCAAGAGGATGAGAACACTCAGTGTTGCTTCAGTGTCACAGAGGAAACGCCATTCAGAGATGCTTTTAATCCACTTTTCACAGATGAAAAGCAGACTGCCTGCAGTTTACTCTCTTGTAGTAATGAGCATTTACTGCCCTGCAGAAAAGAGAATTTCTCTGCAGCTGATGGAGCTTTAAGAAGACTCAATGAGCCACTGAGCTACCCAGGATCATAGTCGTGTTACTGAATACATCCAGCAGACAAACGTTGGGGTCACTGGTGTGGGAATATAAGGAAAGGGCAATTCCCACATGACCTGCATGCTTGACACACGTATATTAAACAAGGTGGCTGCAAGGGGGTCCAGAACAATAAACAATAATGCTTTTTTTTTTTTAAACAATACTTTATTGTCTTTTAGAAACAAGACAAACAACAACAATTCAGCACAGCCAAGTCTAATACAAAATATGAAATGTCCAACAAAATGTCCGTTACAATAATGCTTTTAATGAAAGTGTATTCAACACAAGACATAGACTTATTTAGATATTGACATTCACATTGCAATTCACATAGGAGCTGGATAGTGTAGTGGTAGAACACCAAGGCAAATTGCTTGTAAGTCAATAACCTACTTGGCAATAAACCTTATTCTGATTCTGATGTTTTTGTAACATCAGGTCATAGATTTAAATCCTGACTAGGGCAGCAATCCAGTAAGGGTCCCCAGGCTGGGCCCTGCATGCTACTCGCATGGAGCACTTTTGATAAGAGCGTCTGCGAAACACCTAAACATGTTGAAAAAGACGTACACTTCTCTTACAATTTATTACACATAGTGCCAAACAAACCAGGTAGAACAATTACTTGTTAAGATGTTGGTGGATTAACCACATCCCAGTACTTACACTTAGTTTTGTAAACTAAATAAATATATTCATGAATGAACGTTACAATTAGAATACAGTTAGGTAAAACGCATCAATTCAGCTGCAGAATGAAAAAAAAATTGCATTCTTCTCAAAGCCTGCTGGTCTTACACATTTGAATCTGTGCCAGGAGAAGCGGCTGCGTGTGAAATGTGGTTAGTAGTTGGCGTTTCAGGGCTACTCTTAAATTGTACTTAAGTTTAATTCAAAATGACCTTTTTTTTTCCCTAATCAGCTTCACAAATATTTCATATTCAAATATTCTTCTACTTTCCATTTCCAGTGTACTGTTGCATTTAACTAAGATTTAATTTGAAATAGTTTTCCTTTTATTTGTTTTTGATATTGTTAAATTGTTGGAAATTGATTTTTCCTCTATTTTTTTCCAGGCTTGTTCTCCACACCACTTCTTGCTAGTCTTCCAGAAAAGGTTCGCTCTTTTCTTGCTCGCCAAGTGCCTTTTCCCTCACGTCTGGGAGACCCCTCCGAGTTTGCCCACCTTGTGATATCAATGGCTGAGAACCCAATGATTAATGGAGAGGTCATCAGACTGGACGGCGCCATTCGTATGCAACCATGATTTCATAGCTTGTACGTGTGCTTTTTTGTGTAAACCGATACTGTTTATTCAAAAAAGATAAAGAAAAGATATAGATCATTAGCCAGGATGATAGGATGATATATCTGAGTCCATGATTAAAAGTGTAGCTGTGGGTGTTGTGTTTTCCAATATATATATATTTTCTTTCTTTTTTTTTCTTCTCCAAAATGGTATTTCATTTGAAAGCAGTGTCATAAATGTCACATCAGTTAGATTTAATATTCTAAGGATATTTCTTATTTTTTGGTGAGTATTTGATCAATTGTATAAAGCTGGCAAAGATGAATAGATTTTTAACGGGTATCATTATATAATTATCATGAGCTCAATCGTTAAATGAGAAAAAACAAACTTGTATCTCATAATTATGACTTTGTATGAGATAACTATCTCAATAATGAGATACCTAAGTCATGATAAGTGGGCAGATAATGCACAAGTGGCCGCTTTCATTGAGCAACAAATACAAGTATCTGGTCGACAGCATGGCTACAGGTGGATCACCAGAAATGTTGGATTTCTGGGATAGTCACAGACAGAGAAACAGTAAGTCTTCTAATGGATTCGATGAGACAACGCTCATATGTCAGTCGTGGACCAAACTATGCGTTGCAATTGATGGGTATGAAAAACAAAGGCTATTGAATGGATAAACTGAATATATAAAACTTGAACTCACTTAGATAGGAATATTTCCATTGGGGTTTAAAGTGGGTTGAAGAAATCAAATTTTCACAAAACTGCCAGTGGTGATGTGAGAGAGTATAAATGCTCCTAATGCTAAATGTGATACAATAAACACAGGGGGAACTAAGGTTCTCAGAAAAAACTGAAATTTAATTTCAAGGGATAATAAAAAGTGCAGTAATCCTTGCCCTGGATCACCACTGACCTAAAATCACTTCTGAGCAGGAAGAAGGGGGGTTTCCGGTCTGGAGACACAGAGGAGCTGTACGGAGATGGCTTAACCTAAACGGACACTAAAGACATACAAGAACACCCATGGGAAAAATCTGGAGGACACACTTCAACAGAACATTGTGAAGGATAGATGGTGGGCAATTAACAACATTATGGGATTGAAGGGGGGAAGACAGGCAGTCATCCAGTAGCCTGGACAGGGCAAACCAGCTCAAGCTGTTCTTCAACAGGTTCAGCATACCTCCTCTCGTCTCCCTGAACCCTCCAGCCCCCCACACACCAACACTGTCCCAAAGGGTGCAATCCTGCCCCCTGCTTTTCACCTACAAACCAAATCTCTATCTGCCCCTCCAGTAAGCTGTCTCCTGTACTTAGACATCTGTACAGCCTCAGCCTGAGTCAGGACAAGGTCCTGGGGCATTGAAAGTTGTCAGGTCTGGTTACAGTCCCCCAGAAGCCAAGGCCATGTGATCCAGCAGGCTATAGACCAGTCATTCTCACATATCATGTGATGAAGGTCCTGGAGAGACTGATCTTGGCACAGCTGAGGCTGATGGGGAGGTTTCAGGACCCTTTGCAGTTTTCTTACCAGCCTCATTTAGGAGCCATCTACCTGCTGCAACAAGCTCATATGCATCTGTATCGTGGGGGGAGACACTGTGAGAATCACATTATTTAATTTCTCCAGTGCTTTTGTAACCCACTACTGGATATGTACACGTCAATGTTGGACCAGATTCAATAAGTTAGAAAATAAAATACTAGGCTCTGGGGAGAGTGGAAAAAGACAGTGCAATTAAAAGACACCACACAAGATAAAGTATTTTTTCTTTTATAATGAACCATATAAAAATGAATTATTTACAATTACCCAATTTCAAATTAATTGACCTTTCAAAATGAAATAAAAATATGAATTGTTCTTCAGAAATTGTGATACAGTTCTTTTGATCTTCACAAAAAATAGTTCCTTCCGGGTGTTCAAAAAAAGAGAAATAGTTCCTTCAGTTCTGTTGGTAAAGTGTTAGGTCCAGTCAATGAGTTACGTCAGTCAAGGTCTGTCTTACTGTGACACATGCAGGCCACACTCCTACCATATGCCACGAGAAATGACATATAATTGGTCGGTTCAATTGGGTGGGTGGCTCGCCATCTAACGTCTTCAGTCCTTTGCGGCATCCAGATCCAGCTCAAAAACTTGGCCTGTATAACCATACTCTAAGTTAGGCTACACATACAGGACAATATTCAATTCTTCATAAAATATACATTCAAACAGTTTAAATTCAAAGTAGTTGTACAACATCAATCTCAAAATTCTCAAAAGAAAAGTTATGCGAACTGCATACACTTCATTCATACTGAAAAGCATTGCATACCATTCAGACAAATAACTTATTTAAACAGGATGAATATCATTGAATAACATTCCGCAATTAAATCACGGTACTGAGTACAGTTTTTTCTTTATGCTCAACCGTTCAGCCCTCTCACCTTGCGCGCGCTGGCGCTCGAGCGTTCGAACGCTCGCGCTCCAGCACCTTGTTGAATCTATGCCACGAAGAATTGAGGCAGTTCTGAAGGCAAAAGGGGGTCCAGCCCGTTTCTAGCATGGGGTACCTAATATGGTGTAGGGCCTCCTTTTGCGGCCAATACAGCGTCAATTCGTCTTGGGAATGACATATACAAGTCCTGCACAGTGGTCAGAGGGATTTTAAGCCATTTTTCTTGCAGGATAGTGGCCAGGTCACGACGTGATGCTGGTGGAGGAAAATGTTTCCTGTCTCGCTCCTCCAAAACACCCCAAAGTGGCTCAATAATATTGAGATCTGGTGACTGTGGAGGCCATGGGAGATGTTCAACTTCACTTTCATGTTCATCGAACCAATCTTTCACCAGTCTTGCTGTGTGTATTGGTGCATTGTCATCCTAATACACGGCACTTCCTTCAGGATACAATGTTTGAACCATTGGATGCACATGGTCCTCCAGAATGGCTCGGTAGTCCTTGGCAGTGATGTGCCCATGTAGCACAAGTATGGGGCCAAGGGAATGCCATGATATGGCAGCCCAAACCATCACTGATCCACCCCCATGCTTCACTCTGGGCATGCAACAGTCTGGGTGGTATGCTTCTTTGGGGCTTCTCCACACCGTAACTCTCCCGGATGTGGGGAAAACAGTAAAGGCGGACTCATCAGAGAACAATACATGTTTCACATTGTCTACATCCCAAGATTTGCGTTCCTTGCACCATTGAAACCGACGTTTGGCATTGGCACGAGTGACCAAAGGTTTGGCTATAGCAGCCCGGCCGTGTATACTGACCCTGTGGAGGTCCCGACGGACAGTTTTGGTGGAAAAAGGAGAGTTGAGGTGCACATTTAATTCTGCCGTGATTTGGGCAGCCGTGGTTTTATGTTTTTTGGATACAATCCAGGTTAGCACCCAAACATCCCTTTCAGACAGCTCCTTCCCTATGACATCACCGGCCCTCCTGATCAGTTTGTTTAGTCTGTTTTCCGTAACCTTCAGCCCACTGCCCCGACATGCGACAGCAAAGATCGTACTGGCGACAACAGACTCATAAAACATCCTCACCATCACAAAACTTGTATGTTAATTTTGCGCAATTCATTTCTCCTTCTTTGTTGCTTTCTACTCCAGGTTAGGAATCATGTTATTTTAGGAGCAGCACAACTTCAAGAAAGCAGCTGAGAAATAGATCAACCTCTTAAGGCTGAATATTTCCTGCAATCTCTCAAATTATTTCAGATGAGTTTAGTAAAAAAATAATTTTCTTTCCTTTTGTGCAATTTGTGTTTTTTTTTCATACAAACTAGGAATTTAATTGTGCAGTTGTCATCTTTACGTCAGAGCAGCTCTTCTTTCTGTATATTCAATTTTGCTTGAGTGAATTAAACAACAAATGAAACAAATCTCACAGAACATTTTAATTATCATTCATTCCTCGCACATTTTTCCCCTTATCTCTCTTCCTTCAGAATCAGAATATGTCCAATTCACAGTTTTTTTGTCAGAATCAGAATGTATTTTATTGCCATTATACACATGTACAACAATATTAAAGCTGACGCCAAACAGTGCAACGGGTGAAGATATGTCCACTAAAAACATACTGTTTTAGGAGGTGAGGTGCACAGTCCTTGATGTATGTACATTGCAGGAATAAAGTATATAGATATATGAAATGTAAAATATGAGTGTAAATCGTGCACATTGTATGGTAAGAAATTGAAAAAGATGCACATTGTAGGGTAGGATATTGCACATTATAAGATAAAAACTGTAATATTGCAAAACTGTAATAATAATATATTGTAAAAACTGTAATATGCACATAGCCTGTGTGCATATGATATCAGAAGCTAAGCAGGGTTGGGCCTGGTTAGTACTTGTATGGGAGACCACCTGGGATTACCAGATGCTGGAAGCTTGTCATCATTCTTTAGAGTTTAATTGTACTTTGTGGCTCCCCTTATTTGCTGCGAATTATCATTGCCCTATTCATAGAAGCCAAGTTAAAAACTTTTAGGTTTGGAACCAGGTTCATCAGCTGGATGCGAACCCTTTATGAAACGCCAACGTGCAGGATTAGAGTAAATGACACTAAGAGACCGACTCTGTCCGGCTGTGTCGGTCTGTGAGGCAAGGCTGTCCTTTCTCCAACCCGTTGCTCTCACCCCGGTGAGGAAACAGATATGGTTCCTCCAGTTTGCCGATGACACCTCCCTGTTTGCGGCGGACGAAGAGAGCCTTTATCGATCGCTGTGGCAGGTTGAGATCTTCTGTCAGGAGGACTGGAGGACGCCTTAACCTTGCTAAATCCAGTCTGTGCTGTGGGTCGATCGCCATTCCGTTGCAGTTCCCCACGGTTCATGTCATTGATGGATCGTTTAAGTTCTTCGAAATCTATCTGGGGAAGAATGAACATCATGAAGCGGAGAGGTCATGAGGTGCAGTCACCGACAAGGTGAATAAAATATTCAACCTCTGGAAAATGAGAGGCCATGGATGGACAGTTGTAGACAACTCCCTGGTGCTGACTCAGGTGTACACGCCGCACACAAAACTTTGATTAGTAACTACAGCAGCAGAAGACTAAAATTTGTTGACATAAACACAAAAAGATTAGCATTTAGATTTAAATTACTCTTAAAACACTTCAATAACCTGGATCAATGTTCCTGGCATGAGGCTCTGGACTGGTCAGTGCACTCCTACAGGGGGACATGGATGGTTGAACCTGTGCCAGGTCCTGCCGTCATCAAGTCTCCGTCACCTTAGCCCCTTCTGGGCTGAGGTGATGGAGGCCTGGCAGTTATTAAGACCTTGTGTAAAAACAAAAGCTGAGAGTGTGGAGAGGCTTTTGGTGCAACCGCTCTTCCTAAACCTAGAAGTACATCAAGCAGGCAAGCCGTTTAATGTGGATTCTCTGGCTCGCATACTGATGGACATGGCTGGATAGGCTTGTTTGGGGTTCAACGGAAGCACTTAAGAAGAAACGTGGATTTAAGACACAACGGGATGAGGGGGGTCTGCACCCAGCTTTTGAACAGTATACCCTCATAATAACTGACCATGCTCGACTCTGTCAGAGGCCAAACAATAGACATAACAAAACCAGAATTTACACACAATTATGGCAAAAAACCTTAGAAATAAAAGAACTGAAAACTAGAAAAAATTAAAAAAATGTCACTGGTATTAACTGCAGTCCAAAGATATCACATTTTCCAGTAAAAATACAGAAATAAGCAGCTTTCGCTTCATCCATCCATCCGTCCATCCATCCATTCTCCACCACTTATCCGGGGTCGGGTCGGGTCGCTGGGGCAGCAGCCGAAGCAGGGAAACCCAGACTTCCCTCTCCCCTTCCACTTTTGCCAGCTCTTCCGGGGGGATCCCGAGGCTTTCCCAGGCCAGCCGGGACACATAGTCCCTCCAGCGTGTCCCGGGTCTTCCTCTGGGCCTTCTCACAGTGGGATGTGCCCTGAACGCCTCACCATGGAGGCAACCAGGATGCCCGAGCCACCTCAACTGGCTCCTCTCAACGTGGAGGCGTAGCGGCTCTACTCCGAGCCCCTCCCAGATGGCCGAGCTTCTCACCCTATCTCTAAGGGGGAGGAAACTAATTTTTGCTGCTTGTATCCAGGATCTCGTTCTTTCGGTCACTACCCAAAGTTCGTGGCCATAGACGACGGTGGGAACGTAGATCGACTGATAAATTGATAAATTAAGCTCAGCTCTGTCTTCATCGCGACAGACCGGTAAAGCGCCCGCATTACTGCAGACGCCGCACCAATCCGCCTATTGATCTCACGCTCCCCGAGACACTTGAACTTCTCCACTTGGGGAAGGACGTCCCCCCTGACCCAGAGAAGGCACTCTACACTTTTCCACTGAGAGACCATGGTCTCGGTCTTGGAGGCACAGATCCTCATCCCAACCGCTTCGCACTCGGCTGCGAACCGCTCCAGCGAGAGCTGTAGGTCACGACTTGATGAAGCCAATGGGACCACATCACCTGCAAGCAGCAGAGATGCGAACCTTGGTGTCAACCACCTAGACTGACACCCTCAACACCTCGGCTGCGCCTAGAAATCCTGACCATAAAAGTTATGAACAGAACCGGAGACTTACTCCCGGTGTCACGGTGGTGCTCCTGGTTGAGGGTTTTCGTCTCGTCTTTATGTCGTCTCATCATTTCCTGTTTTACTTTGAAGACTAACCCTCATCTCGTTTCAGGTCACTTGCACTTCCTGTTGTGTCACCAGTCCGATCGTCTCCCTGATTACCTATTGTGTACACCTGGGGCCCCTTCCTTCATGTGTTTAAATAGTCTTTGTCTCCCCTCGTCCCGTGCCAGAGAATTGCGTTTTGTCTCGTGTGCCTCTCAATCCATAGCTCCTGACCCATCATAGTTCCCGTTCCCGAGTCCCCTCATCCTGACCATAGTCCCCGTCCTTCAACCTCGCATTCCTCGTTTTGCCTCCTGTGCGAGTTATTTTGAGTTTATTATCTCCTAGCAGCCTTGGACTATTGAGTATTTCTTTGTTACTTTGCTTACGCCTCGTCCTCTGAAAAGAGAGATTTACTTTGCACTTTGCTGTCCTGATTTGTACTTTTGTCCCTGCCTCTTCGGAGAAGTTTTCTGTTGTTACTTTTTCCTCCGTTTGGAGCGCCACCCTTTCCCACTCCGTTGGAGTGCGTTTTCTGTTAATAAATTCATTTGAAAAGAAGCTCTGCATCTGAGTCCTCGCTCAGCAAGTCCAGCCCTGACAGAATTCTCTGGCCAGTATGGACTCAGCAGAGCTGACTCAGTTCGCCGCCGCGATGCGGGAGCAAGAGGCGCGGCTCCGCCTCCAGGAGGAAGGTCAGTCCTCCATGGCCGCCCATTTCGGCGCCCTGACCACCCAGCTGCAGGAGCTGGTGGAGCGTCTGCCTGAGAGGACACTGGCGGCGGCGCGCCCGGCCGAGGACTCCAGCCAGCCGAGGACCCCAGCCCAGGGGGTGCCCGTGATTGGTCCCCGGATCGGCCTCGCTCCCCCCGAGCGCTTTTCAGGCGAACCGGGGCAGTGCGACTCGTTTTTGACTGACTGTTCCATTCACTTTGAAGATTCCCCACAGGTCTTTGTGTTATAATATCGCACCTGACGGGGCGAGCCAGGACATGGGCCACGGCTGAGTGGGCCCGGGACTCCCCCATCTGCCACAGCCTAGCAGTGTTCACCCAGACGCTGAAAAGAGTTTTCGACCCGGTCAGCTCCAGCAGGGAAAAGGCCCAGCGGCTGAAGGGGATCTGCCAGGGCACAGACAGCGTCTGTGACTATGCGATCGCCTTGGCGGCAGAGAGTGGTTGGAATTCCGCGGCTCTGTACGACGTGTTTCTGCAGGGCTTGGCAGACCCCATTCGCGAGCTGCTGGTCCCCCTCGACCTCCCGGCAGACCTGGACGGCCTTATTTCCCTAGCCATCCGGACGGACAATCGGCTCCAAGGGCTCCGTCGAACCTCCCGCCGGAATAAAGCTGCGACGAGCGCCGCTCCGCCTCCCAGACGGAGGGGGCCCGCTACGTCCCCGGACGGAGGAGGAACCCATGCAGCTCGGCCGCACCCGCACGTCCCTCGAGGAGCGTCAGCGGCGCCGCCTGGAGGGGCTGTGTTACTACTGCGGCATGAAAGGACATCTGGTGGGGGCGTCCGACCCGACGAGCGCGTCCGACCATCTCCGTGAGTACTGCCCGCTCTACCGTGCGTCCCTGCACCCCCGTCCTAGTGACCCACAAGGCGGGGCGCACTGAACTGGAGGGGTTGGTGGACTCAGGGACGGATGAGGGTTTCATAGACTGGGGCTGGGTCCGCAAACTGGGGATCCGGACCAGATCCCTTGAGACCCCCATCACTGCCCGGGGGTTGCATGATAAAAAACTCTTCCAGATCACCCACTCCACAGAACCCCTCCAGATTCAACTGGGTGACCATCTGGAAACCATGACTTTTTTTTGTACAGACTCTCCAGCCTACGCAGTCATCCTAGGGTTTCCCTGGTTAGTTCGGCATAACCCCCAGATCGACTGGCGTACTGGGAACGTCACGGCCTGGGGGGAGGAGTGTGCACAACATCTGGAAGATGTCCACGGGGCTACAACTATTAATGCTGTGCAAACTGCTTCTCCCACAGGTGACCACGACCCATCAATAGACGCAGTGCCTCCTGAGTACCACCACCTCCGGGAGGTTTTTAGCATAGGCCATATGACTGCGCAATAGACCTTGTTCCCGGATCCACCCTCCCCAAGGGGAGGGTGTACGCCATTTCAGGGCCTGAAAGAGAGGCCATGAAAGAGTACAGAGTCTGATCCGCCCTTCCTCCTCTCCGGTTGGGGCGGGGTTCTTTTTTGTGGCCAAAAAGGACGGCTCCCTCAGGCCCTGCATCGATTACAGTCCCCTAAACAGCATCACCATCAGGAACCGGTACCCTCTCCCCCTCATGTCCTCCGTGTTCGACCAGCTGCAGCAAGCTCGGGTCTTCACCAAACTAGACCTCCGGAACGCATACCACCTGGTTCGCATCAGAGAGGGGGATGAGTGGAAGACCGGTTTTAATACGCCTAGTGGACATTATGAATATTTAGTAATGCCCTTTGGACTGACTAACGCGCCTGGAGTTTTCCAGGCGCTGATTAACGACATCCTTCGGGACTTCCTAGACCACTTTGTATATGTCTATTTAGACGACATTTTAATTTATTCTCCGGACTTGGAGACCCACCGCACTCACGTGACCCTAGTATTGGAGAGACTATTACAGAACCACTTGTATGTTAAAGCTGAAAAAAGTGAGTTCCATGCCACGACCATCTCCTTCCTGGGCTTCATTGTAGCCCCTGGAAGGGTGCAGATGGACCCGGCAAAGATTAAAGCCGTCACTGAATGGCCCGTACCGGATAACCGCAAGAAGGTGCAGCAATTCCTGGGGTTTGCTAACTTCTACAGGCGGTTTATCAGGGGGTTCAGTGCCATAGCTGCTCCTCTACATGCCTTGACCTCTCCCAAGGTCCCCTTTGTCTGGTCCCCACAGGCCGACGCAGCCTTCCGCACCCTGAAGCAGCGTTTCACCACGGCCCCGATCCTCATCGTCCCGGACCCTTCCCGTCAGTTTGTGGTGGAGGTGGATGCCTCCAACGAGGGGATAGGGGCCATCCTCTCTCAAAGGTCCCCCAAGGATGGCAGGGTGCACCCCTGCGCCTTCCTGTCCCGACGCCTGACCACGGCCGAAAAGAATTACGACGTCGGGAATAAGGAACTGCTGGCGGTAAAAGTGGCGTTGGAGGAATGGCGTCACTGGCTCGAGGGGGCGAGTCAGCCCTTCCTGGTCTGGACGGACCACAAAAATCTCGAGTACATTCGTCAGGCCAAGAGAATGAACTCTCGCCAGGCCAGGTGGACTCTGTTTTTTAACCGCTTCACCTTTTCCATCTCTTACAGGCCAGGGTCCAAGAACGTCAAACCCGACGCGCTGTCCAGGTTGTATGACCCCGAGCCTGTTGCCAAGGATCCTGAACCCATCCTTCCACGGTCCTGTGTGGTCGGAGCGGTGACTTGGCAGATAGAAAATGCTGTTAAGCGAGCAAACGACATAGCCCCACCACCTAGTGGGTGCCCGGAGAACCGACTGTTCGTTCCTCCTCCGGTGCGCTCACAGGTGATCCATTGGGCTCACGCCTCGCCGCTTTTCGGCCATCCAGGAGTCAGGCGAACCATGTCGCCATCTCTCGGCGGTTCTGGTGGCCATCCATGGAGGCGGAGGTCCGGGAGTACGTTGATGCCTGCGCCCGTAATAAGACCTCCACCCGACCACGCTCCGGACTGCTCCAACCCCTACCGATTCCCTCCCGACCATGGGCCAACATATCCATAGACTTTGTAACTGGCCATCCGTCGTCCCTGGGAAACACCGTGGTCCTGACATACGCACACGCACATACGCACAAACAGTCAGCACCCGTCCCCCCACCCAGAGGCAAAGGGATGCTACTCTCTCATTCACTGCGGTAAACCCAAACGTACAGGAGATAAGGGGCAACAAGTATGCCCACTCCTGCTCGGCGCGTCTCACCAGGGGCAACTCCAGAGTTGCAGAGCGTCCAACCCCTCTCAAGAAGGCTGGTTCCAGAGCCAGAGCTGTGTGTCGAGGCGAGACCAACTACGTCCAGCCGGAATTTCTCCGCCTCACACACAAACTCAGGCTCTTTCCCCACCAGAGAGGTGACATTCCACGTCCCTAGAGCCAGATTCTGCAGCTGGGGATCTGTTTGCCAAGGTCCCCGGCTGCCACCCGCTCCACATTGGCTCCCATGGGTGGTGAGCCCATAGGAAGGGGGACCCATGTCACCTCTTAGGGCTGGGCCTGGCCGGGCCCCATGGGTTGAAGCCCGGCCAACAGGCGCTCACCAACGTGCCCTACCTCTGGGCCTGGCTCCAGGGTGGGGCCCCGGTGACCCCGGGCGAGGGAACTCTGGTTCAATTTATGTTTTTCTTCATAAGGGGTCGTTTGGGCTGCGCTTCGTCTGATTCTAGGACCTGTTTGCCTTGGGTGACCCTACCAGGGGCTTGAAGCCCTGGACAACATACACTACCGTTCAAAAGTTTGGGGTCACATTGAAATTTCCTTATTTTTTAATGAAAAGCACTGTACTTTTCAATGAAGATAACTTTAAACTAGTCTAAACTTTAAATAAATCCACTCTATACATTGCTAATGTGGTAAATGACTATTCTAGCTGCAAATGTCTGGTTTTTGGTGCAATATCTACATAGGTGTATAGAGGCCCATTTCTAGCAACTACCACTCCGGTGTTCTAATGGGACAATGCGTTTGCTCATTGGCTCAGAAGGCTAACTGATGATTAGAAAACCCTTGTGCAATCATGTTAACAGATCTGAAAACAGTTTAGCTCTTTACAGAAGCTACAAAACTGACCTTCCTTTGAGCAGATTGAGTTTCTGGAGCATCACATTTGTGGGGTCAAATAAACGCTCAAAATGGCCAGAAAAAGAGAACTTTCATCTGAAACTTGACAATCTATTCTTGTTCTTAGAAATGAGGGCTATTCCATGCGAAAAATTGCTAATAAATTTAATATTTGCTACAACGGTGTGTACTACTCCCTTCAGAGGACAGTACAAACAGGCTCTAACCAGTAGAAGAGTAGAAAAAGAAGGGGAAGGCCGTGTTGCACAACTGAGCAAGAAGATCAGTACATTAGAGTCTCTAGTTTGAGAAACAGATGCCTCACAGGTCCCCAACTGGCATCTTCATTAAATAGTACCCGCAAAACACCAGTGTCAACATCTACAGTGAAGGGGTGGCTGCAGGTTTCTGGGCTTTTAGGGCAGAGTGGCAAAGAAAAAGCCATTTCTGAGACTGGCCAATTAAAGAAAAAGATTAAGATGGGCAAAAGAACACAGACATTGGACAGAGGAAGACTGGAAAAAAGTGTTGTGGACGGATGAATCCAAGTTTGAGGTGTTTGGATCACAAAGAAGAACGTTTGCGAGACACAGAACAAATGAAAAGATGCTGGAAGAATGCCTGACGCCATCTGTTAAGCATGGTGGAGGTAATGTGATGGTCTGGGGTTGCTTTGGTGCTGGTAAGGTGGGAGATTTGCACAGGGTAAAAGGGATTCTAAATAAGGAAGGCTATCACTCCATTTTGCAACGCCATGCCGTACCCAGTGGACAGCGCTTGATTGGAGCCAATTTCATCCTACAACAGGACAATTACCCTAAACACACCTCCAAACTATTATTATCATTATTATTATTAAACTATTTAGAGCAGAAGCAGGCAGCTGGTATTCTATCGTAATGGAGTGGCAGCGCAGTCACCAGATCTGACCCCTTTGAGCTGTTCCTTTGAGCTGTGGGAGCAGCTTGACCGTTTGGTACGCAAGAAGTGCCCATCCAACCAATCCTACTTCTGGGAGCTGCTTCTGGAGGCGTGGGGTGCAATTTCTCGAGATTACCTCAACAAATTAACAGCTAGAATGCCAAAGGTCTGCAATGCTGTAATAGCTGCAAATGGAGGATTCTTTGACGAAGGCAAAGTTTGATGTAAAAAAAATCTTATTTCAAATACAAATCATTATTTCTAACCTTGTCAACGTATTGACTCTATTTTCTATTCATTCCACAACGTATAGTGGTGAATAAGTGTGACTTTTCATCGAAAACACAAATTGTTTTGGGCAACCCCAAACTTTTGAACGGTAGTGTAGCTCCTAGGATCACTTGTACATTCAAACCCCTCCACCACGAGGTGGCTGCCCAGGGAGGGGAGGGGCTTAGATATGCACAAAACAGGATTTGGCCATTACGTCACAGTAATGAATAAAACCTGGTACTAACTTGCAGTCAAAAGATATCACACTATCAAAATTCCCCAAATCTCTGAGATACAGTCAGGGCCAGAAATATTTGGACAGCAACACAGTTATCCTCCTTTTCCACCCTATACCCCACCACAGTGGATTTGAAATAAAACAAACAAACTGTGCATTAACTGTAGACTCTCAGCATTAATGTGAAGGTGTTAACATCCAAATCGCATTAACAGGATTGAAATAGCAACAGCTTTTGTATGTGCTGTCCACTTTTCCACTTTTTGACTTTCAGTCAAAAGATATCACACTTTCAAGTATAAATCCAGAAATAAACAGCTTTCGCAAAGATATGCACAAAACAGGATTTTAATATAACTTTCCAGTAATTAATACAATCTAGGTCAAATGACTTTCAAAGTGTGATTTAGCACATTCCCTGTCATGTCAGAAAGAATCACACTGGTACTAACTTGCAGTCAAAAGACATCACACTATCAAAATTCCAAAAATCACTGAGATATACATCAAACTGGATTTATGTGTTACTACAAAGTAATGATTCAAAACTAGGTCAAATCACTTAGGAAGTGTTCTCCATCACATTCCATGACTTCACAACCAAAATCTCACTTGCACTCACTTTCAGTCAAAAGATATCACACTTTCCAGTATAAATCCAGAAATAAGCAGCTTTATGCAAGATATGCACAAAACAGGATTTTGCTCTAACTTCACAGTAATGAATACAATCTAGGTCAAATAACTTTCAAAGTGTAATTTAGCACATCCCCTGCCTTGGAAGTGTTCTACATCACATTCCATGACTTCACAACCAATATCTCACTTGCACTCACTTTCAGTTAAAAGATATAACACTCTCCAGTAGAAATCCAGAAATAAGCTCTATTGGCCAAGAGATGCACAAAACAGGATTTTGCTATAACTTCCCAGTAATGAATACAATCTAGGTCAAATAACTTTCAAAGTGTAATTTAGCACATCCCCTGCCTTGTCAGAAACAATCACACTGGTACTAACTTGCAGTCAAAAGATATCACACTTTCCAGTATAAATCCACAAATAAGCAGCATTATCCAAGAGATGCACAAAACAGGATTTTGCTATAACTTCCCAGTAATGAATACAAACCAGGTAAAATGACTTTCAAAGTGTTATTTAGCACATTCCCTGGCTTGTCACAAAGAATCACACTGTGTTCTACATCAGATTCCATGACTTCACAACCAAAATCTCAGTTGAACTTACTTGAAGTCAAAAGATATCACACATTCAAGTATAATTCCAAAAATAAGCACCTTGTGCTTACTGCACAAAAAAGAATTTTAAAATAACTTCACAGTAATGAATACAACCTAGGTAAAAATCCTTTCAAATTGTTATTTAACACATTCCCTGTCTTGTCAGAAAGAATCAAACTGTTCCTAACTTGCAGTCAAAAGATATCACCTAATCAAAATTCCAAAAATGAATTGATCTCATACAAAGGATTTTTGTGTCATTTCAAAATAAAGATTCAAAACTAGGTCCAATCACTTTGGAAGTGTTCCACATCACATTCCGTCACTTCACAACCAAAATCTAAGTTGTACTAAGTTTTCTGCATCATATTCCTTCACTTCAAAACCACAATATCAGTTGAACTGACTTGCAGTCAAAAGATATCACATATTCCAGTATAAATCCAAAAATAAGCACCTTTCGCTTCTGCACAAAAAAGGATTTTACCATAACTTCACAGTAATGAATACAACCTAGGTAAAATTACTTTCAAATTGTTATTTAACACTTTCCCTGTCTTGTCAGAAAGAATCAAACTGTTACTAACTTGCAGTCAAAAGATATCACACTATCAAAATTCCAAAAATGAATTGCTCTCATACAAAGGATTGTTGTGTAACTTCAAAGGAATGATTCAAAACTTGTTCAAATCACTTTAGAAGTGTTCTACATCACATTCCATGAATTCACAACCAAAATCTCACTTGCACTCACTTTCAGTCAAAAGATATCACGCTTTCCAGTAGAAATCCAGAAATAAGCTCCATTGGCCAAGAGATGCACAAAACAGGATTTTGCTATAACTTCCCAGTAATGAATACAATCTTGGTCAAATAACTTTCAAAGTGTAATTTAGCACATCCCCTGCTTTGAATTGCTCTCACTTAGATATACGTAAACAAGATTGTTGTGTTATTTCAAAGTAAAGATTCACAACTAGGTCATATCACTTTGGATGTGTTCTACATCACATTCCTTCGCTTTACAACCAAAATATCAGTTGAAGTGACTTGCAGTCAAAAGATATCAGACATTCCAGTATAAATCCAAAAATAGGCACCTTTCACGTACTGCACAAAAAAGGATTTTACCATAACTTCACAGTAATGAATACAACTTAGGTAAAATTACTTTTAAATTGTTATTTAACACATTCCCTGCCTTGTTAGAAAGCATCACACTAACTAAATGACAGTCAAAAGATATCACACTATCAAAATTCCAAAAATGAATTGCTCTCACTTAGATATACATAAACAAGATCCATCCATCCATCCATTATCAATACCGCTTATTCCCTCATGGGGTCGCGGGGGGAACTGGAGCCTATCCCAGCGGTCAACGGGCGAGAGGCAGGGTACACCCTGGACAGTCCGCCAGTCCATCGCAGATAAACAAGATTGTTGTGTTATTTCAAAGTAAAGATTCAAAACTAGGTCAAATCACTTTGGAATTGTTCAACATTGCATTCCATCACTTCAAAACTAAAATCTAAATTGTACTAAGTGTTCTACATCACATTCCTTCGCTTCACAACCAAAATATATGTTGATCTGACATGCAGTCAAAAGATATCACACATTCCCGTATAAATCCAAAAATAAGCACCTTTCGCTTACTGCACAAAAAAGGATTTTACCATAACTTCACAGTAATGAATACAACGTAGGTAAAATGACTTTCAAATTGTTATTTAACAAATTCCCTGTCTTGTCAGAAAGAATCAAACTGTTACTAACTTGCTGTCAAAAGATATCACCTTATCAAAATTCCAAAAATGAATTGCTCTCACTTAGATATACATAAACAAGATTTTTGTGTTATTTCAAAGTAAAGATTCAAAACTAGGTCATATCACTTTGCATGTGTTCCACATCACATTCCTTCGCTTTACAACCAAAATCTAAGTTGTACTAAGTGTTCTACATCACATTCCTTCACTTCACAACCAAAATATCAGTTGAACTGACTTGTAGTCAAAAGATATCACACATTCCAGTATAAATAAAAAAATAAGCACCTTTCACGTACTGCACAAGAAAGGATTTTACCATAACTTCACAGTAATGAATAAAACCTAGGTAAAATTACTTTTAAATTGTTATTTAACACATTTCCTGTCTTTTCAGAAAGAATATAACTGTTACTAACTTGCAGTCAAAAGATATCACCTTTCAAATTCCAAAAATGAATTGCTCTCATACAAAGGATTGTTGTGTTACTTCAAAGTCAAGATTCAAAACTAGGTCAAATCATTTTGCAAATTTTCTACATCACATTCCATGACTTCGCAACCAAAATCTAAGTTATTCTACGTGTTCTACATCACATTCCATGACTTCACAACCAAAATTTCAGTTGAACTGACTTGCAGTCGAAAGATATCGCACATTCCAGTATAAATCCAAAAATAAGCACCTTTCGCTTCTGCACAAAAAAGGATTTTATCATAACTTCACATTAATGAATACAACCTAGGTAAAATTACTTTTAAATTGTTATTTAACACATTCCCTGTCTTGTCAGAAAGAATCAAACTGTTACTAACTTGCAGTCAAAAGATACCACCTAATCAAAATTCCAAAAATGAATATCTCTCATACAAAGGATTGTTGTTTTACTTCAAAGTAAAGATTCAAAACTAAGTCAAATCACTTTGGAAGTGTTCTACATCACATTCCATGACTTCACAACCAAAATCTCAGTTGAACTGACTTGCAGTCAAAAGACATCACACTATCAAAATTCCAAAAATGAAGACATAGACATAGACATAGACAGTACTTTATTGATCCCTTGGGAAGACTCCCTCAGGAAATTAAGGTTTCCAGCAGCTTAAAGGGCAAACAGTGTCAAGTTAGAATCAAATTAAGCAAGAATGTACAAATAAATAAATAAAAATACAAAAAATACAGATTAAGTACAGTGTATGTGTATGTGATATCTCTTCCCCCTGTCCTGTGTCACCTCCTCGCCCCCAGTGAGGTGTTGTACAGTTTGATGGCATGGGGGACAAAAGAGTTCTTAAGTCTATTGGTCCGGCACTTGGGAAGCAGCAGTCTGTCACTGAACAGGCTCCTCTGGCTGCTGATGACGGTGTGCAGAGGATGGCTGCTGTCCTCCAAGATGTCCATCAGTTTGTTCAGTGTCCTGGCCTCTGCCACCGTCACCAGAGTCCAGCTTCATGCCGACCACGGAGCCGGCCCGCCTGATCAGTTTGTCCAGTCTGGACGTGTCCTTCTTCGATGTGCTAACTCCCCAGCACACCACGGTGTAGAAGAGGACACTGGCTATCACAGACTGGTAAAACATACACAGTAGTTTAGAGAGCTACTGGAGAGGCAGCCGTCTCTCACAGCGCGAGACTACTCATGAATTGCTCTCACTTAAGATATACATAAACAAGATTGTTGTGTTATTTCAAAGTAAAGATTCAAAACTAGGTCCAATCACTTTGGAAGTGTTCCACATAACATTCTGTCACTTCACAACCAAAATCTAAATTGTACTAAGTGTTCTACATCATATTCCTTCACTTTCAAAACCACAATATCAGTTGATCTGACTTGCAGTCAAAAGATATCACACATTCCAGTATAAATCCCAAAATAAGCACCTTTCGCTTCTGCACAAAAAAGGATTTTACCATAACTTCACATTAATGAATACAACCTAGGTAAAATTACTTTTAAATTGTTAAACACATTCCCTGTCTTGTCAGAAAGAATCGAACTGTTACTAACTTGCAGTCAAAAGATATCACACTAT
>JABUIW010000027.1:2914745-3037571 GCA_013363375.1 Menidia beryllina | reverse complement strand
ATACAGATGGAAAGACTTCGCAAAGGCTCTAAAGACACTTTTTCATGCTACTGGAATCCCTTCCTGGAACACTTTTCACAGAATAGACTAAGTTGAACACCAAGTTAGACTCTCCCCTCTGTCTCACCTTAATGGCCGTATGCATTCCTATGTATATGACTTTGTATGCATTTGTTGTGTGTGTACACCATTTGTCAACTGGAATGTTTTATGTATGACCTGTGCATCTGGGTTTTATCTGTTTGTGTTTCTGTATGTTTTAAACCTTGAAAACTTAAAATAAAATTTATAATAAAAAAAAAAGAACGTGAAAGTAGTAAACTGTAAAATGAAGTGTTGTGTCTACTTAATTGCACCCTGTGTTGTGTGGTAGTTCTTCCGTTACTGTCACGAATTCCGGTTACTCCTCGTGCACGGTTCAAAGGATCACGTCCAAAATTGAAACGCGCGTGGGAACTGACCTCGAGATGCCTGCTTGTATAGATCACATGTTGAAATGTTTATTCATTAGTTGACATTAGCTGACAAATTCCCATTTAAGAACGTGAAAGTAGTAAACTGTAAAATGAAGTGTTGTGTCTACATAATTGCACCCTGTGTTGTGCAGATTTCTCTTTAGTTTATTTGGCATCTAAAATAAACTAAAGTAACATTTTTGTCACATAAAATGTTTTCAAGTATGTAATAGCTTTACATTTAAAAATATAAAGATAAAGTTTTAAAGACAATCTTGGAGATTTCACTGGCATTATAAGTAACATTCCTTGCAGTTGTGCCACCCGACTATAGCAATGGTTAAACAGTTTTATTATTAAATAAAACATTTCTAGTTTTACACCTGACATGGAAAACCTAAAAGCCAAAATATGAGTTAAAAGTAGTTACTTTTATCGCTATCTCACAGGATCTGCAAGCCTTTTAGCTTAGTCCCAAGGGTCTCTCGGGGTCTTCTGGCTGATGCAACATCCTGTTTATGGTTATTGTCTCTTCACTTACAAATAAAAGCCCAATGTTTATGGTTGCGCCACCCTGACATTTAGGAAACGTAAATTGCTGGACAAATGGTTTGCAATTATTTTAACAGCTTTAAAACTATTGTTATATGTGTATATATAAACATTATCCAAAAAGAGTTCAAACATAAAATAATGGCAGGGTATTTTATTTTGAAATCATCAAAATAACATTTTGAATTTTGTAAGTCTGTTCAAGCACATGTAGTAAAAAGTGCTTAACATTGAAAAAAATGGCAGAAATAGTCCTACAAGTCCAAACTTTAGTTGAATATCAAAGTACAAAACTTCAACATTTGCTTGGATGTTGAGTTATATTTCAGATATTCAATAGATTTTCACTTAAATGCAGGACAGATCCACACACTCCCTCCTAGCCAGCGGCCATCTTGATCTTTTAGAACCAATCTTCGGCGTTATGGAAATGTATCTTCTGGGCTGGGCTTGCCCCGTACAACAGAAAGACTGGACACAACAAAGTGTTACTGGCCAGTTGCCTCTGACATGCACTGGTCAGCTCCTAATTAATGCAGATTTAATTAGAATTTGAATTTTAAAAAGTCTGTGTGGATGTTGACCTTGAAGACGTGTATCTACTGTAACAGAGAGAAGGAGAGTCTGAGAGCATAACCACAGAGTATAATTCTATAAGGAATGAGACAATCAGTACTTTACATGGATTATGTTATAGCATACAATGCTAAAGTGAGGACTATAGCCCAATTCTAATAGACATTACATCAGGTTTTCAACTAGAGGTAACAGCACATTATATCCAAGTATGACAACCCTCTGCCAGGAGAGCATTTATCACCAGTCTTCCATTTGTTGTTATTCAAATGTTCATGAAGTTTTGAAGTGAATGCTCACAGCTGAACTAGTTGGTAAGAGCTTGTAAAAGGACAAGATTCCCCACTAAAGACAAACCCAATGACATAGCAGAAGTTTGATGAATTTAATTTAGGCATTGTAGTTTGTGTTGATTGAATGTAAATGGGGCTTCAACAGTGGAAAAAGTTGTTGTGACTGTTTCTGAACAGATACATATCCTGGTTTGTTAAACATCATCTTGTCTCCCACAGACTATTTGCTTTATTCTAATCCTTATGTTTTCGGGAGAGAAGACCTGCATAAAGAACCAGGCACTGCTGG
Organism: Menidia beryllina; assembly: GCA_013363375.1. NCBI lineage: Eukaryota > Metazoa > Chordata > Actinopteri > Atheriniformes > Atherinopsidae > Menidia > Menidia beryllina. The sequence goes on along the minus strand of JABUIW010000027.1, from coordinate 3,035,406 downwards.
GATTTGAACCCAGGATCTCCTGTTTACGAGACAGACGCTTTCACCAGCTAAGCTACAGCGCCTTGACTGTTCATGGGTATAGGGGTCAATTTCACCAAGCAGGTTTAATGAGACACTGAGTTTTCCATTTCACAAAGAGAGGTCAATATACCACTAAATATTAGTCGGGAGAGGGTTATCAGACCTTGTGTACATGTTTAGTGACATTATGCTGCAACCTTAAATTTGGATTAGTCATTTTGTTTCCTTTTAGGGTTTTCCTAGGCTACTGTGTTCATAGATGGGACCCACATTCCTATCAAGGCTCCCTCACATAATGAGATTGATTATTCGAACAGGAAGGCAATTCATGTGCAGGTACAGCTAGATTGACTACCGTTTCAAAATGTTAAAGACTACCTTACACCAGTTTTCCTGGGTCAAGGCCCTTCTGGAAAACATTAATTCTTTTCCTCTCTAGCTCTTATCCATTGCTTTGTCTTCTTTCCACAACTAATTGATCAAGTTCTCTTATATTATACACGAGAAAATGTTTTCTGCAAAGTAATACTATTTGGGAAAAATACAGTACTATCTTTAATTTAACCTCATGAATCACAAATGGATTATTATGGTGACTTTAAGATGACCACCAATGACTTTAAGATGACCACCAATTTAAAAAAGAACCCTGCGTTACAACAGAGCTCTGGAAAAAGTAAAATGACACCTGGAGACAGCATGGTCACAGGATTCATATAGTTCAAGTCATTGTGAGCTTTATTTGTTTTAAGAGGCCTCTTATCACTCTCCCTGGTGGCTAAAATTACTTTCTGTGAGCCTTTGGAGCTCTACAATCTCCTCAACCAGTTCAGGTCAGTGCCGAGGCTGGCAGAGATCAACTACCTCTGTTTGATTGGTGAGATTCAGTTCAACTATTTCCTTTAGGCTGTTTATCCTTGGAGCTTTGTCTCTAGTTCGATATCCCAGTTAGATATTCTTGATTTGTGCCTCTTAAGATTAAATTAGCTTGTCTTGTATAGATGCAAGCAAAACCCTAAGACAACATAAAACAGTCAAAACTGTATGAACATTGTTGTATCAGGACTCAGCCAAAGGTTGATAAGTACACAGAGGTTTTAGTATAAAAAAAGATAAATACAGGAAACCCACCATAGTACCAGCAATACTAATATCATGCCATTCAGTCCTTAATTTCAGACTGAAATGAGGCTGCTCGTTATGCGACAGGATGATTTATTTTAGACTTGAATACAGTTTGCATATTGTTTTTATTTCAAGATCAGATGTGCACGGACCAGGATCTCTGTGCCAGTTTTCTGCACCAGCTGTCGAAAGTTAAAATGAACTAATTTTAGCTGTCTTTAAAATAAATATATCAATCTGACACATTTTAATCTTTCCAGCGAAATGTAGTTTTATTAACAAAAAGTTGTCGAGGAACCTGCGCCAAAACTGTCTTTCTCTTGTCTTTGGGACCTGCTCTACTTTACAGTGGTTTGCCTGGGTCAACATTCATTCTCTCCCTCTCTAGCTCTAATCCATTTCCTTCTTGTCTTCTTTCCTCTACTAATTCCTCAATCGCTCCTATATACCAATTAAGTTAGGATATTTTTGCACTGTGCGAATAAATATAGCATACTGGGTTTTACAATTACTTTTAAAGTTATATTCAGCTGAATGCAATAAAAAGACAGAATATTGAATGTTCAAATTGAGAAACTTTATTATATTTAGTTCATATTTGTCTTTGAAAATTTAATACTCTTGGGAGAGAAATACAGCATTTTTTAAAATTCAACCTCTTGAACCAGAAATGGATTATGGGGACTTTAAGATGACATCATCACAAGTCACCAATTAAAAACAGGATCCTCGTTTCTTAGCAACAGAGCTCTGTCAAACAAAAAATGCCCACTGAAGACAGCATGCTGGCAGGATTCTATGCTTAGACTGCGATACACATGCTAGTTCAAGTCACTGTGTGCTTTATTTGTTTTTAGAGGCCTCTCATCACCCTTCCTGATGGCTACAATTACTTTGTGTGAGCCTTTGGAGCTCTACAATCTCCTCAACCAGCTCAGGTCAGTGCCGAGGCTGGCAGAGATCAACTACCTCTGTTTGATTGGTGAGATTCAGTTCAACTATTTCCTGTAGGCTGCTTATCCTCGGAGCTTTGTCTCTAGTTCGATATCCCAGTTAGATATTCTTGATTTGTGCCTTTTAAGATTAAATTTGCTTACGTGTGTCTCGTCTAGATGCACGGGAAACCCAAGATTACCGCACAAGTCATATCATAACAGCTAAAACTGTCAAAACGGTATGAACATCGTTGCATCATCAACCAAAGACTGATAAGTACACAGAGGCTTTAATGTTGTAAAGAGTTACAGGAAATAAAGAAAAAACTGTCGGAAAATGCAGAAGTATACCAAATGGCACAGAATATGGGCTGAAAATCAATGGCCACAGGCCCTAAGAGGGGGTGAATGTGTCAAGAATGCTTTTGACTGCATGCAAACTTTGTGGGGGTCTCTTTCCAGGATTCAGATGGAACATTCCACCTTCCAGAAGTGGTGGAGGTGAACACTATGCAATATGTGGTGGTATATGACAGCAAGACAAGTAGTTTAGAGGAACCAGGTACTCAGTCCCGGTCTCCTACTGACAAAAAATATAGCAATTTTATTTATTTGTTTATTTTCGTTTTAGCAGCCTGGCGACAGGAAGTCACCTAATATGTTATTGAATTCTTTTTGTCTCAGGAAGAGCAGTTGACTGCGCCCATGTCCTGGCCAAGGCCAGTCTCTGCCCAGTCCACGTGGTAAAGGGAGGCTTCCAGAGGTTCTCTGCTCTGTACCCCTTCTTAAGGACTGCGAAGATTCTTTATACCATCACGGTAAATTAAGTCAAACACAAGCACCTCATTCATACGTTTCCTGATGAGGTTCTGAAGATTGTAGCACAAACTGTCTGCACGGTCAAACTCCTTGCAGGGGGGGGGTTGTCTATTCAATTCTATTTCCTGTTTGCTTGGAAACATTATTCTGTGTCATAGTGTAAATTGTGAGTTCAATATTATGTCTGGAATATCCAAAATGACAAAGATGTTTTTTTTTCATTATTTAAGATTCGTAGTAGGAGGGCGTGATTTCCTCTCTGAGCCCAACATGGAGATACTGATTCATGCTTTTATCACCTGCAGAATAGACTATTGTAACACTCTTCACTGGTCCTCCTAAAAAGACTTTAAAACCACTACAGCTTCTACAAAACTCAGCTGCTTGTCAGAAAGAAAGCTGATATTACTACTATTTATACACAATGTTACTATCATAACATCCACTGGCTTCCTGTTTTTCCAGATTTATTTCAACATTCTTTTATTGATTTATTTTCAAAGCTCCTAAAAGTTTTAGTCCAAAATATTTATTCAATGTACAAATGGTCTATGAGCCCCTGGAGATTCTCAGGTCATCAGGGGCTGCCCCTTTAAACAAATTAAGAGGCATCTTTCAGTTCTCACGTTGTGGAACAGCCTCCCTGAGGACCTGGGGGAAGTTGAGGATTTCGATATTGTCTGAGTAAAACCTACCTCCCTCTTTCTCAAAGCTTTTAGTCGAGAGCTGTTTGTGTGATTAAATTAATTTCTGTCCTATTTTATTCTATTTTATCCTCCTATTCTATGTAACCATTTTTATTTTTTGTCCCATTTTATTTTTCACTCTTTCTTAGTCTCCTCAATGTGCTCGGGGACGGTTAAGATGGCGTGTTGAATGAGACATTCATGTTAATCTGGAACAGGGGATGTTGGATTTATTTAATATATTTTGATTTGAATAAATCCTTGGTTGATAGAATCACTGATTGATTAAAAATCTTTTCTTTTTGTTGTTTGAAAGCACAGATTGAAGATAGAGCAAGTTCCTGTAGTTGTATTGGAATGCGGGGTGAACACATTTTGACACCTGAAAGGACAAAACAATAATTCGTAATGAGGACTTCTGTGCATTTTTAGGGTTAAAAAAATGCCAGATAGTACAAAATTGAGGAAAACTCCATTCTAGTGTTGTGGTTCATATCCCTCTTACCCCACAGGAAACTGCTCCTAAAATGAACATTTTTATGTGCTTCTGGACTGCTGCAGGATCTTGAAAACCTGAAGATCTATCCAGTGGAAATAATAACGGGATTGCTGTTTATGGGGGACCAGAAGCAAAGTATTGACACAAGTATCCTGAAGGACTTGAAAATCAGCGCCGTCGTCACCGTCTCACACCTTCCACAGACTGACTCCCTGGAGTAAGGCTGGATGCTGGAAACAGAAAAAAGAACATTCAGACTCTTGTGCTGCATCAGTGTGATTAAAAATGGTATCTCTTATTTTTTTAATCAAAACTTTTAGATCCATGGGTATCAACCACCTCAACATAGCTGTGTCGGACTCTCTGGAGTCTGACTTATACTCAAGTTTTCAGAAGATTTGCAGTTTTATTGGTGAGTCTTTGCAATAATTTGTATAGCAAATATATAATTTAATATTCCATTAAATGCATTGATCTGCTTTATTGCAGAGATTAATATTTCAAGGATGGCGTTTCCTTCCTTCTTAACTGTGTACTACTTATTTAAGGTAAAGAAGAACTTGATTGTAGGAGTCTCTGTATCTTCCCGTTTCCAGGTTCGCACGTCAGCGCCGGATCGCGTGTTCTGATCAGTTCCAGGCAGGGCAGAAGCCGCTGCAGTGCCGTGACCATTGCCTTCCTCATGCACAATTTCAAATACACTTTGGAGGTAAGAGAAAATTATTTGGTTTAGAATGTGATCCTCTTTAACTCATTGACTGCCAGCCATTTTCAGAACAGAGAGTCGCTCACTGCCAGAGTTTTTTGAGAATTTTGACTGATTTCTCAAGAGCCACAGAATAGTTTGTGCTATGACTATGTAAACACCGAACACACCAAAAGAAAGAGTAGACTCTCTTCTTTCATCAGGAAAAAAAATGTTGTTTCTACCTTATTCCGTTCTTCCTCGACGTGCGTCTCACCGGCGCCATTTCTCTCATAGCGAACCATTGCGTTTGTTTTTATTTGCTTACAATCTATGCTAATCTCCCATCAAAAGTGGCACAGCTACCTAGAGGATTAATTTGTTACTACATACTCTGTCTAGAAGCCGATATTTACGGAAAAACTTTCGCCGATCGTCCCTCAAGCCACTCGCATTGAAAAACATAAAAGACGTCTATAGACGTCTTTGGCAGCGAATGAGTTAAAAAGACTGTCATAAAACTGTTAAATAGGGCTAAAGGGTTTCGGTCTAATTAGACAATTCAAAATGGTTGCAAAGGCCTGCTATATTTGCAGTTTATAACAGTCTAAAAGCACATCATGCATTTTTGTAACATTTAAATGCAGAAAGTCAAGGGTAAAAGGTTCTTATCTGATTTATCATACAGGCATAGAAGTCTATGTATAGAAATTTTTATTTTAATCATCTTTAATAACTCAACATGTAGAGATACGAGAGTGATTTTAAAGGGGAGGAAATGCAGTTCCACTGAGGTTCTGTCTCTTGACTTTTCCAGACATCCTGGAAATACATGCTGAAATGCAAACCCACCATGATGCCTAACAGGGGATTTCTGCAGCAGCTATCAGACTGGGAGCTTCACATCTTGGGAAAGAAACGGACTGACATCTCCAAGTGGAATTACTAACAAAAGAAGCAACAGTTTGGACGCTGCAAAATCAAGTTCACCTGTTGAAACAAAGATGTTAATAAAACTGCAATCTGTCTCTATTTTTTCTGTCACATGACAACTTCACATGACAAAAAGCAGCAATTTGAAAATTATTTCATGCAATTTGCCAAAAAAAATTATATATATTGCCAGACTTATTTGTCCACCTTGGCACTGGTTAAGATTTTTCTTAATCTTGACCAATTGACCTCATAGTAGACACTACCAGACACTGTTTGAAATCTAAAATAATTAGTTTTGTACATTTTCAACCAATCATGTTTTTCTTGTGCAATTTAATTTGTGTAATTAAGTAACTGGAATCTTTAGCACCTAACTGAAAAATAAATATTTTAAATATATACCGTAAATGCACATTTCAAACATAAAGATTAACCCACTGTCCCTGTATGAGGAAATACTGCTTGTACCATGACTGAATCTAGTTATTGAACTTATAAATTCTGACTAATCCCATTTTGGAAAAACCACAAATGCACATCAAATACAATATTGGGTCTCAGGAGTCTAAGCTTTGCAGCTGATACTGTTCCAATGAATTATCAATTAATAAATAATGGATAAGGGAAAGATAATTGATTTTAAATGTATCATTTGCTAGACTTTTATGATTTTTTTTGTTCAAACAGATCCATCAATCTGACCTCAAAATTTTAGTTTTTCTTGCAGAAAGAAGTAATAGCTCATTAATCAAATTGAAATAGGAAAATCCTTTGTTTGTTACTCAAGACCTTATCTGTTTGACGGATTCTCATTAAGTGAAATATATAACTGGTCATGAAATTTAGTTGGATATGAAGTTTTCCATACATGGTCAGCGGTACAGGCAATGCTGACATTGAAGGGTCCACAGATAAATATGTCTGTGGAGGGGTCCCCTTTCTGTAGAATTACGTAACATCTAGCCTAAAAATACAGGCCACAGGCCAACGAGTAATTCGACCCCCTGAAAAATACCTTAAGGGAGGCTTGAAATCCCCTTGTTGAAAGACAGTTAAGCAAGAATTTTGAACTTTGTCTTTTGTTGTGTATTTATAAACACGCCAGGTCCAGAGTTAAGTGTTAAAACCCTTGTTTGTGAAATGCGATTGATTTAAAAAAAAAAAAGGGGTCGATTCCTGTCAGGCTAAACAGAGGGAAAATATCATCTCTATCGATCACCGGCCTGGCAGATGATTGGTCAAACCGCTTGCCACGAACCACGCCCACCCAACTAGAAGCAGTAGTATTGGCACACCGTAACCGGAAACGATTGAATCCTAAACGCAGTAAAACAGTGTTGCTCTCGGGCGCATTTTGAGAAACCAATGCTTAGAAAGCATAGTCTTAAATACTTTACTTCGCTTGGGTTAAACGTTAATTGACAAACAGTCTTCGTACAACACAATATGGAGCTCCGCGGGTGACAGCTTTCACGCTGAAAACACGCGTTACTTTTAGTGTGAAGGCGCTCACAGGAAGTGGACGTAAGTGTTACGGGGCGCTTGATGATGGCGGCTGCGCAACTGTTGCACAGCGGATCCTGATTATTTCACAACTCCTGGAGGTTTCCAGATGTCAGGGTAAAAGATGTACGGTCCGACGGGTTTATCCGAGTGCTTGCGGGAATGGGAGGATTTAGAAAAAGACTACCAACAAATTCAGGTAAGTAACTCACGGCATGTAGTTATACCCAAGTGTCCCCGGCCCGAGTAAGCTAACGGGAGGAGTGGGTGGGGACGCAGGCGACGGTGGTACCCACCCTCAGCACTTTAAGATAAATGTCTTCTGACAGCTAAGGTGAATAGAAGGATAATAATGAAGGAAAATCAGACGGAGACATATCATTTGCCTCAACGTTATCCACATGAGCCGTAGAACTACCATTTTGGGTATTCGTCCGCGGGGGCATTCGATAGTTTAAACCTTAAATCTGTTATCTATCAACAAGCTTATTAAACATGTCAACAGTGACAGAGGAAGCGCAAAGGGACCCAATTATCTTTAAATGAAAGCGGGACAGCTCCATTTTATTCATGTTTAAGGCTGAACACGGAGGTGTTTAAGGCGACAGCTCGTTTTAGGTTGCTCTAAGCTCATTAAAGGCTTCCATAATCCACTTCTACCACAGCGGTCCAAATATTTAGGATAAACTGCAGCTCTGTAACTTAAATGGTTCAGTTAACAAGTTACAAGAAGGCGGTTTTTTATTTTATTTTTGGTCTGGGGAGTGTTTTGGAGGGATATGGGCTCAGTGATGCATCTCATCCCGTCAATTCCCGAAACATTTATTGGCCAATCATCCCAGAGGATTTCATCAGAGAAAGTTCTGGATCATTTCTTCACCCGTCAGACTCCCCATGTGGGCCCATGTCACTGAGATAAATATTTTTAAAAAACAAACATATTTTTGCACTTTATGTATTTGTATTTCAGCCTAAAACTATATTATTTTAAATTAATATCTTCTGTAACAGCATACCAAAATGCTATCATCGTTCCTACAGCCCCAGATTACAGCAGTGAGATTTCTGATTTGGTTGATATCTTTATTGCGTTTTATTTTGATATTTTTTTATGTGTAATGTGAGTCCGTGGTCAACTTTTGCAGCTGGAATTTGATGGTCATATGATTAGATTTAAAGCTGCTGCCAGCCACAAATGCCTATCTCAGGACAAGGAAGCCTGTTTTCAATAGTTTTCTTGTTAATTCCCCTCCCCGCCTCTTGTGGCTGGCTGATATCTAAACAGCAGACACGTTGAATTATCTACAGAAAGAACTGAAACCCAGATAAAAAATCCATTATAATACGAGACAATGTGCTTCTTGGAAAATGGGCTTTATTAGTGTCTCTCCTTAGCACCCTCTTTGTGTTATCCCTGCCCTGCAGTCCAGCACAGTCCAGTTCCTCTGCATTCGCTCCTCTTAATACCGCTTTTACCTCCAGGACGCCCATCGTCGGTACAGGCAGAAGCTGGAGGAGGTGACCAAACTCCAGAACAGCTGTTCCACTGCAATCTCACGTCAGAGGAAGAAGCTGAGAGAGCTGGGTGTGTCGCTGGAAGGGTGAGTACTGACCATAAGCGTGCTCAGTTTTACCCCTGTGCAGCTCTAAGTTGGTCCAGATCAATTAGAACTGCAATCAGAAGGTGGAGGATTCTGAATGGGTGGCAGTAAAAGCTGCTCCAAGTCCTGTCATTAGTTTTTCCCAGTTTAGATTAGCATCTTGTAACTTTGCTTATTATAAGTGACTGACTCAAGAGGGCAGATTTATACCAGGTGAGGTGTAAATTTCTATCTCCTGACTAAATTTAGTAACTAGTTTTTCCTACATTCTTTTCCTACATAGTTTTGACACTTTATTATGCTCTTTGTCACAGGGAGGAATTTTGAGCAAGTGTCTCTCAGAGTGGCCATTAATACAAACACATCTTAGTGTGATGTGTTCATGGCTTGTTTTTCTTTCCATATTCTTCCTACAGATTTAAATACAAGAGAACTCTTGAGTTTTAGTGATGATCGGCTTCATAAAGCCATTTTAGTCTCTAAATACAGTGAAATGAGGGATTATCAACACATGTCCACGCAGGTAAACGTTGTTTTATCTTCCTAGTAGGTGACAACAAGAGCAAATAGACATACACAAGTTCAGTTTAAACTTTTAGCTCCTTGTAGAGCCCAAACATCAAAGCACACATACTAAAAGGCATCCACAACAGGTAATGTCTATCAGCACAAGAGCCCAATGAATCTAGGAATTATAAAGGCCCCTTCCAACCTATGACTCTCTGGGGGGCCAGTGAGTGGTCATGTGATCATGCATTCCACTAAAAAGAGAGTTTTTTTGGTTTAGTATTCATATGTGTAACAAATTTTGTGTAATTTCTGTCTGATTAGACGCAAAGAAAAACAGCCGAATCCGAGCTTAAGCCAAGAAGACCAGGACTCCATTTCTGAAATTGAGGACTCCATCAGGGACAAAACCAGTGCCTTCTCTGAGATGGAAGCTTTCCTGCCTAAGAAAAATGGGTATAATTCTGTTCCATTAGGGGGCTTTGAAACGTTTGACATCCCCGCGTGGTGAGTGACTGACGGCTCTTTCTGTCCAGGTTGTATCTCAGCCTTGTTTTAGGAAACGTCAATGTGACACTCCTCAACAAACAGGCAAAGTAAGTCACATGGGTGCTTCTGACCACTCACAGCGCAGCTGCCTCGCCCCCACACAAGCAAATCTGTTTGTTTTTTTGGTGTTTCTTTTTCAGGTTTGCCTACAAAGATGAATATGAGAAGTTCAAGCTGGTCCTCACCGTCATCCTCTTTATGTTCTCCTTCACGTGTCGCTTTTTGTTCAGCTACAGGTACCCTGTTTAGGTTTGTTGGTAAAATCGTTTGATGCTTCTGATCGACGGCCTAATACTCTTTTGCTCACTGAGGTTATAAAACACGCAACACTGCCCTTTTTTTGCTCATATCTCAGAGTCCTGGACGCGCTGTTTAACTTCCTGTTGGTGTGGTACTACTGCACACTCACCATCCGGGAGAGTATTCTCATCAGCAATGGCTCAAGGTCTGTGTTACTTTGAGTTCCTTCTTGATTTACATCATGAGCTCGATGTTAAATAAGTCCCTGATACCTCTAAATATGTGGCCATGTGTGGATTCCTCGCTACATTTTTCTTTTTTAGTTGAAGATCTGTGAAACGCCACCTGATGGTTGCCATCGATATATCATTTGTATCCTCTGTGATTTTTCAGGATCAAAGGTTGGTGGGTTTTCCACCACTATGTGTCAACGTTCTTGTCTGGAGTCATGCTCACTTGGTGAGTCTTTGATTTTGGGGGGGGGGGGGACTTTTTCACAGTAGCAACATTCTGCAGACACTGATTGGTTGGCGTTGATGCCTTGCTCTTTAGCGTGTTACATTCTAACCTAACTCCATCTGCAGGCCCGAAGGCACCCTCTACCAAATGTTTAGGAACCAGTTCTTATCCTACAACCTCTACCAAAGTAAGACGGTCCTTCTGCTTTCCACTTTCACACTGGGATTATCAGACAGGGCTGATTTTTTAATTTTTTTAAAATGAGGCAACAGCTTCCCGCATTTTCCTCTGAAAGTATGATTGTGTGGAAACTACGATACTGTGCCTTTTTGGGAATCAGATACAAACACTCAAATGGTTGCTTTATTGGCATATTTCAGTATTTAGTATTGAACAAGAATGAAGGCAAAAAGAGAAACATTTGTCTTCAGATCACCAGGTTAGATTTTCTCTTGTGTTTGCTTTTTGAGTTGAATGCACTTTGTTCAGTGTAATAAGCGTCTCATTATTTAAACACTCCCGAACAGTTGGCAAAGTCTGCCTTTGATTGTTGTCAGTCATGGATTTTCTGGTTGTGTTTGTTCTCCCACTTTTTCTCTGTTTGCAAAGTAGGTTTCGTCCAGTTTCTGCAATACTACTACCAGAGTGGCTGTTTGTACAGACTCCGAGCGCTGGGAGAGAGACACAACATGGATCTAACAGTCGGTGAGCACAGGCCGCTGCCTCTCTCTTTACACGTGTGGAGCAGAGTGATAGAGGTCAAATGATCATGCAGCATATGGGATTATGACTAACCAGTGGCTGATTAAAAACAACAAGACAACAAGAAAAAAGCAGACATTTTGCCTGATGTCGCATTGTGGGTCAAATCAAAGGACGTCCATTTTAGGGCTCTGGGGTCTCATTTCTTTTTACTTTTTTATCCGGGTTTTTTTTTTCTTAGAGTTTGCATATAGTGGAGAGTGCCCCAGCGGAGCTAAACAAACAAAACAACAAAAAACGTACAAACAAACATAATAACACCAAGGGAACAAAGACTAGCTCCCTCACCAACCCCGCACCCAGTACCAGACAGAGCAAAGGAAACAAGAGAATTAAAATGACAAATTGACATCATTATATAGCAATACTGCCATATCACCCATATCATCAACAAAGATCAAAACAGGTTTCCAGATTCTGTAACATTTCTCAGTCGTTCCCCTGACAGTAAATCTAATCTTTTCTCATTTAAGATGGCCCCTCACTTGTCTGATCCAGTGACTATACATCAGTGGGACAGGATCTTTTCATTTAAACGGTGTTAATCTCCTGGCCAGGGAAGTGCAGAAGGGCTTTCATTTCTAAAAGTAGTGTGGAGCTGAAGCCAAACTGCCTCCCGACTCCTCTCAGTTGAACCCCATATCGAACTTCAGTCATCGTCTTCATCATAATCATTCAGTGCAGCAGAGCCAAAACTTTACATAAGAATCTTTTAAATAAATAAGAAAAGCACCCTTTAGGACCTTTAAGAGTGCCATAATTCTGTGGGATTCTACATAGGTCTGGGATACGGTAGCTGTTTCCCTACACTGGGTACGCAGCGCAAACGTGTGGCAACAAGTTTCCACTGACTTCTTTCAGTCAGATCACTTCTTTGCATACCAGAAAATCTATTTTTTACGACTCTCCGCCTCACTCGCCATCACATTCGCTTTCTTTGCTCTTTTCATCGCGGTTGCCATTGGTAACCATGAAATAAGAGCAATCAGCTGGCTCATTTAAACACACATTGGCATTCATGAGGCGTTGTGCATTGAGCATTTGTGGCTGAATGAGGGCTGCACCTGGAATTTAGATGGTTTAATAAATCTGGATGTTCTTTTTTCCCCCTTTTTTTCAGGTGAATGCCATTTTCAGGTTTTGGGCGTAGGGATGCTTTTTAAAAAAATAGATCCTAAGCAATCTTTTCCAAACGAGAGCACTGATGTCAGCTAAACTGGCACCATCAAAACACACTGAACAGTAAGAGCTGACCGATAAATCAGTCCCCTTTTAAGTTGATGGTTTGCTTCGGAAGGCCACTGGATCCTGGGTTGGTTTCACATTCTGGTGACTCATCACTGATTGGTGTGATAAGAATAGAGCCGAGAAAGATCATGATCCTGTTGAAGTGGCTGCCTGCACTCAGTTGTTCACCCTTTTTTTCCACACCCCCTTTTGTCCTGAGGTCGTAGGATCTCTTCTTCTCTCGTTTTAAAAACAGAATGTGATGTCTTAAACAATCGTGAATCCGTCACACATTTCCAGAGTCCACATGCTGTGGTCAGCACGATGACACGGAGTCTTGCTTTTGTGACTCGATGCTAGCCTTAGCGTGGCTGTAAAATGTGAGATGAAGACAGCAGACGTTAAATCGCTGACCCCCCCTTCCCCCTGTGTTGTGCAGAGGGTTTCCAGTCCTGGATGTGGAGAGGCCTGACCTTCCTCCTACCTTTCCTGTTCTTTGGACATGTGAGTAGCGTCCGCGTCCAATCCTGGTCTTGGTGGAGCGAAACAGCAATGGACAATGGGACTTCAACAGCGGCCGTTCTGTAATCTGGACGTCTGCTTTGTTGCAGTTCTGGCAGCTCTACAACAGCATAACACTCTTCAGGATGTTCCAGCTCCCAGAGTGTAAGGAGTGGCAGGTTGGTTCCGATTGGAATGACATTTTCTGTTGTCCGCAGTATCCCTTGCATTTATTTATATCTTGGTCCAAAAACAGAACGGGGAGTTTTTGGCTGGATTCGCATTAAAAAGTCGAAAGGTTTCGGAAGTCTGGCTAAACTCTTCTGTTAGGCACTTGACAGTACGTTTATCAAACATCCCGCTCAGGGGCGGAGGGGTAACCGAGCACTAAACAATCTCTCCAGGACATTCAGTTGAGAATGCTGGACGTGGTCCAGAAAACTCCTCTGTATACTAATCACGGCAAAGCTACGATTCTGTAATCATAAGGGTTTTTCTTTTTATCTTCCATTTTTTTCACCTCCAGGTCGTAATGTGCGGTTGCTCCTACATGGTGCTATTCTTGGGGAACTTGTTCACCACACTGAGAGTGGTGTACCAGAAATACATGATCAACCAGGACAAGCCCAAGAAGGCGTAGCTCCGCATTGACCGACCGGATGAACTCACAAAAAAGAAAAAAAACGCCACTTGTTCACACAACCGATAATGTGAAGTCTGCGTTTTTTTTTTTCTGTATTTCTTTATTTTAAATTTTCCGACCAAGGCCATTTGCCCACAGCATCAGCGTCCTTTAGTTTTCAGGTCTCTCCCTTGCTGTAGCCACTATAACGGGACGATTGCTGCTGTGTGAATGTCCTCTCTATGAGCGCGAGTCAGTGGGATTGTCCGTCTCACTCAGGAATGTGTAACGTGTTTTGAGAAAAAGACCATTTTACTTGAATGATGTTTACTTCAGCTTACTCAGGACCATCAGCCGTACAGTGCTCCACCCAATAAAACACCCCTAGAAAAACACACCCCTGAATTTCCAGTTTGTCTCTGAGGCTGCTGTTAACTTTCTCTAATGGGTATTATATAGTAAAATATAATATAATATGGGTTGGAATGATCATATGCTGCTGCCAGTGATAACAGGTGAAAGCTTCAGTCTTTATTTTCCATTTAAAGATGCATCTGCACGTCAGACAGAAATTCAGTCCCATTGTGATACTTTAATGTTCCACCAGGTGGAGCTATTGAGCCTTTGATGCCAACAGTGATCTCAGACTTACTGTCACACTACAAGTGAAGTTCACTGATGCCAAGATGCATCCTTATCATTAATATTGGGTAAAGGTAGTAGTATTTCCTAATTCTTTTATTGGCTGAAGAGCTGTTGTGTGACATGGGAATGATGAAGGGATGGTGACAAAATATGAGCGATATTCGTGAATTGCATGGCAGAGCAACAACTGCATCAGAAACTTTTCTTCATCAATTCAAACTGCGACAAACCCTCCAAGGGACCTCGTGAAAAAAGGGGGGGGAAAAGCCGAGCCCAGCATGGCTTCATGATTTAAACATTGCAGAACCACACAGAGGGACGTAAAGGATGGGAAGAAATGGGATCAGAGGGAATAATACCTGGGAAAAAAAATGGTAAAAACGAAACCAGCTTCCCTCCCAGTTTATTACAGTAGAACTTCCCCCACTCCAGCTAAGAGTGTGTGATTAGTTTGCGCTGGAGGGCCAGTGTGAGCGAGGGTGGGCGAGGAAGAGGAGTCAAGTGAATCAGGTGGTACGAACTTGGAGGGGGGTTGGGGGGGTGTTCTCGCAGTGCACAGCCCTTTCATCTTCCTCATTAAAGCTGGAGCAGTGGGGGACTTGGAGAAGGAGCCCTGGGACATGGTGATCAGGGAAGGAGCTTGAGCCTCCCGTCAGGAGGTGGAGGAGTGGAGAGGAAGCAGCCAAAGCAGAGCCCCCCCATGTCAAACCTTCACCTTAAACTTAACCTGCCTCCCTCCGGAACCCAGATAAAGACCTCTTATCGCCGCTCACCTTCTCTCCCGGCCTGGGAACGACTTTGGAAGGGCCGAGGAGAGGAGGATGAAAGGGGGGGGGGCTTCCATGGTTGAGTAGCTCTGATGCACACAAGCTTTTCTGTCAGTTTGTATGGAAGGGCAGGGCCGTGTGAGGAGCCTCCATGTGGGACAGAATGGAGGCGAGGGGGGGGAACCGGCTCTCCTATAGCCGTTGTCCACTTCTTCTCTCCACCGCCTGATTTGGGGATTCAGCTTGAGGCTGGTTGTCGAGGCTGTCCAGAAAAAAGGCACTGCGAGGGTTTATCGATTGTTTGATCCTGTTCATATTTCAGCATTAAAGCTGTCAATGAGTTCCAGTCGTAACATGGCCGAACTTTTATCCATCTCTTCCATTTGCACTGACTTCCAACACACCATCAGAACTCTGTTAATCATCATCCCGCAGCTCAGGGGAACATCTGTGGACAATGACCATGACCTGGATGACTGAGAATGTTCGGAGATCTGTGGACAAATGTGTTTTTATATCTAGTCGGTGAACGTTTGAATCTAAGATTTGCATGGATGCAGGGATATGAACAGAAATGTGTAGCCGGTCAGAGGAAAAAGTGGGGAGCATGCACATTTAGGCTGGCCAAAACTGCGATAGCTACCACTGCAGTTCGATGGTTCCCATCTCTCCCTCGTTAGTGAATCAAGTCCCACGACAGCACATCCTTCTCTTGAAATATGAAAGTGAGCAACAAATTAAACATGCATATTTGATGAGACGGGAACAGGATTCCATCCACTTGTTAAATGAGCGTATAAGTGATGAGGAAGTGTGTTTGGAAGGAAAAAACAGAATTCATTTCTATATCAGTGAGAATTTTTGCAACTGCCCCCACTCTGTAGAGCTGATCACACACGTTTAGCCTCTCTGAGGGTTAGGATTTTTGGTTTCCGTAGCAACCTTTAAAAAAGACTGTAAGGAGTAGACTCGCCATGTTCCTTTACCACCACTCAGTCCACCAAAAAAGCATTTTGTTCCTTTTCAGCAGGGTACTGTACATGCTGCTGAGTTACTTCAACTGCTCCAAGCATTTTTTTTCCTGTCCGGTCGGAGTCAGAACGCCCTGTGATGAACTGGGGAGCAGTCCACGGTGTATCCTGTCTCTCACAAAGTCAAAACTGGGATGCGCTCCAGCACTCATTCAACCCTGATCTGAAGTTATCAGGTACAGAGAATGAATTGATGGAAGTAATATATCTACTACAGATGATTCTATTCATACTTGAATTTATATTTTGAATATTTCTGTGTCTAAGGTATATATAATCCACTTCACAGTCTGGAAACAAACTGTTATTCAGTCTTAGAGGACTTCATCCGCAAGAAAACACAATTGCCATGACAAAACGTCCAATCAATACACCGAATATTGTTTTTGAAATATTTTATGAAAGGAATTTATGGCATCGTGCATATTTACAGACATGACTGTATGTAGTACATACATGGAGAAGAGCTTAACATAAAAAATTTTTTAACTAGAAAAAAAGTCACAACCAAGCCCAAAAACCTAAAACTAAGCATGATAAACTAAATTTTAAAGAATAAAGAAACTAGACCAAATAACAGGAATGTGGAAAACAAGGAGCAAAGAGCCAGGGAAGCAAAAAAGTATTAACAGACAACACAGAGTTTAAATTCTGAAGATGATTAATTCTAAAGTGGGAGCTGAGGATAATCACGCAGGTAAAGGGAAGGAAGCTAATGATGATCTAAAACAGAAAGCAAGAAAAAAGGAAACAAACTAAGGCCATGGGAAAAAATACGTTGTCAATAAAGAAAAACACTTGAACCTCAAAAGAGAAAAGAAGCACAAAACCAACCAGAGAGAGATCATGAAATACTAAAACTACTAAAAGGATAATTCCAACTGAAAAAAGTCCAATAACACAGTCTACAAAAAGTAGAATCACTGACAGTCGGTGATTCTCCAGCTGGAGACCTCAGAAAAAGGGCACTCAGGCTGTAGAATCGTAGAGGAACATGGGAACATCGTAGTATAAATGGGCTCAGAGTGCAAGTTCTGTTTTTCGGTGAAAGTGTATCATGGACTGTGGACTGTCTGGCAAAATGAAAATCAAAAGCAAAGTTAATAACTGTCTTATATGAAGATAGACAATCCAAAATTGATAATACAGCATTATATATCATCCTTGAGGTTAGAGTTCCCAAAACACAGAGCACTTAAACTGTTGCCCACTGAGGGGCCACAAGCAATCCCAGTTTACGGAGAAAATAAATAAAAAGAAATCACACACAAATTCATGTGAGGTATGAATATGGGAGTTTGAAGTGCTGAAAATGGCCCAGAGATGCTTCTCATACTTCTTTAAGTGCTTTCCACCTCACTAAAGTATGAGACCAGCTTGATTCTAGAAATATTTTTTAAGCCCAAAATGTCAGTTCTCCAGAACGGGTGTTTAGATTTGGTAGGTTGAAATCAATTCATCTCACATCGTTTGTGAGCTTGAACGGGCTTAAGGAACAATAGGTTTACATGTAAACCAGAGGACCACCCACAAAAATGAAACTGCAGGATTAAACCTGCTGGCAAACCGCTGACAAACAGCAGAATTTTGTCTTCTTTTGTGATTGTGAGGGACCAGACTTAAACAAGGACAAAGGGGTTTTCTAAAAATGAGATAAACTTCCATTTAATGATATAAAAGTAGTGAAAAAAAGGTAAAACGTCAATACAAAATAACTCAATAAGTAACCCAACTGAACAGCACCAAAAACTTAAAAAGCTTAAAGAGGGGTGGACTGGCCTAAACGTCCCAAACGAGGGAGGAACAACATAACAGAGGTACAACAAAGCAAAAGCACAAAACCTAACAAATAAAGCAAAATCATCTTTAACCTAATACAAATAAGTGAATATTAAAAATGACTAAATAACTTGGGTGAACTTCAAAAAACAAAGTTCCCCCCCTCCAGTCTTTGGAACAATGGTGTGTCCCAGGGTTTGGAGTTTGAACACTATGTGGTGATGGAAGTAAAAGCATCCACAACAGTTATCACCTGGGAAAACTTCATAGCGCCTATCCTTAACTGATACAGAATCGTAGGGAGTTTGGAGGGATTTAAACTCTAAATGAAAAAAGGCAGTTAAGTGGACACAGAGACAAACAACCACACATACTCAAATTCACTCCACGGGGCAGTTTAGAGTCTCCGGTTAATCTAACATGCATGTTTTTGGACAGTGGGAGGAAGCAAAAAAGTCATTTGAGGACCCAAATCAATATTCCAAAACGACCTGATATAGTTTAATGTGTTGCTATTAGTTGGGTTGAATAAAATGAGGCCCAATCGAAGGCAAGCCAGTAAATTTGACTGGACAGACACATTTTAAAAAAACTTTGGTCATGAGAGCAGCCCCATCTCCAACCTCTCTGACCTCCAGATGCAGGCTGTATTAAATGGAATATAACATTTATTTTAAGATCATTTCCCGGGGAAAAAAGGACACAAGAAAAACAGCAAAAATTTGTGTCTGTTCCAATTTTCCTTGTGTATGGAAACAATCAAGTTCTTATTGTTATTGGAATAGAGGGTTCATTTCAGATATTTTAGCTTCTAATCAGAAAACAAGAGCAAATACAGAATGTGCTGTAAATACAGAATCTGTTAAGAGGAATCTCACAGAAATACTGTCTGTCTTTAATCTGAGGAAAAGGGAAAAAAAAAGAATTCAGTTAATCTGAGTGACCGCCTCTATCCGACTGGTCAAACACGTCTTTTTTGATGTGGCCACTGAAAGTCCTGATGGTCTGGGGCCAATGATCTGTCCAACGCTAATCCTGGTTCAGACTTCTTCAATGCATACACACACACACACACTCGCACACACACGCTCACAGACGCTAACACACACACACGCTCAAACACACACACAAAAGCAGGATTCTATGTCATAAATAATTAAATTCAAGACGGACCGACGATCTTGTTGCTCACCGCCTTCTGAACACACTTCATGTTTATTTTACCGTCTGTGTGCCTGAGCTCAGAGTTTACTCCCAAAATCCCACATTACAGCATCCCACAGAGTCCTTGACCCACATATGTGAAGCTTTCGGCCCTGCGGGGCCACGGAACGCACAGCGAAGTGGTTCAGTGGGTCCACTCCAGCACACACCGGGGTCCTTGGAAGCCAGATGGCCCATTTGGTATGAACCGGGGAAAAGTGAACCCCAACAAATTCCGGGCTCCGTCTGACTGAGCGCGCTCGCTCTGTGCTCCGCTTTGATGAAGACACACCTCCGGCAGTCAGATGTCGAATGCTGGGGCTCAAACGACACACTCTTCACTGTGCAGCATTTTCTTATCAGACCTTGTTTTTTATCCCCTTTCATAAAAGTGCAAATTAAATCCAGTTGGAAATTTTTTTATGTGAATTTCATCCAAACTGAGGTTACGCATAAAACACAAATTAAAACACTGCATAGGCCCATTTTGACAGGGTTGTTGATTGTTGTGTCACCATAAGAAAGCGGGTTTGTCAATGGGAATTCCCAAAATAAAACATTTTAAAATGGGAAAAGATAAAAGCGATTCTCTGATTACTCTGGCAACAAATTTTGTACAAAGCGTCATTTGCGTTCCTAAGGTTGCCGGGTGCCCTGCAGGTGTGCTGGAGTGTCTCTGTGAAATGTTTCATTTCATTCATTCATGAATGAATATTTTCCATAAATTTAATTCACCCTGCTTGTGATGATCCAAATCCTTCCCTAAGCAGTCACCGCGTTTCCAGGATGTAAAACTGTGGCAGGGACTTCATTAAAATCCAATCAAAGCTGATAGTCTTTGAACAGAGAATGTAGATTTAAAAGAAATCTCTTTTTTTTAAGCCCATTCTCTTGACGTCCTGACTTGACCCTGCAGGTTTTGCTTGGGCTGCAGTCGCTCGCACCCTCGAAAATAACTCAAATGTTGATGGATTTGTTGTTTTTTCTGTGTGCCGAGGCTGAGAGGCTGCTGTAGAATCAACTGTGAGCAGGTACTGAGGACTCCAAACAGAGCAGGGCCCTGCAGGGCTGTGCCCAGGCCAGAGGGCTGGAGCCCTGACATTGTTCTCCTGACAGGTTTGAAATATCACGTCAGTACTTCTGTTGCCTTCTAAAAAGGATTTCTCTCCAGTGTCTGGTTCATTGCCTTTGTTTACATCTTCCGCGGTGAAAAGGTTTCTAAAGCCTCCGTTTTCCTCAGCCCTCATTGTTGCTCTCACCCTGTTGTTGTGTGCTGCTGGTTGCTGCTATTTCCAGTTTCCCCTGGTTACCATTTCCCTTTTAAATCATCATATGCGCCCACACCGAACAATCAAATAAAGCAAAGCTGCTGCGAGTATTCAGGCAAATGACAAAGACTTTTCAGTAAATACAAATGATGCTTCTTTTTTTTTGTTTTTACTGGGGCTTATACAATTTGTTATTCGGCAGACAACCAGGATTAGTTCCTGTTAAATGATGTCAGGACAGAGGGAAAACAGATGAACACGCAAAATTTTGTCAGAAAAATGTCACAATGCCTCCATAAATTAGGGCGGAAAATTGAATTTTTTTGTGTGTTTTTGTGTGTTCTTCTGATCTCATATGAAATTAGTCATCTATCATATTTCTTTTCTTCACACTAGTTATTGTCATCCCTTATTTAAGTGAATTAACATAGAAACCAGCCTTGGCTCCATCCTTTGAAGAGTAGGGTTACTCTGTTGAAATTGCCAGTTCTCATGTAGTCTAACCCAGGGGCATCCAACTCCAGTCCTCCTGGTGTGCAGAAAGTAGGGAAAATTCTGAAACCTGCATGACTCTGGAACCCCAAATCATCCCATATAGCCTACTTCATGCTCCTCCAGGATTACCAAGGCCCCTCACCAGTTTCTCTTTATCACTTTACGTGTTTATTTTCCGAATTGCAGTAATTCTCCATCCTGAGTTAATGCTACAAATTTTGGGCCATATTGGAATATTTAAAGGCAGATATATAGATCAACTCGCAAACAGAAAACTTAAGCTCACAGCCAAGCTATGAGGCTACGAATCCCACATCCAAAAGCCGTGCCAGCTATCTTCTAGGAAATGTGACACCTCATGGGAAGTCGGACTCAGTGGCAGCGTATCGTGGTTTTCTTGGTAAAAGAGATTTGGAGGTATCAGCTAGTTGAAATATGTGCAGGTTGATGAGAAGGGCATCACAAAGTGCTGTGTTTCTGCATTGTGACGTGTTATATTGGCTTTTTCGTGTCACTGTGATGATGAATTGGGGGCATTTTGCAGCTTGCTCTTTTGCCTGAGGGCACCTCATACTGCTGCCTGCTAAATATGAGCTGCTCCTCAACTGCAGCTGCCCCAAACTGAAACATTAGATATATATTAAATATATGCAATAAGCTAATTCCGCTAAGAGCTCTGCAGTAGCTTCTATTTGCAGATTAGGTTGTTTTTTTCTCATATACGCTCATAAAGCATCCTCTTTGGAACTAATGTGATGATGGTACATCTCATCTGCTCGTTAGGAGTTCAGATTCCTAGTAAATGTGTTTTTCCTGTCCTTAGGGCAGGTCAGGAGAGTTCAGCATAAAAATGAAGGTGTCTTTATTGAAACAAATGGACAACTACAGCTAATTTAATGGCGTCATTGTCAACATTTGCTGAGCTTCCGAGAGGGATTCCTGGGACAGAAAGAAAAAGGTTGGTGGTTCCCAACAGTCTGAAATCATCAGCGTTGGATGATTCTAATATTACATGTCCTCTGTATTTGTAAGGAAAGGTGTTATTGATTCAAAAGAATGTTTATGGATATGCAAAATCTACAGCCTTGAAAACGACACACCATCTTCAATTCTGTATTTTTTCATACTGAAAATTATAGTTTGTGAATAGGATGAATATCCCAGATGACCACCAAGAATCTCATATATCACACTATGTGATTACTTATTTAACAAAAGCGGAGCCAAAACAGAAACAATCTTTGAAAAACCAAATGCTCCCTCAGAGATTGCACTGGGAATGGATTTAGCGAGGATGGCTTGTTTGGAAGGTTTGCGGGGAACGGCCTCTTCTCCCTAAATAAAACATGACATTATATCCACAGGTTTGTATAGGGATGTCCAAACAAACTTCTTTCTTTGCCTTTTGAACAGTTTGGTCATTATGCTCGGGAGCAGGAAACTGTAAAGCATTCTGGTGGAGGGCTTCTCATTTGAGATTCACAGACACCTCTAAGTCATCAGGTCGACCCAGAGCTCTGTATACCAAAGTATTCTACACTCAAATGTGAAGCCATCTGTTTCACTAATCAAATTTGGAAATCATCCCAACCTCAGATTGTAAAGAGGAGTTTTGTGATAGCCTGATAACATCATACGGGGCCTTTTCTCTCATTTTTAAACACTGCTTTTTCATTTTGGCTGATTTTCTGTAAATGCACCGCGCAAAACTTAAAGCACTGCAGTTCATCTGAGGTTTTCCTACCTGGTAAAGACCAAGTCATTTTCCTTTATCCCAATATAGAATGCCTTGTAACAAGTTTTTTTCACATGCTGAGGAAATCTACAACTTTTTAAGTTGGAGAGGAAAAGTGTCATTAAGTAAAAGGTTCGACTAATTTCAGATTTGTAGGCCTGCACCACTTCACTCCATTACTTTCCACTTTGGCACATAAGGAGAACAATGCTTCCTTCACTGGTGTTGGATGGAAACTACGAGGAGCGGATTGGTTTAATGGCCATACGATTCCAAGATGCAGTTCCGATGCCAAGTTAGCTAAATAGAGGCCACTGCTAAATGATGTCAAATTACACATTGCCACTAAGGCATTACTCATTCGCCACAAGTGAAACAACCAGAAATCTCTCAGCGGCTGGCAGCCGCTGAACAGGTCCTGCTATAAAAACCGGTCTGGACAATGCAACCACGGGGCCACTGCTTTGTCCCAGCTGCCTGTGGCTCTCAGACAGGCCTGCACTAAAGCGAAACCATATAAAGCTCACGAGAAAAGCAGAGATTTGAATTTTGGACACATTTTGGGAGTCAAAATAGGAAAACCATAAAGATGTAATTGGGAACACTTTTTGATTTTTTTTCAAACAGGAGCTTTCACACTAGAAAGAACCTCTAACCCCTGAACTGGGATCAACCTCTTCTTCATTTTAAAATGCAGTGCTTCTGATTACTGTGACGTGTTGGGATTCATTTGGGAATACTGCACACTTTTTTTTCATGGGCCACCATAATTTAAGGCTTTAAAGGTTAATGGTATTAATGACTACACTTGGGCCTGTCTGTCACCCAACAGGGGGCCAGTTTCACGGGATCAGTCTTGACCCCGTAGAACGTACAAGCGGAAAACCAAAATCAGCAAAGGTGGCGAGTTGTTAAAGGGTCTATTACCAGGTCGTCTTGGGAAAGTTTATTTTTTCTAGATCCAGTTTGCAAGTGGAGGTTTCGTTTGGTGAGAAACTCCACAAAGGAGTTACAGCAACTCCTCAAATTCAAGCCTTGTTTTTATAAATTAGAAAACTGCTCAGATTATTCAATATGCACATGCTGATGAGGCACATTATCCCAGCTGCAGGGGATATCTTTGACTAAATTTGAATCTGTGACTCCTGTCGTGTTTGGATGAAGTTATTGTGACAAAGTTTCCAACTGTGGATAAGAAGTAGGTCAACGGATCTCTTACCAATTCCAGTGGTGTCCACCACAATTTTAGGGCCACATGCGATTGTCCTCAATACAACCTGTGATTAAATCTGCAATCTGTATATGGACCCGTTATCTGGATAAAGTGATCTTTAACTGGTCTTTTTCCATAATTAAGCCTTCTTGTTATCCTAAGTCTCCCAGTTGGCTGCTTTTCTGTGGTCTTGCTAAGTAGGATAACAGTACTTATACCATAAGAAGCTGATCAGAGTCAGTGGAGAGGCTTGCTAACTTTAGTACTCAGCATGTGACCCTAATCTTTTATGCTATAGCTGCCTCCAATCCTATAGTGCGGGCTCTGTGGAAATGTCTGTGGCATGCACAAGAGGGATACACGCCATTTGTCCGAACCAAGATATTCAACAGACCTCCATCCATCCATTTTCTATCCCGCTTATTCCGAACAGGGTCATGGGAGGCTGGAGCCCATCCGGCCTATCTGACACCGGACGATAGGCAGGGTACACCCTAGGCAGGTCGCCAGTCCATCATAGGGCCGCACGGACACAAACATCCATAGTTGGATGCCTGACATGAAAGCCTGAGCCCCATTTTTTTGGTCCACTTCATAAACAAGACTTCTGCCCCTCCCAAGGTCCTTCCAAGCTATGATCTATTCTCTAATGACGGGGATGACTAACCCTAACCCTGTGCCCTGTCTTGCAGAAACTGCTTAAAAGCCGAAAATCCTTTCCAGTAGACATCCAAAGGTTTATCACGTTGGGCAGTTTTGTCATGTTCTCGATGGCCATTCATACTTTATTGTGAAGCATTGAGGCATGACTGGAATACGGAGAGAAATAACTAAATATCAAGGGATCGTCCTTTATACTGTAAACACAGTGTTACAGTCTCTCTAATAATATCAGCAGAAGATGGATGGAACAGCCCCAGACGTCTCGTTAATGTAATCAGAGAAGGACGAATGAGAAGTGTCTCCTGCTGATTGAGAGCTGATCTGGAAAAATTCTGATTCCCTACATTTGGGAACAATTGGCCACCTGGGTCCCCAAAACTGCCTGAGCCCAGCCCTGCATTGTGTGTGCAGAGCGCTCCGACCCCACCCCCTCCCCCAGCTGCTTCCCTCCCGTCTGTGCCCCCAGCGAGACACCGATGTGTCTGAACGGAGGTGTGCCAGAGTGATTCATTAGTCCATTACGGCGTCTTGTGGCCATGGCAACAATCTTTCCGAAGGGTCACCGCTAACATGACAGTCTCCTTCAGGGCAAAGCCCGTCATTGGATCTGAGCAAAAGCAGGAGGCCCAAGCGGTCACCCCCTCCCCCCTCCAAAACACACTGAGGTCCCGCAACCCTTTTCGATCCACTGTTTCACTGCAAATGCTCACATGCATGTACGAGCAGGCTGGACTCAAAAAGCCCCAGCCATAATCTAATGAAAAATTCTGGGCTGCACAGTTCCAGTAAGCCTAGGTCCCGGCTAAATTCACCAGGGCTAATGGGAGGTGAAGGCACATGGCTTTCTTCTTCTATTTTTGTGGGTGTTTCCAGGAACTGACGCTGACTTCAAGCTCAGTTTATTCAGTATTTTCTGTGGCTGAGTGCTGCATTAGGATTCCTAAAAGAAGTTTTGTTTAAATGGGCTTTAACAACGTGCACTTATTCATTTCTGGTGAAAAATAAAGATAGATGTATACTTTTAAACATGATGAATATATATACCAGAATAAGAGGTGAGTACATTTTAGTCTAATCTTTTATTTATTTTTTACATAGGAGATTTTTTTCCAAGAGTTTTTTTTCAGGATAACATCGTATTTTTTTAAAAAATCTGGATTCATAGATAAACACAGACCAAATAGTTTCGCCTCGTGTAGTTTTTGCTGCATTCACATCTAAAGCGGCGGTCTTTGTGATAGCAGCAATTTTCTTAAAGACATCAATCTTTTTCCGTGTACCGGATGAAGAAGTGAAATAAAAATCTGCTTTAAAAGAAAGAAAACAGGAATGTGACCTGAAATTCTCCCCCTTCCGTTTGCTTTTCTGGTGAATGACGTCCTCTCTGTTCTTCCCACCCCTTCCTCTGTCAGAGTCTGTCCAAACCACCGGCCCTTGACTCCGTCTGGCACTCCTGTGGAGAGACACACTGCCCCCAATCTGTGTGAGCGGAGCGGCCAGTTTGTGGGCTCTCCTCAGGTTATGGACACACTTGTCCTAACTTCATGAACTAAAAGATGATACAGATTGTAGGTAAGCTCACAAAGCTTTCAATTACCTCTGCTTTGAACAACTCAAAGTTAACAGTTCAGTCCTTTTTCACCTTTTCCTAATGTCCTGCCGTGAAATTAGTTCTGAACCTTGGTTGTGGTCATAAATTCAAACAAAGGGATTTTATTTACAGATTTTATATCCTGTGCTGATTAGGAGGAAAGTACAACAAACAAGACCAGAGGTGGTCGCAACAGATTGCTGTTCACTTACTTTTTTTTTGCCAGATGTTAAAAATTGGTGTCTCTGATGTCTTAATACCTGTTAGACTCGGCACTGAATCTATCTCCATTTTCTGTAAACCAACAGTTTTTCAAAAGTTTTTCCAATTATTAAAGAGTTATAGTTGAGTGTGTCTATGTGTTTTAGTTTAAGAGTTATAGGTTATACCTTTTAAATGTTACAAAGTTTAAACACCATTAGCATAATTAATTCATTGTTATGAGGCTGTTAGTGATCATTTTGATGTATTATAAAGTAAAAGTGGCATTTTCTTATGGAGTTATTAAAAAAATGTCTTTTTTTCAGCATTGCAGGATTCTTAAATAAAGTTAATGCTGAAGGGGGAATGACTGAGATTTCCCCAAAACCTTAGGTAAGTAGTCCTTAGTTCTGAACCTTGGTTGTGGTCATAAATTCAAACAAAGGGATTTTACCTGTGAAAACAAATAAAATATCAAGTAAATCTTACAATAAAGAGGCTCTAGCTATACAAATGACAGTCTAAGAAAGCACAATACTCTTCATTTTTAAGGGATTCAGTCATTTAAAGATTGGCAACACTCAAACTCTTGATGAGCAACAAGATTATATTAGGTTATAATGATTATTAACCTTTACTTTCAAGTTGTTACAGAAATAACTTCAGAGAAACTGCAGATGTCAGAATGGCATTTGCTTAAAAGACATGTTCAGCAGCATTTTGAGTGAAAAATTACAAACAGGCAACAAACAATTCCAACATAACAAATGCATATTGCTTTATGTTGCGTTACTCTTGACAATACATGGAGCTTTATTCTCCATCTTGTTTCCCCGTTCCGCTTTCTTGAGCCTTGTCACCTTCTGTCTCAACCTACCCGTGACCTGGAAATCGACCAGGACATCTTTAAGAGTGTTTCAGTTCTTGTATTTTGAGGAACGAGGACGTTCGCGAGAGGAGCTATATGCACTTTTCCCTACTCTTACCGAGGCTTTCTCACATCCAACACTCCACTGCAGCCAAAGTATGCTTCTCCCTCTTTCATCTCACAGGTTTTTTCCCTTTCAACTCTTGAAATGCATATGGAGGAATGAAAGAAAAAGCATTTAGTATTCTGCTTCTTTGGTGCCTTGTACTCGGTAAAACTCTCAGCCCTTATGGCGTTCTCAAAATACTCGACAGGTTTTGTAAGTTTCATGAATGTCAGCCTTGACAAAAATCTTAATAAGAGTCACATGCTTCTGATTTTGACGGATTGTTTTGCCTGTGGTCACTCAAAAATAGAAGCTTTTTAAATTATGTTTAATTATTTTATTATGTTAATGCCTGTTGCCTGAATGCTTTTTCTCCTCGTGTTATTCATGTAACTCATTTCTACTACGAACTCCATCTACAGTGTCTAAATGTATCAGTGGAAAAAATCTTTAGAAAGAAATAAAGTGGAGTAGGGTTCACTTTATATTTGTGTAACTAGTCAGTGTCTTACCTGCAGAAGTCCATCTTAGTCCTCATTGTGTAAAAAGGTCACACAGTGTAGTTAAAGCATTATCTTGAACCACAGTGGAAACTTTCAAGTTTAAATAATCTTTACAACTTTATCCCATTCTATGCTGAACCAATCCAGGCTTCCGCACATTGTTGTCCTCAATTCAAACTATTTGTTGTTTGATTAACACTTCAGTTGAAGTGTTGAAGTGTCCTTAAGCAAGACACTGAACACCGGTCGCAATTTGTACACTAGTTGGATTGTAGTAAATGCCACTTACCTCAAGTACAGGTCATATATGTGTTAGTAATCCTGTATGAATGTGATTAAATGAAACAAATGTCAAGGGAGCATGACAAAGGTAAAAAGAAAAAGTAAAAAACATGGGTTAAGGGTTGATCATTTATAATTTCCAAACCCAAAAAAGCTCTTTGTGCCATCTCAAAAGTACTTACATAGAATCCATCTTAGATAAAAAGTTTTTAAAAAGAGGGGACTGTCCTTTTAGCTGCAGTAACACCCCTTAATGGCTGACCTCCTGTAAAAGACTGAACAATTTGTGTAAACGTCTCTATAGATTTGTCCAATTCTTTAAATTTAACAATTGTGTAACTTTTGAGATGGATTTCCACAGGATGATTGGACGGCAATTACAGCACAAGAATATAAAAGCCTGGAGAGTATGGATTGTATTCAGCTGTCTAACTGTGTGTTTTTGTGAAAGCTCAACGTAATTTGAACCCTCACCGTGTCGTTTCAGTTCCTTTAATTCACCGCAGTGACAGCTTTTACTGTCAGGTGAGAACATATATCTGTTCAGTGGAGGTGATCTGTAAAAACACACTGAAACTTTAACTTCACAACTCTGTCGATTATCCGGTCCATAACTTAAAATTCATGAATCCCATCTCTTTGGTGGAAGCAGTAAGTTGACAGGACAGTGAGTATCACATCTCATTGGAGGTTTGCTTACAGAGACTCGACCTCTGACTTAGTTTGACACCACAATGTGCGGCATGTGACCCACGAAGCATATGACCCAGTATTTCTTCTGCAAACCTCTTTTCCTTTCTTTGTGTTCTGAACCCACTCCCCAGTAACCCAAACGACTCGAATGATGGTAGGCAGGGAAAAGATGAGGGCTAGAAACATCACAAAGAGGCACAGTCGATTTAAACTAGAGCAGGAGAGAGATTTAGCTGTGGGGAATTCTCTCTGCCTCTCCCCCTGCTCCATTACAAGGGGAAAAGAAGAATTTCAGATGAGGTTTGGGATTTCTGCCCACTTCAAAGACTTTTTCACACAAGTTTCTGGCTTTCTTTTTACTTTTATATGAAACAGACTTCATTTCCAAGGGCCAGTGTAATTTGCACAGCCCTCCCTTCATGTCTGTGAACCGTGGATTAAAAAGACAAATATAGAGTTTTACTGCACTATCGCAGACACTGTGAGTCCACCACTTGAGTATCACATCAAGCAGTTGATTCAGTCGCCGGCCATAAAGACAGAGATGGTGCATGGTGTGCGTTTTGCTGCTGTGTAATGTTGATCTAAAAGTGTTAAACTGACGTGACTCTTATGTGTCTGTGCCAAACAGAATAAAAGAACGTCACAAGTGGCCCAGATTTCAGTTGCGTTGGCCAGAATCCGCTAAACTGAAGAGATGATGAAACAGATTCACAGTGAAAAGCAATCAGATTCAAGGAGCAAGACCCGTTCAAAAGCCAAACGCAAACCTAAAAAAAAAAACGTTTCCAAACGCATGTCTGAGGTCAGCTGGAAAACAGCTTGACGGGTTTGGACTGAAAACATCAAGTCAAAGTTGAGCTTTGGGAGCAAATGGTTTGTCAGGGCGCCTGCACAAAGGAGGGGAGGAGGGGGGGAGGGGGGGGGGACCTCCGGCATGTCACGCTCCTGATGAATCTCCTCCTCTGCGGCAGGTGAGGAGGAACGGCTGGTTCTGCCACCTGTTGCAGGGCGAGCACATGCCTGTCCTCACCCTTCTGAGACCACACTGGAGTCACCGTCCAGCAGCGGGAACAAAACCGACATATACAAGTCATATTCAGTATTCTGGATACTCTGCTGTATTGCACAGATTTTATATCCTGTGCTGATTAGGAGGAAAGTACAACAAACAAGACCAGCGGCGGTCGCAACAGATTGCTGTTCACTTACTTTTTTTTTGCCAGATGTTAAAAATTGGTGTCTCTGATGTCTCAGTATCTGTTAGACTCGGCACTGAACCTATCTTTATTTTCTGTAAACCAACAGTTTTTCAAAAGTTTTTCAAATTATTAAATAGCTACAGTTGTGTGTGTGTTTTTAGTTTAAGAGTTATAGGTTATACCTTTTAAATGTTACAAAGTTTAAACACCATTAGCATAATTAATTCATTTGTTATGAGGCTGTTAGTGATCATTTTGATGTATTATAAAGTAAAAGTGGCATTTTCTTATGGAGTTATTAAAAAAATGTCTTTTTTTTCAGCATTGCAGGATTCTTAAATAAAGTTAATGCTTAAGGGGGAATGACTGAGATTTCCCCAAAACCTTAGGTAAGTAGTCCCGCCTTAAAGCACAGAAAAATGTCCCAGATGAAAATATATTTGTGATGAATCTCACTAAACCTGAACTGGAGCAGCACCAGATCACGAAGCTCTTCAATTTTGTAAGGTAAACGCTTCTACATACAACTTTTTTGTGTTGACTAGAGCTCTATGTTTGGGTTGAATAAGAGTTCAGGACTGAGGGATGACGTTCTTTGGGGCAGTTTCTTTATAAACGGACGAAGCGGAATGTATAATTACCGAGCAAGTAGTAGCAAACATTCAGTGAAAGGTCAGTGGAAAGTTAGTTACTGATACATCATCAGTATCAGTAATGGGGCTTGAACCCTACCACAGTCTAAAAATGACTTCTTTTCCCATACACCTCAGCATTTGAAAGTGGATCATTTAGGTAACTGTGTTAGAAAATGATCAAACAATTGATAATGTGGATAAGTGTAAGTACTTGGGTATTACCCTAGACCCAACACTAAGTTTAAAAAACCACATTAAAAGACAGGGAAATACATGGAAATTTAACCTGGCTAACTTCAGATACATAAGAAATCATTTCCCATTTTCTGTTCTGTATGACAAGCTGGTCCAAGTCAAATAAACTGTTGGAAAAATGCTTGAATCCTTAAAATCCGTGATAAAAAGCCCCGCCGTTACCATCACTTTCAGATGTGAAGTGAATATGAGATTCTAACATTTTATGACCTGATTAAGCCTTTAAATGTTTGTTTGTTTAAAAAAAAAAAAAAAATTGTAGCTTCTTGTGTGTATGTGGGAAGGGAGGCAGCAGCCTAGTTTTAAAACTTAAGAGACATATTGAATTTGCATCCACGTTTTTGGTTCTGTAACTTGACTTAATTTGTTAGCATGTTTCATTTGCTATCATTATCTACTGTTATTATGTTTCTGTACAATTATGCTCTTGTGTCTTTATTCTATTCCTCTGTTCTTCCTGTCAACCTGCCCATGGACTGCAGGTGGAAAATAGCAATCCACTAAAACCTGGCACAACGCGTGTTCTCTTGTTCTCCTGTTTTACTATTCATTGTCCCTGCCTTAAAAAACAAGTACAATTACATTACAAAACAAATTTTGTTGTGCCAAAGAAAGGTATGTTAAGATTTTACAGCCGCAAAACTGACTAAATGTAACATTTTTAGCCCGTTTTGTGAAGCTGATGTTTCATAACGTGGACCAATGCAGATATTATTCTAAATCGAGAGTAGACAGTAAAAGCATGCATTTGGTAATAGGTAGGCCAGATGGTGACTTCTGTCTGAGCAGGTTAATCCCATTTAGGCCTCAGAATCACTTAAAGCTTAGTGTGTTCCTGTTGTTAGACACTTGAAGTGGTATAAGATGCTAACATCTGACGGTGTGCGAGAGTGTATGTAATCACTTTGGAAAGGCTTTGCGTTTGCAGGAATGTCATTAGGTAATAACGGCGATTT
This sequence comes from Menidia beryllina, assembly GCA_013363375.1. Classification (NCBI taxonomy): domain Eukaryota; kingdom Metazoa; phylum Chordata; class Actinopteri; order Atheriniformes; family Atherinopsidae; genus Menidia; species Menidia beryllina. The sequence goes on along the minus strand of JABUIW010000027.1, from coordinate 3,003,638 downwards.
GTAGAGACAGAGATAGAGGGTGTTGTGAACCAACCTAAGCATGAATTGTTAGGAACTGTCTCAACAGACGTTGGAGGGTAATCCACAGAGATAGATTCTCTGGTGAGTTTAGTTGGGCACATTCCTCTTGGTGCTCTGCCCAGCAATCAAACTCATGCAAATAAAAATAGGGGGGTGGTGGTTGTGGGTGGGTGGGGTGGGGGGGGGATTCTTCATATTGTTTGAATAAATCAGAACATGTCACTGTTGTAGCTTTGGCCTTTTATCTAACTCAACTAACACTGGAATTGTCAACAAAAACACAGAAACCAGACCTCTTTACCCGGCGGGAGGTGAGATTGTTCTCCTCACGGATAACCAGGGCTGGGCTTAAGCTGAGGGGGGGAGAACCGGTGGATAGAGCTCCCGGTATTAAAAGAGGAGAAAATGTGTGGGCAGGGAGTTAGAAAAAGACTCTTTTGGTTCGGATCATCACATGAGTGAGAGGTAGCGAGATTTCATGTGAGGGATAGTTGCTTTCAGAAAGCTTGGCTATTTTCCAAAAGATTACTCCCTGGAACAAGGTGCAAGATGCACTTGTGCACATGTGCAGCTGCTTCTGTCTTTGTTCCAGCCTGAGGCTTCTTTCAGGTTTATTTTGAGTTTACCGAGGCTGATTGAGAAACACTATATATGTGTTAGTTATGAATACAATTTTAATAAAAGGGTTCTTGTCAGTAAACCTGACACATTAAGTAATTACCTTCAATGGGAGTAAATCTGAACTGTCATGAACGAGAAATGACAAAAGATACCAATGTTGTGATACAATAATCACAAAACACAGACTATAATTTTCTTGAACTTTACTCTGGATTTCAGACAAATAATCACACAAAAATGTATTCACCTAAGGCTTTAGACATTGCAGTATATGTGTTCACTGGTCTGTCAGCACACCTAAAAGATAAAACAAGGAACATATTTACTGCCTTCAGAAATCAGGATCAAATTCATCACTTTAAAACATTTATTGGGATTTCCACAAACTCATCCCGTACAGCTTTAATCAGTTTAATCTGACATCACATAATGCCCTTTATTTCAACTGCTTCGGCTTGTGTGCTTTTTCACTATGAGTCTGTGGCAGTGGGGGAAAAAAACATCTCTTACACACAAACAGTGAAAATGACAAGCCATCACGAGAAGCCTGGAGCTGAGTTAGATTTGTTTTTGAATGTTCTGGTGAGGAGATGTAGCGTTCACGGCTTTTAAAAAATCGTATTTGCTGTACACAGACACATAAGGGCTTGGAGTGTTGGGGTCATTTTAAAAGCTTTCTTTGGTAAAGCCACCGTTGGCTGCAAGTGTTCTGTGACCACAAGACTCCAGTCTCTGTGTCTGGGCTGCTGTTGTGGCCACTACACTCAGGTATGATGGGGGATGGACAGCTGGGTGACGAACTCCAGGGAACCTCTCTGCTGCAGCTGTTATCCAAGGTGACCTGACACACACTGATAAAAACACCAGAAACGGCCATGCGTTACGGTAAAGGGGCCTCGCACACTTAAATCTAACTCCGGCATAATCCTCCCTAAGAACATAAATTATGCACCCCGGCAGTTCATTTCATCATCAATTTGCTCCGCTGAAAAAATAAGATAAAAGCATGTGTGTTGACTTTAAGAGTGGAGAATATCTAGTAGATAAATATTTCTTGGAGGAGACGTGCAGGCGAGCTGTAAGTATTAGAGAAACTAATATTTAAATGGTTGCTAAGGTGTACTGTGATGAGATGTGGTTGCTAAGGTCCATGTTTGCGGGTTGCGCATTTATACTCAGGAAAACTTGTTTACATTGCTCTTAGTTTATGGATTGTAAGGTGTAAGGGGAGGTCTGGGGAAACACGTTCACTAGATAAATCCTTGGCTTTTCTTTTAGGCATTTTCTTCTCGGTACGGTATCTGAAAGAGACAGACGCTAAAATTCACTGTTTCAGACAGAGGGCGATAAGAGGTGCTACAGATTTGTACAACAGGAGAAAAGAAATGTGTGCTTGAACCTGAAAGCGCATAAATCCTTTCTTGAGAGCCAAGAACCCATAAACGGCAAAGTCTAAAAACAAGCAACATCTCTAGGTATAGGGCAAGAAAAAATATAGCAAAAAGACTTTTGATAGAAAGAGCCTGAGCAAGTCAGTATAGCAGGAAGAATATTTGGAATGATAGCATTGTCATGAGGGGCTATCATCACAGAATGAATACGTCTGTTTGATTATCAGCAATATTATTTAAAAGTCCGTTAAAATAGGGGAGTCCAAGTATAACATTTGAATCTGGGTCACCTTTGAACCCCGAGACAGAACACAGGGTCAGGCACAAGCACTACACCCCAGAGTGCCACTATTCACACCAAAGGCAAACGCGCTTCTTTAACCAGCTGCCGTCCCAGCGGTCAGTGACGGGCAAACACAAACTTGGTTACAATCTCTGTGGTCTCAGTTGAGTGTGAACGATACTCATCCGCCCGAGTTGAAGCAATGAAACGGTGGCGCTCCAAAGCAGGTCATTAACATTTCTTTTCCTCCATGACAGGCTTTGGATCAGATGGATCAGGGAGGGGTCAAGTCTTAAGATTTATACTTAAAACAAATAGACAGAACCTGGCTCTGAATGGCAGAAGAAGTGTGCCACATTTGAAATATTACTAAGGAAGCTGTGGATTTATTCCCTTTGTACCTTTGTAAATATATTCAGTTTTTTTTGGGTGGGGGGGTGTTCATGTCCTCTAGCACATTGAATGTGTAGTCTTTGGCACAAAATGAATTATGCATGCTCACAGAATTTGAACACGCGCTATTCCAATAAAAATCTGTTCACACTCAACTGCAGCTATATATTTTGTGCTTGTATAGTAGAGGAAAAGTCTGAGAACTAGACTATTACTTTATCCTCTTATGAATCACTGACCTAGAACAGAACAACTTCATTAAATAAAACTTAAAAGCACATGTCCCTCGGCAATTATAAAGGCTGACCGATCCACATTTGCGCAGAGCTGCTGTGAATATTGCTTTACATCAACAAGACGAAGTTCTCTTTAAAATTCACAGATACTTTTAGAGGACATGCTTCAATGTCTTTTCGCTCGTAGGAATGAAAACGCTTGGCCTAGCCGCGGGAATGTCAGCCATTAGGAAAGACGGTTTCCAAACATTTTAATGTAATTTACTTTGCTCGCTGAATTTACAGGTGAGCTACATTTTGGGGTCTTCGGACAGTCTCTGCAGACTTAGATTCTCTTTAAAAGAGCTGCAAGTCAAACATCACTAGTGACTAAATCAGTGAGACTGGACAGCGGACATCAGTGAATCAGTCCTTATTTTTGCATTAAATAGGTTAGTCAAACATTGTGATATAAACGCAATTCTTATTCTTGATCTGTTGCCTCCTTTCCCGTGTTCAAGAATACCCATCTTCGATTTTATGGCATGCTTCGGCTCTTGTAAAATCTGCTTTGGTGTCAGTCCGAGTGATTAGTGGAGCTGTTATGGCAGCTAATCAGACGTTGTAACAACTGACTATTACTGGTCAGTGAACAGCTAAAGATGGACTGAAATGGGGAGCTCACTGTTGCCCACATGTGTAATTTGGCAGTCGTGTGATGAATTAATTTGCTCCATAACAGAACTGATGAGCGAAAGATAACCAAACCTCTATCAAATAAGAATCAGTTGGTTTGGTTTTGGCTCTTTGGGACATTATCAATCCTCAGGCGTCATAAAAAACCAACAAACGACAAAGAAAACCACCACATTTGACTTTCCAACCTGAAAGACCATCAGTTTAACTTCCCCTGAAGCTCAACTTTTTCTTTGTCACCTTACTCTTTGCCTTTATCAAACAAACGTGATTTAAAGGTTTAATTTTTTTTTAGCTCTATTAGAGGCACTACAGGCTTTGGGACAGATCTGCTCCAACGTTGTTAAAAGCCTGTCAGCTGTCCATATATCAGGTATCTGGCCGATCTAAAACGCATTAGCGTTTTCCTAAAAAATGTCCTGTACCACGAAAATCAAATTCAAACGGCCCGGAGTCACAACCTTAAGCCAGTACACGTGAAAACAAGTTGTCTGTGCGTGTCTGGGTCGTGCCGTGGGCTGTGGGCTTCAGGCTCGAAGGTGTGGAGACGTGATAAGGTGGACTTATTTAATCGTATCCTTGAGGACTTTCTACCAAAAAAAAAAAAAAAAAAACGTACTCTGTGTGAATTTGGTAGCAGAAAACGCCGATAAGTTGATTTTTTTCTCTCCATACAAATACAAGAGCAGGAGGACCCCGCCAGTCTGAGACCTTAATTGCACCCCCCCCTCCCCCCCCAGTCCTCTCCTCAGTCTCCTCCGGGCTGCTGCTTAACTTCAACGGCGGCGCAGCACTTGTGTTCAGCTTGTGTGTTGGACTGGATACGACGAGCGGCACAGCCATGGCTTTCCTTCACAGAGCCTTCCTACCGCTGTTCCTCCATCTCTGCTGGCTCAGCTGGAGCGGTGAGTCGAGCGTAAAATGAAACACGTCTTCATTTTTTAATTAGCTTGAAAAAAAAAAAAGTTACAGCAGGACAAACGTTCTTTTTTTTAAATGTGCGTGTGGGACTTTTTCAATGCTTTGACAAAGAGGAATTCGGTTATAAACCCGAACACAGCTCTTATTACGCAGTTTTTTTTGCTTTTTTGTTTTGGTCGTTTGCGTTAATTTGCTGTTAATTACGGAAGCCCTGTCGTCGCGTTTCGTCACGGTGGTTGAAATGTGAGAAGAACCAGAAGAGATTTGGGGACCAAGGACCGTTCGGCTCATTTTTGCGTTTGTTTAAGTTGAATTTAAGTTGCAAATGTGAGGGGGTTTGAACGGTCCCGTCTCGGAATACTGAGAGGAGAAACGAACCGGGGCGTAATTGGTGCTGCTAATTAACCGTCCAGCACCGGGACCGGAGCGGGAACGCGCTCCAGCATGTGATGGCTGTTGTTTTAAGGGCTCGTGACCCTGTTCGCGAGAGTCTGGATAAGTTATTAAAGCTTTTATAGATTTGCTGGGAATATCCGAGGAAAAGCAGTACTCTAAGTTGACCATGGGACAAAAAATTGAGGACAGTCCTAGAAAGAAAAACCCCGGAGTATATCTGCATTCGGTTTAGGGAAGCTTTTTATCGGTTAAACAATAACACTGTGTGAGGGAAGAGACTGGTTTTATGTTAAGGTCATTTACTTTTTGTGTGTGTGCATGTGTGTGTGTGTGTGTTACCTTTTGAAAAGGCAAGACTTAATTCTGCATGGAATTGCAAAAGTTTTATTATTGTTTTCAGTGTGTTTAGATTCCTTCTACACAAGCCACCCAACAATATTTGAACATTTTCCAACACCCTGCAGATAACTTCCCACATGAATCCACCAACGGCAAATACAGAATATTCATAACCGTTTCCCACACAGCAAGGTCATGTTCGCAGATGTGCTGTTTTGTCTGAGTCTAACCTCAAGTCTGCAAAAATCCAGACGCGAAAAAAACTGATAAACTCACTCACCACCGACTATCAAATGAGCTCAGAAGCACTCAGTGAAACAATGGGCTAGGCTTTGCTGCTGTTCATGTACTGCTAATATGAATCAAAACGTTCTGGAACAGGAAACACATAAACTGTAACTTTAAAAAAAGTAATTACATTGTTTATTTTTTCAGTGGGTTGAGCCATGAAATGAAAGGTTAGTTCCATGGTGTCCACCGATGTCAGCGAGGGTTTTCTGGCATTCTCTGCCTCCTGGAGACCTCTCGGTAAATAATTAAGCTTCACAGCTCAAGAGCAGTTCAGACTCTTCATCTCCATATCAAGAGGAGTCAGTTGAGGTGATTTTCAGTTGAGTTTGGGTGGTGTGGGTGTCTGATTGCGATGCTGCTGGGCGCCTCCCCTCAGAGGTTTAATGGCAGGGTCAGCTGGGCAGATTTCCTGTGCTCCCGGGAGTTTTCTCGACACAACACTGACCTTGAATAGTACCAAACAGTTTGAAAATGGGACTTATGGATTTTTCGGGGGAGCCTGATAACAGTGTCTGGTTCAAACCAGTGAGCTGGTCAGCAGAGAAACAATCGGCTGCTGGTTTGACAATGGATTTATTTCATGATTTCTTTAAAACAAATATTGCAGTAGTAATCGGGAATGCAAATGATTACAACTTCATTTTTGCTGTCATGCTGTGCACGAGACACAGTGGTGTTTAAATGATAAGGTTTCAAAACTGTTTAGTTCCAGAGCAAAAATTTAAAAAAAGTCCACAGCACTGTAGAACCTACAAAAAGAGTGGTAGAAATAGACTTTTGTTTAAAAAATTGCCTGAGAATTTCTGCCTAAAGGTCAGAGCCCAAAAGCACACGAAGAAGAGGAAACACGGGACAGATAAGTGATATTCATAAGCATTTGTTGGCACCACTTTTCGAACTTAAGTGAAAGAGCATGTTTAAAAAAAAACCAAAAAAAACTGACATTTCAGTTGATCAACTTTTCTCCGATCAGTGGAAGCCCTCCTTTGTCTCAGTCTGGCATCTCACAACAGGACAACACTCACTCTGTCCTGACCTTATCCCTCCTTTTCTCCTAAACCCCTGTTTTTTACCCCATGATCCTTGTCTTAATTGGGTTACCTTTATTTAATCCCCATCTCCGCTCTACCTCCACTGGAGACAAAGTAAGCTGTCTGTTTTTGGATTAGGTCGGGGGCCACCACAGAGACCCTCTAAAGAACGTCTAAATCAGGCTGCGTATAAACTGACCTACTACCTAATGGACCTTGAAGGGCACTTACTTGAATACAATTTGTGGCTAAAAGCATTTCTCCTGCATGGAAATGAAGCCATCCTGCACATGAGAAGAAACCCAAATATGTTGCATGGTTGATGCATTGTACACAAAAATCTATTGATTTCAGGGTCCAATCTTCATCAGCATGATGGTCGTGTTGTGTTACAAGAATGGGCCGTGCAGTGTGGTGGTGCAGTAAATCTCAGCAATGGCAAGGCTTTTATGGTGACATTTACTGAACAGAAAGTAGACAAGATGGATGGGATTCTAAATGTATGCCATTGTAAAATCTTTGACAAAACAAGGCTTTATCCTATACTGTATGTGAAAGCCCTTTAGGATCGATAAAGTCTGTCTCCCTTTATATGAGATGTCTTTTTTAATCAGAAACCGGATGGTCAGATTCCACACTGTGGCTGTCAGAAGCTGTAGTAAGTAAAGTGATGTAAAACAATCTTACATACATGGATCTCAGTCTGGTAGAAACAGTTGAAAACTTAAGCATTCTTGAAGATTGGATGATTTAGAGTAAGTCAAAAATAGTTATGTCTCAGCTTAGATGTGTAAAAAAAAGTGAAATTTGAATGAACCATATGGTTTAGGATGGAAAAAGGTGTGTATGTGCTTCGTGCTTGGTGGTGAAGTCGTCTGCATGCTGTTGGTAGTGAAATTTGGCATGCCTTTGTCTGATGGGAGGTCTAGATGCTCCTTTAGCAATTCAGGATATGTTTACCCCCGGCATGAAAAACTGTATATCGTGCTGATTACTATTTGGAATAAATTAGGTTACTTTGAGTAGATTTAACATACGTACCAAACAGTCAAAGCAATGAGTAGCTCGGAGCCAATAACAACATTTTTCTCAGTGTTTCAGTCTGTGCAATCCTCTGAGTCTGTAGAATTCTGCACCACCTCGTCACCTAATATATAATAGACTGATTAAACTTTGATAAAGTAGATGACAGTCTATTCATCCATTACCCCAAGCCTTTTTTTTCAGATCTTCTTTTTTACCCCCTTCTGGCATTACTATGTAATGATGATTCCTCCCCCCTAACATGTTCTGAAGATGTTTTCTTTTGGTACAGATACAAAGCCATATGAAAGAAAAACAGTGATTGTGTTGGTATGTAGACACTATTATTATTAATTGGGTCGTCTATTGTCTTCTGAAACATTCTGGTCCATCTTTCCACTTCTTTGGACAAAAAACAATACGCACGCGGCCACACACGAGTTCAACTGAGCTGGGTACCTCAAGCAACATCTAGAAATGTGAGCTGATAAACCTTTACGACTCTACCCTGAAATGGAAAGGTGAGATAGATGAACAGCTCTCTGATTGTGACTGAAGTCATTTTAAGTTCAGCGTGATGAGTTGAAGCTGTGGAATGAGTGTCATACTTAGACAACAGTAAACGCTTCACAATTAAGATTTAATGTGGTTGGACGATTAGACATTTGAAGGAAAGACATTTTGAAATGTGTATTTTTAATTACTTCCAAAAAAGGTTAATAAAGTAATTTATTAGATGTTTATAGTAATATTGTAAACATTTATCATCTGCCAGGAATTACTGTCAAAGTCTTTACAGACTGATTTACATTATAAGAGTTTAAGCTTAAGAGTTTGAGAAAAACTAATAAAATGATCATTTCTTTTTAGATGAGAAAATTAAATTGTTGTTGACCACATGGTAGTATTGAAATGCTCTAATTTCAATATATAAGTGAAGTCATAGAGCTTTGAGGTTTTTACTCACTGTGTAAGCAGATATTTTGCAGAAATGTTTGGTCTAATTATTAGTTTTGGTTCCTTGTTTATATATCATATTGGCGCTTGTTGAATGTTACTGATTGTTATCTTGATAAGGAAATGTGTTTTTAGGGACTGTTACGGAGTCATAAAACAAAATGAGTCACGAGATTTCCCACTGAGTAAGTCCTGTCTAGTAAATAAACGTCTGGTTTTCCTTCCTCCATATCTGTGTCTGAATTCCTAGGACTGCCTGAGCTCTGCTGCTATGCTGCTCCCCATGTTGCAGGAATTGTGCAGCTGTTGTCTGCAGTTGTTCTGGTGTGATTACTGCATTTGTCTAAGTGATAGCCAGCCGTGGCAGTCTTATAACGCAATATATTACGCCATTGTTTTCATTAAATAGAGTGTGCTGTTTGATCCCTGAGGTATAATAATGGAGTCTTGCTGCAGCATCAGGCATGCATAAGCTAATTCAGCTAACAGGGTAGCATGGTGAACACCATCCAACTGCATAGATTAACTCTTAAATTGTCTACATTAATTCAGGGTTTGTTGGATATGCACTAGATAGGGCTTGAAGATAATGTTGAGCATCACTTTTCATATGATTTGTTTGATTTAGACATTTTATGGCTCAGACAAGTTTAAGGAAAGATGGCGATTTAAGTAAGTCGACGATCACTTTTGAAAAGTGATGTATGTTACATCATCACTGCTTATAAACACAATATTTGTCTAACCTTAAGTGATGAGTCTATTTTTGATTTTTTGGAAAAGGCATTCTTAAGGAATGGAATGGTGACATGGTGATATTATTGAATGCTTAAATACAATGCTTGAATATGTGTAAGCTGATGCAAACAACAGGTTTTAACAGGTTGTGGTCTTTGTTGTTTGATGCCAGTGCTTGCTCTAGATTGTTTTAGGAAATCAAAGCCATAATTCTTCAGCCGGGAGGAGCAGAGCTGCCAACCACCCTTAAGCATAAATTGAAGAGCTTTCAAGAGCCTTCTCTCACATGTGCAGTGAAGGTTGATGTCTGAGTGGGATTTTATATCCAACAGCTGCCTCTGTAGTTTGATCCCCAGCCTTTTGGGAGGGAAATTCTCCTGTATCGACTACCTCTCGGGTGCTGAGGAGCCTCCCAAACCACCTTTGATTTGTGTGTTATTCAAAGCACACCATTAAACACAAGGCTGCTAACGCGATCAAAAAAACGTGTATAGGATGTTAGGAGGCAGCTTTTCCTGAGCTTCTTGTTGAGCACTAAACTGTCTCAGCAACCACGAGCAGCCTTGTATCGCATAGCTACTGGATCAGTCTGCACTGTTTGCAGGATCAATTGTTTGCAGTCAGTAGTGTAAGATGCAGAGGTATGTATATGTTACCTTAAACGTCTAAATATAATGCACTGGAACAGTGATGGGCATTGAGAGTGAAGCATGATATGAAAGTTATCGTACAAGCTTATTAAGTTACATTTTAGCACCAGGTCCAGTTGGAATGATTTAGAAAATATGAAAAAACACACCATCATGTGTTGAAAATGCCAAATTTTTCCATAGCTAAAATAAAGTATTGTAATTATTATCAGTTAAACTGCACTCTCCACTTGTGTGTTTAGTAATATGTTTATGGAAACAGAATTAATCAGTCATTTTCTGTGTTTTAAAACGCAATTTTTATTAGTTGTGGTTCAGACTTCAGCTTATCTGGCAATTTGTCTAAACTCTGCCCAGGCAAAATTGGCCATCTGTACATGATGTCCCTTCATATTTAGAAGACCCATCTGTGGGACACATGGCCCTCTTCTGGGCCACAGTCCAAGCCTTGGCAGGAGTCCCATTAGTGCCACAGGGACAGACAAAAAAACTCCAATGAGAAGCTGTTCCTTCCTCCTTTTCTCACTTCTCTCCCTCTTTGGTCTGCAAACACAGCTTAAGCAGCAGCTGCGCACACCTGACGCCCAAGACGTCGGACAAGGCACATTCTGCAGTGGGGGCAACAAGGATGGGCTCATGTTACAGAGAAATCTTACACCACAAAGGTCTTTGCCTCATTCCCGCCTCTTCAGAGACGCGCCCCCCACACCTCTCTCATGCCCCCAGTCTTTACTTTTTTCCTTCTTCTTTAGGAGTCCGATGGACAGAGCCTGGGAATATTTACTTAGCTCTTGTTGTCAGCAGTTCACTCTGAAACAGCAGGAGCTCATGAGAGGAGGATTAACTCCAATGTGTGTCACAGCATTATGACACACATTGATAGAGTGGTAGAACTGTGTATTCTTACTCCATTTTTTTTCTTCACAAACTAGCATTTGTGAATCTTGAAAAGAATTGAGAGTGATTAGGTTTTTATATCAGGTCCGGACAAATGGGCCTTGCTTTAACATACCAGCCACATGGGAGGCCAATACATGATTTCTTTGGCAGATGGATAAAAGTAAAGTATCTCTGAGCTAACAAATAATTCAATTTCAGAGAAGCTGAAGTGGTCCTGATGCAGTTTCAGTGATCAAAGTATTTTGTATTCAGTCAATAGTAATTCAAATAAAGAAAATAAAAGTAAGACACTCAGTTAGGAAGCTGAACTTTAGAGGATGACGTGATTTGGTGAATTGAAAATCTCAAAACTAAATAAAAGACATCATTTATTCTTTCAAACTTTTCATGTAACTATTAAATGCATATAATTATTTATAAATGTAGGCAAATATGGATGTTCAGGTTCTCTCTTTTTGTTAAGATGGGAAATTCACAGTAAGTACTGAACTGTAGATCTGTTAAAATTTTTTAAAGATTTGGGTGATTTTTGCCGTTTTTTTTAATCTGTCAGCAAAATATTAATAAGTCAATGCTGCAGTGTCTCAGAGCCTTGCCTCGAGCATCTTGATGCAGTAGTGACCTGACAACACATCTGAAGCGTTCATACATCTTTAGGGCAATAAGCCATCCATCAGGAGGGCTGCTGAAGAAAATTTGTCACAAAAGGGCTCATATTGAACCATTATTACTCTTGATGAGGGAAAAGCGTGGAGACCACTTTACATCCTTCAGGCGTGTGTGAAATGTGACCGCTGGACTATGTCATTGGTTAGAGGCCACGCTTGTATCTTCAAGCATGTTCTCTTGTGATGGATATGAGATGTGTTTCCTCTCTGAACAATGCAGATGCCACCGACCTTCTTCAGTATTTGCTCAAGGCTTTCCCTCCGACCCTGTTATTGTCCGGAGGAATGCTAAGTTCTCTGATTTCTTTAGTTCTTTGGGTTTATGTCAAACTGTCAGGCCGCGCTTGTCTCTCAGTGTCTGCTGCAGAATGCCTGAGGAGCTGCAGAAATAGACTGGGCATTGTATTTAACCAATCACTGGAGTGAAGTGGGAAAGGGATATCATGGCCGAAAATGACGAAAGTAACCAAATAGTAAACACAAAAAGGTATTGTCTGCATCTTTCATGACATGTAAGGGTCAAAGAGCTCCGAGCTAAACTAACATCTGGTAGGGGAGAGTGAGTAATTATTACAGCTAGTTAAAAGTAAAGGCACATTCTGGATTCAGGTTTTGTAAAAAGACCAACAAATCTTTTCTGTTCCTATCACATTACAGAGTAAAATCTAGTTTCTATGTTTTTGTCTTCCCAGATTAAACGATAGCGCGCAGCATATCTGGCACTGCTCCAGTCGCACAAACTTTCAATCACATCTGCCAAATTAAACCGAAATCTTTTTGAATCCAGACTGACTTTGATGGTGAAGACATCCCTGTGTTCAGCATGTGCATGTGCTCATGAATATTCATAATGACCTCAGGGCTCACCACACCCCCTTTCATGCTGTTTGCCTCTTGCTAATGGGCTGCGCCATGACATGGAGGTGGCACGCATCTGGTAGCGTAGTTGTTTTATTTTTTTTCAATTACCATAGACCACGAAAAGCTAAATTAGATGCTGTGTGTCCCGAATAGTCAGATTTGTAAGGTTTTTGTAACTTTTCATGGTTTCTTGGTGAATTTCGAGCATGAAATCTACACATTAGTCTCAGTTCTGTCAACATAAAAGGCCCCTCTCAATATTGGGGACTTTGGAAAACAAAAGCAATATGTGCAGTGGGCTGGTATTGTTTGTTTGATGCTCAGTGCAGGAATGCCACCCGTGAGTCTTGTGTCATTGCTGGTAATTGTTACCCAGTCCCTGGGGTTTAACAATGAGCAGTAGAGGACCAGGTTTATCTCACATTTCACACTTTGAGTGGGACTCCCCCTTCACCTGATTAATAGTGCTGCCTAATTATTTGAGTCTCTCCTAGTCGTTCAGTTAGTGGTTGCAGGGCATTTGTGTGGCAGATTCCCCAGAGGCCTCATGTCTTTGTTTAAGGGTCCCTCAGGAGCAACTAGAGAGGCAGAAAATTAGCTGTCAGGAGAAAGGCCAAAGCAACAGTTGATCGGACAGTGGAATTTGTTTTAGATGTTTTCTGCCTTTTTTTTTCTTGGCATGACTGTTGCACAAGCAGGAAAGCTACCAATCAGCTACTGTAAAAGGTTAAGAAAGAAGCTGGATGCTTCAGTACAACACCATATTGACAATAGATTATACATTCATAGTAAATATCATGTTTTTCTCCGCTGTAGTCATTTTTGGACAATTTTGCATCAAACTGATCTCCCCAGTATTAAGTATTAGAGCTTTTACAATAGGTCTGTAAAAAATAAACATTGTGTACATACAACACGGAACAGTTTTGTTTAAACAGTAACAAATAAACACTTTACCGACCAGCAGTCAGTTGTTGTCAGTTTGCGTGTGCTTGGTATCTTTATGGTCACACCCACACACAGATGTCGCTCTCCCCCCAAGCTAGCTGTTTTAACTACTTTAACTCAGTCACAAAGAACAATGAGGGCACCAAAAAAAAAGCATGCTGTTAGAGATACAGAAGCAGGTGCAGATGTGGAAATGCGGGCGCTGACAAAGCCATGGCAGACATGGGGGCTCTCTGTGGCTTAAGGAAGCACAATGCAGAACAAAACAAGGCAAGATGTCCCAACTGCTTTAAAATGTTTCTTCTTTGTGTGAAAGTTAAATAAGTTTGCTCGAGAAAAAAAATCCCTATTCCATTTGCTCACTGTTGAATGTGGTAAACACCTTAGTAAGAGAGATATTCATGAAATGGGTCAGTTTAATTTTTTTTGTTTCGACTGAACTTAATAGTATTTTCAGTATCAAAGTGACAGCCACGTATTTTTATGAGCTTTGAGCAGTTTGTCACTCAGTTCATCTACAAGAAGTCACAGGGTAGATTTTGTGGGAGGAATGTTGGACAGATTCCTTGCAGCATTAAGTGAGTTAAGCTGAATTTGAATTGGGAAAGATCAAACAAGTGTGTTCCATTCTAAGCAAATTCAAAGTCCTGCACAGCATACAGAGTAAAGGGAACTGGTCCAGCCGATGTTTAGTCCTAGTTCTCATGTGGAGCCGTAGCACACTTTTTGGGGAGATGTCACAAGTCCTGACATGGGCGGTGATGACAGGCTTTGTTCATAGATAAGGATCAGACTCTGATGGCTCATGTCCACATCACAGACAGGATTTATTAAGGAGCCATGCTGCAGAGTTGACTTTGGGGGCAATTAGGTGGTTGTGAGACACAGACAGCATCTTTTGAAGAAGTGTCTGATGAAAGCTGTAATGTGATCTTACCTCCTCAGCTCAAGTTTATGGTTTGGAATCTTCCCTGAGGGGGCTTCTGCTACAACCGTTTCAGAATAAAGACATGTTAAGGCTCAAAGCTAACAGTCCCAAGCCCTGTGAAAACTGGACTAAAGACTGTCTGAATTGCCATCTGTGATTAGTTCAGGGTAATAAAGATAAAGCCTGTGGTTAGTTGTTGGCAAGTGCCTTACTGACACCATTCGCCTCAGTGTTTTTCTCCAATTGTAATTCCAAAATGTAATATGATCATTAAAAGGGGTTATCTGGAGTCATTTGTATTAAAAACAAGTCCACAATGATATACCTACCGCCCCTAATAGGAAATAAGTGACAAAAAGTAGAGGTGACAAATAACGTTTTTTACGCTGACACGTGGTGGCTGTTTATGATGATGAAAAAGGTTTAGATGTTACTCATACTTTGGCCAAAGTTTGAGAGAGAGAATGATGCTTTGATTGTTTGCAAATGGTTTAGATTATTCAGCTTTGAGTAGATTGATTGCGTTCAGAGAAACAGTCCAATTAAACAGAAAAAAGGTGGAAGGCATTGTTTTGAACTTATAAATGAATTTTAAGTCACCCATGTTATCACAGACAGTGGAATGCTAGTGGGATGCAACATTGTCATGTCAAAATGCCCCAAACTGTTACCTCATACTCACTGACCATAAATATATGAACTCCACAGCCAACCCGTCTTAGGTAAAACTGTTAAAGTGCAGTTGGAAAAGTTGCATTTCATTACCGATCGTCATTTGTGAATCTGATCTCTTGACTTAAAAAAAAGGACCAATATAGGAATGAATGTCTTTGACCTTGTCTTTCTGCAGTAAAATCACCTCTCACTGTGACTTTTTGTTGTTAACTTGAGGTCTTATTTTAGCACAAGTGTCCCTGTGGTTCTTCAGAGGGTGGCAGAAGCAGACCCTGGTGTCACACAGTGAGGAGTCAGCTAAGGTGGACGGGGCATTTGGTGGGGACACACAACCCCACGGAAAACTGAAAGATCTGGATGAGGTTGCCAGGGAAACAGATGTCTGGGCCTCTGCTGGAACTGTTGTGAAAGTGATCCTGACCTTGATAAGTGACTGATAATGGATGGAGCTGGTTATAGAGTTGAGCAGGGGGACGACACGTCATTGTCATGAGTGCAGACCTTTGATTCTTAGCTTCCACCGAGTTGTAATCGTTGTATAAAAATTGATTGTGCAGTTTGACTTGAATTTTGTTAGGTTTATGTTTTATTTGATGTATTTAAAAAAACATTTATAAGGCTTTATTTTTCTTTGTCTGGTATGACAACATAAACTTTGTGGGTCCTATTATCTATATCAAAACCAATTAGTTTAGGAAATTTGCTTGCATAGATATTTGATTCTTTTCAATTGTGTTTATGTGGCATTTTCCAGGCGGTGTGGCTTTATGTCTACCATCAAGAATGAGAGGCTTTAACAAATAATAACAAACTGAACTAACAAAAAAGTCACCACAGACTATAAATCCACGTTTTGAGTGGCTTTGGTAGAACAAATCTAAGGGTCCCAAAGATGCCGGCAACACCAGGCCAAATGGGTGAGTTCAGCTTTAAGGCCCCTGTGGAGGAGGGATTAACCTCATGTTTAATTTGTTATAGGTATTTAATATGCATTCATATATTGATGAAACAGACCCCTTCCAGACTCATGTTAAATAAATGATGGCTCCTCAAGTGCTGCGCAGTCATTAATGGCTTTTTTTTAGTTGTTGTTAAAGACGCTGTACAATGTGTGTCCGGAAGTGTAGGGAAAAAAAACACCTTATTAACAGGCACAGTGTTCTTTAGATGACATGTCAAAAAAAAAAAATCCCAGTCAGATTTACAGGCAGTAAGTCCACAGAGGAAACCTGACTTTCCAAAGCCCCCTGTAGGGCTGGAAGAGTCATGACGCCATGGGCTTCCGCCACCTCCAGCCAGCTTGGCATCTGCTGCCCAGCAGAAACCAGGAACACTGATATCGACAGGCCTTAAAAAACACACCGGTGCCTCTGAAAGGGTACAGAACACACAGCAAAAATATCCTTCAGGAGTCAGCGATGCTTCACACAGTTGGAAGCTGGCTGTCGACTGTTCTGGTTCTGCTCATCATTTCTTTGCATCAAACCTGTTGTGATTGTGATTTATGACAGTGGTTCTTAAAGTTAGGCCACAGCCATGGAGCCACAGATTTGTTATGCAGGCATCGTAATTCACCCTTCTTTGCATTTCTTCACCTTTACAAGTTAACCACCAGAGCAGCATTTTAGTATGTTGGTATTTACATTTATTCTTAAAGTTTGATCAGACTTTGACTACACAGATGGAACCTGTTTATCAGCCATTTTAACAACAAAAACTAATGTGTTCCTATGATGACACATTTTTTAATGTTTATCTTTTCTTATTGTATATTTTATTTGAACAATTTTTATAAAGTCAGGGGACTTTAGAGAAAACCAAAAGCTGATTGAAGCTGCAGAAGATGGGATATTTTGACATCTAAATGTTTATATGTGTGAAACTCCAGCAATATTTACTGAGGAATTTCTTAGAAAGTCGGAGCTCTACCGGCCAGAGAGATCCAGAAAACTACAAAGCCATTTCCACAGGTTCAGTAACAGTCATGGTGACTCATTGGTTGAATTCCCTCATTACTGGGGCAGTCATGCTGTCTAAAGGGCTGATGTGTTTGCGGTGGTAGATGTGCTCTCAACTCTGAAAACTGAGAAAATGAGTTGATACATTTTACATAAACTTTAGCCCATTTTGGAACTTTTAAAACTTTTCTGAATGAATCCACTGTCTAGATTTTCCACTTCATCCACCACTGACTCAGTCATTTTAAGATTTAAATAGGTTTAAGATAAAAATGTCCTCCAAGTTTCATTTTCATGTGTTGGCAGCAACCCATAAACCATCTACCATTGAACTAAATCTGCCAGAAGCATTTACCACAAGCATTTGATCACTTTAACATCTGATTAAAGTGATCTGTGCTTAACATGCATAACATTACCGAATCCGTTCTCAAGTCCTTTTACAGTTTAAAACATAATGTTATGCATATAACCGCTGTTCTCTACAGGAGAGAAAAGACTTATGAGAAATGTAACATGGGGTATTGTGTTTCCTGGCTAAAGATACTTTTCATCAAGCCCTCAGGCAAATATCCATCCTTCAATGCGCCCAGCTGAGAAAGAACTTGTACCTCATTCCTGTCCTTCGGGAAACAGTGATTATATGCATAACATTATGCTTCCTTTTCAGTTGATTAGTTTCTTATATATCATGGGGCATATGTATACACCCAGTAAAGCAGCTATGTAATATCACATAATTATTTGTGTTGTGAATCCACTGAAAGGACAGTGAGATTTCAAAATATTTTGTGCGTTGTTTATGCATAAAATGTGGACTCTGAAGTTCAGGAAATTGTTCATTGTAAACTCTGAAACTAAATATTCAACATGACAAGTGTTACAATGCGTTGATATTGCTCAGAAAATAGAGAAAAGGCTTGAGTGTGATTTAAGTATTTCAGTTTGAAAGCAGTATAGTAATGATTTTAGAAGAAAACTCTGATAAATGTTTTGATATATGTTGGTGATATTTTAGTGCAGACTCTGGCTTTGCCTCTGCCCAATCACAGTCTATTTGGCTCTAAATGAACTACACACATTTCATTCATTGACGTGGCCACCTCACCCCGAGCTAAAGGATATTATGTCCATCATCCATCACTAAATAAAAACTTCAGTGCCCTTAGATCATTTTGATTGAAAACAAACTTACTTCACTTTGGGATTCAAGAGTGACTGCCTGGGAAAATAAGCTGATCTACCATAATCAAATCAGTTTAATTAGAACAGTGGAGATTTCATTACACAGAAAAGACTGCTGGGATTTGATTAGGCAGGTCTGCCTGAAACATTAGAGGTAACATGAAAAGCTTATTTACAGCTTTTAACAGAATCAGAGATAATATCTCTCCATGTGTACCGTGTTGTGACTCGCCACAAAAGCTGTCGTGTGATGGCGGTTAGGAGCTGCCATGTTATTCCCTAGGTTGTCTCATCTCAGAGATCAAGGCTGCTGGTTCAGATCTTTGAACTTGACATTTCAAAAGGGAGAGGATAAAGAGATTCTTAAATATCAAATCCTCCCCCTCTCCTTCATCCCTCATATTGGACCCTGTTAAGAGATCACCTCCCTAATCAAAGCAGAGTGTTCAGAGTAAAGGATTTTCCCGGAGTGCCTTTCTGTGAAAGTTAATTTAAACATGTTTCAGCACAAAACTCTCAGACTTGTCTAATGGGGTCTTGTGCCTTTAAATCTTTTGATTAATAAGTTTGCTGGTCTTTTTTCATGTGATAACTTCTACATATTTCCTGTCAGTAAAAATGTAGTGTAGCTTGAAACTTCCTGTTTAAAAAACAAACTAAAGTCACATATTAATTCTGCTTTTGTCAGAGTAAAATGATCAATTTTGTGCCAGACAGTCGGTGCACAGTAGTAGCATGAGACATCTTCTGCACAGATCGGTTACCACTGGGAACATTCTTCACGTTATGGGATGTTCTCTTTCTCAAACAAATACCTCTACTCAGTGTTCAAAACTCTGAGGTGACAAATTGTTTCCTGGATACTCATCTAACATCCACTGAAAGCACAAAGTCTCCAATGCTTGATCACATATTAATTACTGTGCCTATTGACTGGAGTCTTTTGTGTCTCTTTGACTCTTTTGCCGAAATTTTGATAAATGAATTGCTCATGTTACGTTTTATCTTCTCCCCCCTCAGTCACAGAAACCCCTGCTCTCCCTAAACCCTTTTATCCCTCTTGACCTCGTCACTGTCACTTTCCTGCCCCAGAAAAGGAGTTGTTGCTGGCTGATAAACGTAATAATTTCTGCCTTATCGTTCACCCTCCACCGCATGCGTCCCTTTCTCACCTTTCTTATCTGCGCCAGCCCAATCGCAGGGTTTTGAAAGACACTGCCATTTCCCAGCTGCCATGATATTTTGAAGTGGTTGTGATGAGCTAACTCAGTTAAACAAACGAGATAACGATCATGTGATCAGCTGATAAATAATGTACACTCATCTACAACTGAACAGGAGAGCTGACTACAGATTATCGATTTGAGCTTCTGTTGAAATGTTGCTGATATTAGACATCATTATGGTCCAGCACCTGCATGTTTTAATGTGTTCATATTGGTTTAATGCAGCCGATCATCTCTGTTTACACGTTGGGCCCGCTTAAAACACTAGATCACTTAGAGATATCCAGTCTTCTTGACTTAACTTGCACACCACTGACATATCTGTGTTTAAGTAAGGCTAACTGTTGGGGATTCTCCATTAGTACCTACTCAGCCCCTACTTCCTACTCCCATTGCCATGGCTAGGTTTAGGTGGTTTTCCATTAAGTGAGGTCCTAACAGAAAGGCGGGCTTACTGGTGATGTTATATATGTGCAGCACGAGCATGAGACAATAATGAAGATCATCACTGTGACGCTACACCAGCCGAACCTCAGTGTTGAATCAGGGTGTTGATTCATGTATCAGGGATTGTTAATTATCACAGAAATAATTCAATCTGACATTTGTTTTTACTGCATTTTTAAAATAGTTCCTCTGAATGGGTTACCCTGGCCAATCAGTGGCCTGCAGTTTGCTGTCGCCTGGCTGAGTAGGTTTGGAAGTCCCAGCCCACATTGGAAATGCACGAAAAGGGTAGAGTTTATTTGAGCCAGATTGAGTGTTCACTAATGGAAAAGCCTGATCATTTTAGTTGATCTGGGGGTGTTTTAGTAGAGGATTCAATCAAGGAATTTAGTAGCGGGATTAGTGTGAAGGATAATGCAATCACTAAAAAGATATAAAAATATCTTCTTTTGATATTAGTTGAGTTTCAAAGAAGCATGCCTATTCTTTATAGCTGCACAGGTGTGTGTGAGAGGGAAAATCAGTGGGCATTGCTTTGTGTGTGGTCCTGTGATAACATACTAATGTACACCCTCACCCCCATACAGGCCCCTATTTGGCTTCCTTCCTCTCTTTTCACTGCTCCTGCCCTTCTTCCTGCAAATCACTTGACAAATGGGCAGCCCACAGGTGTTGCTGGCTCCCCTCCCCAGTTGCCCTGTCATCTGCAGCATGGGAACGGGGGCAACTCTCCTATTATCCACAGCTGCTTGTGTCAACGTGAGCCCCACCTCCTCCATCCTCCGCGGCCCAGCAGGACACTGTGCCACCCAATGGTTGGGAATCCAGTCATAACCACAGCCCTGGCTCAAGGTTTTGGCACACTGCGGCCCAGTGAATCAAACAAGTGGAGGATATTGTCTGCCGAGCCCTGAGAACTGGAGTCTCCCAGTCTGGAGATCAAGATAAAGTCTGGGCTGAGCGGAGCACTGAGCATTGCTCTCATATCAAACAATGCGGCTGGTCATGGATTCTGAAGACAGATATGTCATTGTGTTTGACGTCGTGTTTGACCGACCGAAAGGCACAGGAATCCCGATGCAGCAAAAGGGGAAAGCTATCACTGCCTCCAGGAGGCCAGGACTGTGTTTTTAGGTGAAATACAAGCCAGGTTTGTTGTGTAAATATGATGGTGGGGATGTTTTCAACTTTTGACTACATGCACACAAAACACAGGTCAGTGTAAGGCTGCAAAAATCATGCTGAACAATAATGCAATTAGTGGAAGTCAGAGGAGTAGCAGATTAATAAATAAGATCAGACTGAAAACCTTTTCTTGCTAGTTTTTAGAAATCGGCTAGATGAAGCAGATAAACCCATTCACAAAAGTTAAATATTTTCTAAATCGGAATGTTATCTCGTAGAAGTTTCGTCCCACATGTGCTCAGATTGTTCCCTGTCCCTGCTCTCCTCCACAAGCTTCCTCCCCCACTCCAGTTCTTTCTTGGCTGCTCTCTTCTTAACCTGCAGACCATTTTTCTTCACTGAGTCACGATGCATCAACAAAGATCACCAAGCAGATGATTGACTGATTAAGAAGACAAAACATGGACATTCAGGAGTTTTAATCTTAGAGAAAATCTCCCCCCCTCCATTTAGTTTCTTGTGAATTCGCTCTGATCCAGTTGGAATAGCTGATGTGGCTGATATGATTGCAGTGCTTTGTAATCTTTACCGTTTGACTGGAATGGACATCTTGTTTGTTGGTTTAAACATGGCTCCAAATATAAAAAACAGTCAAGATCAGTCTCTGCCAAACTAAGATGAATCATCGAAACCTTCATGTTTACGCATAGGCTCTTCTACAGGCCGTTACTGTAAGCCATATGTTGCTTGAATTACAGGCAGTGAGCTAACAGCATGAATGTTTTTCCACCTTAAAACTTTAGATAGTGATCTTTTTTGTCTCTTCTGGTTCTCTGGTTTCTTAAAAAAAATGTTGTGGTAATTGCCTATCACATTTGTAACACCTTGAGTAATAGATATTAAAAGATCTTAAAATGGGAGTTATCCCTTTTAAAACCCACTTTTAAAGGATGGTGAAGTTTATTTCCAAAGATGGAAAATCAACAACATGAATTGTATGGTCGGATAACTGAACAACACATGATTCTAGCTGGCAATAGTTATGGTGCCGTTTGTTCGGTACCATTAAAAGAAGAAGAAAATAAATTCACCCCAAACTCTTTAGAGCCCTCAATTTATTTTCCACCAGACTTCAATCACATCACATACCAAGACAGTACACATCTAATGCATTAGATTTGAGCTCATCTTATAATTTGTCCAAGTCATTTATTTTGACCTCTCTTCGTCTCAGTTCATACAGAGTGAAGCTTTCTATGCAAACACATCTGACACTGTGATTCTGGATGGCTGCATGCTGACCGTTTAAACTTGGAACAGCTTCTGTTGAACAGTTATCCTAGAACTCGGGCCTTTCTAGACAGCTCATGGCTGATTTTTTAGTAATTTAATCACCTCTGTCTGCACGCATTTCTCAGCTGGAGTCCGGTTGTGTGCTGTCCATCTAGATGTTCCCATGTTGTGTTAGTAGTAGCACCACTCACAGTACACTTACATTCAGCATATTTGAATTCATATACTGATCTCAGTTTCAAGAGTTAGCTAAACAGTGTACATTTTGAAGTAACCTTCAGATGCCTAGAACAATGTCTGGGAGCAGAAAGAAAAACAAATGGAAGGCATTTTCAATAAACACTTTCTTGATCTAATGCAGGTTTCTTCTACTCGTATCTGCTGTAGTGGCCATTTATGAGCGAAGTATGTGTAAAAAGGAGCCACCTTGTAGAATTCAAAGCGAGGAGTTCGACAACACAATGCAAGCATTTGTGTGACAAAGATCGGAACTTGTTTCTACATTTTCTCTCGTAAATTTACACATGTAAACAGGAGCATGTCGACTATCAACACCTGCAGATTCTGCTTCTAAGACTGATTTTACCATTAAGCTAGATGGCTTTTCTCATCTCATAACCGTGATCCTGGATTTACTTCACACATGGATTTATCAAAGCCAGGCTTTAGAACCTTAAAAAGTAACTTTCCACTGGTTGCGTCCTTGTACGGGATCACTGGCATGCCTGACGTCCAACAAGAGCATCTGGAAATCCCTCACTGATTGGATTACCCATCAGTGACCCCCCCCCCCCCCCCCCCCCCCCCCCCCCCACACACACACACATCTGTTCTCAGATCTCAAGAAATAAGTCCCAAATTATATTTGACACTGGCATTGTACCAGAAATGGGCCAAAGGTCTGAGCAGGTGATGTGAGCGGGTTGGTTTGTTCAAGTGACAGAGACCTAAAATCATGTTTGTGAATTTTATTTACAAGAAAAAAAAAGACACAACTTCAGATTGTGCTAGCAATGTGTTGCACAACTCTTCACTGAACTCTACGAGCTTGTTCATTTTGACACATATTTACCTTCAAAGTCATTTTAGGTCAGCGGTGAATCTGTGGAAAGACGAAGCAGGTTTGCTGATGTGATTGGAGCATTGCCCATTTTCCCACCTGTGCTTTCGCAGTAAGGAGCCAGCATATCTCTTAGACTCAGGCTTTCAAAAGGCTTTCATTGTGGGTAAAACTGAATTCTGTCCCAACAAGATCCCGGCCCCACACGATCCCTGATTCCATATGCTGAGTGTGTTTGGGGTAAGTAGGACCGGCCTGGGCACACGCAGTAGCCCTTCCTCCTCATTAACCCAGCAGTGCACCTGTGATCGCTCCGATATTCTCTTTGAGAGCATTAAGGTTCTCAGCGGGGGATTTGTTGGGGGCTGGGGTTCAGCATTTTGATCCCAGTGAATTGGGTGTGGCACGCCTGCCCGACAGCTCGCCTCATGTCTGCTACACGGGATAAAAGGAGAGCGAATGCAGCAATAGGTCTTTGTTGTGGGACAGGCACTGCTTGAATACAAATCTCCACATGATAACAGGCACAGATGTACAAACTGTGCAAAGGCTTTCAGTAAATGTAAATGCTTACAGACAAGTTTGAGTTGTAATCACTAGACCAGATAATTGAAATGCAGTCTTTCTTTTAAGGCCTTCAAGACTTATTAAGTTCTATGCATTACTATGAGATAAAACCCGTTTAAATATCTTCTGAATATGTTCAGCCGGTTTGCATGGTTTAATTATGTGACTGTATTCAATAAATCATATTTGGTTAGGGAACAAAAGCATCTTTGAGAAAAAACTTCGTCTAATTCCAACCAAAAGAATATTAACTACGATGCTATAACTCTCTTTGTATATTTGCGTTCAAACAATCATTTAGTATCAAAATTAAGTAAAAAAACAAACAAATTATTGTTGACTTCTGTACACTGTTTGAATTTCACGGTTGCAGACTTGTGCCTGAAACTGAAATAATTCAGTGCAGCCATCTCTGCAGGAGGGTTAAGTGGGCACATAGTTTATAGTTTTCAGGGATATTCAGCGCCGTGATGACGACCACAGGGGCTGGGATAAGAAGTCCTTTGTTGCAGCGCTGGAGCAAGTCAGTGTGCTGTCGTCAGAGTTATGATTGGAAAAAGGTCTTTCATTTAGAGTGTTGGACTGATAGCCAAAACCTCATACCTGGGACCTCTTATGTGAATGTCTTGTCTTTCACACGCTTTAATAAGAGATGAATAAGGAGTCACTGTCACTTACAGATGCTGCATTAAAATGTCAGTTTTGTCCACCTTTAGCTAAGTGGGATCACATGACCTGTTGTTGAATTTTAGACACACCGACCGTCTTAGTTCTCATCCATCACTTAGTCTCACAGCAACATGTCACAAATAACAAAATAGATACTTTAATGGGCACTGCTCACCATAACACCAAGAATTTTGTGTCGATATTGATATTTTCATAATTTTCTTTTAAACAGACTGATACATGATAGATAAGAAGTGAATAGACTATTCCCTGATTAGAAAAAAAATACTGATAATATGCCTTGCTTGAAAAACAACAAAGGAAGAGAAAGATACAGCAGCCTTCAACAAATATGAAATGATATATGTCTGTAAAACACTTGTGAAGGAAACATCTTGTGGTCACATGATTCTTTTCATCGTCATCTTACAAATTACCCCAAAAAGCTTTTACATACTTGTGCTTTCTTTTTCTTAACATCTATTCAAGGAAAGGAAGTTTAGTCTCATCATACTTTCTTGGATGAATTTTTCTCTCTAAAGGGGAAACCAGATGGCATCATAACTGTTGCGTTTCTGCCAGGAGCATCCCTGGACTTTCAGTTACTGTATCTGAAATCAAGACACAAAACGATTATTTTCCTGGTGCTACAGATGGAAAGGAGCAGTGTTTGGAAAGAGGGAAAGCTGTGTTGTTACATTGATGCTGCATTTCAAGGACTTTCTTGTAAAGCAGCACACCGCCATTACCGAAATGAGCATTCAGAAAACTGCTGCTGCCTGGCAAGTTTGTTTTTGTACCGCTGATAACTAAAGGAACTCCCCCATGCTGTAGATACAGTGTTTAGCCTATTGACCTTTAATTATCCATCCTGTGTCTGTGGAGTAACCTGCGTGCTGGAGCCCGGCAGCTCTGCAGGGGGGTTTATTGATGGGTAGCGGATGCCGAGGAACAAGCTGCCCTCACTGCTGAACATCAGATACAAGCATAAATAAAACATCCATGTTGCCCCTTTAATGAAGTCTCACCCACCGGGTGTGATGATGAAAAATTGATGCTGCTGCTGCTGAAGAAGCCGCTAACCCTGTAAGAATGATTAGCACTTCTTTCAAAGTCCGTGACCGCACTGTTTTGGAAACTGGAAGATGGTGTGGAACAGATGTCTGAAGTTTTGAAACCTTGACAGCTTGAGCCATGTTTCTTGGAGAATCTATAAAAGGCACATTGTGAAGATTTCAGATTTTCTGTATTCACGGACATCGTAGTGCTACACGTTGATTTTACACAGATTTAATAGTTAATAAAAACCTGAGGTAACAAAAGAGCTGTTTAAGCATGACCTAATTTGGTCATTGGTTGTCCTAATTTGGTCTGTTTACAAAGTTTTCTTCTCTGAAAGACTTACAGGGAAGCAAACATTTTTCTTTTGAATTGAACCACAGTGTCAAACAAATGTAGTCATAGTATACATACCATCTATTGTTACTAACTATTGGATTCCATCGATTCCCATTGTCTAAACTGCTTTTTCCTAGAAGGGTGGCATACGGGGTGGAGCCTATCCTAGCTGACATTGGATGGGAGGGGGGGTACACTCTGGAGAGGCCACCGGTCCATCACACTGACACACACACAAACAAACCACAAACACTTTTTACATTTTTTTTAATGCTAGCAAGATTGCATTCATTTTGTACCTGAAATCCAGTCTTGCAAGTTTGAGTTGTTTTAAGCTGCAAGTAATCCAAAATTTGATCCACCTCAGATGATGTGAGCTGTGTGGTTGGTAATATTATCCATTCTCTACAACACATTTACGTATATTCTATCTATATAATTACTTAGTTATTTTCAGTATCAGAGTTTTTTTTCTTTTCAACCTTGCAAAATTTTCCCTCACACTTTGTGAACTTTATGGAAGTCTTGCGCCAAGTTTTCCAGCTCATATTGATGATGGGGGATGTTCAAGGCCAAGACTTGACTGTAAGCTGTGATGTGCTCCGATGCATGAAAGGAGCGCTTTAAGATGCAAAAGGAGGTGTCTTTGAGAAGATTTGCAGCACTTCCTTATCTCTCCTTGTGAAAGGGCCAAGCTCGAACCCTCACTGTCACAGAGGGAACAGGCTGCTGGGGATTTGTGCCAGATGCTGCTTTTGAAAGCACATCAGGTGGACAAGGAGCTCTCATCCTCACTGTAGGGCTGTAGACCTTCAGTGTGTGTGTGTGTGTGCCCTTTGATGTCAGCCAGTCGACAGTGTCCCCCAGGTGTTCAACACCACACCAGGGTTGTGTATTGAGAAGTCCTCCTCCCTGTCGTCCACACTTACATGCTGGCTTTTTACGCCCTCCACTCCCCGAGGAACTCTCAGCCTCAGCACATAACTGTCATTAAGAGTTTATAGGAAATTGTCCATTCTGAAATCCTGGTGTATTTATAGAATAGAAGGCATTATATAACTATCCGGGTTTGAGCCAACCAAGATAGTTAAGTTAAGTAAATGTGGGGTTAAGTTAAGTTACAGCCTGTTTTTTCCCCCCACATTTTCATTATGTTGAATTAAAACAGCCTTTGGATTTTCTGCTCATATCTCCAAAAGTCAGCATGACTTGTCCGTTCAAAATACGGGTTTCTACAGTATTTGTTAGATGACACATTTATATTCTTAGATGCGTTCAGTCTCATTTCATGCCCCACCGGGCTTGTGTGGGATTAGGTTGAGTAAATGAGGCTGGTTTGTGGAGTCAGAGGTGATTTGGTCTCTTATCAGTGGCCGAGCTGCAGATCTACTGGAGTCCTAAGCTGACAGCCTTAATGGAATGAGAAAGCCAGTAATGATGACCACTTCAGTTGGCATCTTAGGGTTTTGTCCTCTGTGTTAGGAGCATAGTGAGTGACTAATTGCAAAGGTTCCTGGAAGTAGGCCCCTTATTATTTTTTTTGTCTGCATTGTATTGTTAGGTGTCGTGTGAGTCTGTCAGTTTGCTTTGAATGGAAGCACAGAAACGTATTTGTCAGTCATCTTTATTCAGTTTTCTCTTTAAATGTCCTGAAGGGTCAAACCTGATTGTGCGGACGAACATTTCAAATTACATTTTATCTTAATGGAGTTTGGAAGCATGCAGTTTTAGGGCATTCATTCCCGTTGCCCGAAAGCACAACCCTTTTTTCTTGGCAAGCACGGAATGGACCTGAGAACCTGAGGAGTTTCCAAAAATATGTTTCAAAATCAGACTGGCTATGTTTGTAAGACCTGAGGATGAACAAAATGATTCACAGCATCAAAGTGCCATGGCCCACCCGTTTTTCTATTGCTGTTAAAGTCTTGAGCTTGAGATTTAGCTATCAAAGTGACTATATACAAAAAGTATTTTAGGAGAATTTGACCTCTTTTAAATGGGAGCTTATGTGACTTATCAGTATTTCCCTTTAAGACTTTTTGTCCATTTTTTCAGTCTACAGAACTGAATTTATGGAACTGCAACCCTACAACTAAACATTTTATTTATCCATACTTTGTTTATTTATTTTAGGGCTGCTCAGCTGTTGTCACCTCTCCCAGCTAGACTAACATTAGTAGAGAGGCAACAACCTGGAGAGGCCACCAGTCCATATGAACAATCAAGTACATTTTTATGTGCTTAAAAAACAATAAACATGAGATTTCCTGCTTTTTAGAAATGTATCCAGTTAAAAGTAGTTAACCAAACCACATAATAGAATTGAGTTACTTTGTTTTGCAATGGAATAAATGTTAATAGCTGTATCTCATAGCATAATAGAAACACTTGAAATATCTCTTAATTTAAGGCAAGGATCATGTATTGGTTTAGTTTGGAGTGCTTTTAGAAGGGTTTTATTTCCCTTTAAAAAGTCAGAATGGGACTCAAATCAAGAAATACCCAAAGGATTCAGTATCCAGTCTGTCGCTATGGCAAACATGACCAATTCTGCCAACGGGAATCATTGCTTAACAAGAGTGAATATACCACAGATTTCCAAAGTAGTTGAAGTGGTAGCACTTAAATATCAGAAGTGTTATGAACAAAGTCAAGAGTTGGAGTGAAAACACCATGTGTATAAATCTAGATTTTAGGGAGTCAGCTGGCCATTGCCAGCGTAATTGTGCATCATCTCCTTTGTGTGTTTTTTCTTCTTTGCAGGGTAGTCATTTGTGGCCCTTTCCCATAAAACATCTGATCCTGTCAGCTCATGCTAATAATTTGTAGCTCTGCATTGTTCTGAGAGAAGTAGCTCAGATCCAGCAGACACAGATAGCAGACAGACACAAATGTATGCAAAACCACAACCACTGGCGGCAGTTCATGGATCATGGGTTATGTGTGTTTGTGCCGTAAACCATGTGCATAAAGTCACAACAGGAACAGATAAGAGCGGTCCCAGGTCGGCTTTGGAAGCCAAATCCGCAGCAACCCCCCAGTGCTAATCGGATTAGTTGAAAAGTTACCAGCATGGCCCCAAAGAGACACAACAGTTTTTACACTGACTTCCAGGGCATATTTTTTTCTTTGGCCTCCAGAATATCCTTCTTGTCTCAAAGCCATTTCACTTCATCTTTGTTGCCATAAACCAACTAGTTCTGCACATTTTGAACTGTTTTTAACCCTTACAGTGGAAGGCTGTCTGGGATGGGGAATATGTATATGCGCATGGGAGGGGGGGGGGCTCTGGTCCACCCAGGTGGGGAAACAATGGCGAGCCCGTTGTCTTGAAGGAATGGTTGACTGAGCACGGGCCCAGGCAAAGGCGGGACTGAAAGGAAAAAAAAAAGGAGTTGTGAAAATGATTGGGGAGGAGGAGGGTGGACAGGGTGGTGATGGGGGAGTAGGCAGCTGAATGGAGGCAGCGGGGTGGCAACTGGACTCTTAAAGATCCCTTCATGCTTCGTCTGGTTCTGTTAATGCTGTAAATACATATGAGAAAACCAAGGCTGTACTCTGGTTAAGTTTTTTTTTCTTTTCTTTATAAAAATTGTTTTTCAAAAACAAAAGCTGGGATACCAGCGCTTTTTTCTCCCTCTAAGTTTGTAGTATTAAAATGACCTACATTAACATCTGGACACAGAAAACAATGGGTGGACTTGGATGACACGGTTCAGTTCCCATATTTTTGGCTAGATTCTCAGTCATTCAGGTCAGTTGAAGTGAGAAGCAAAGTGAGAACGCCTTTTGGGTGAGAGGTTAAATGTCTTCAAGAACCACAGAGAAGGGCATCTCTTCTATTTAAAAAAATGTCTGCAATCTTCACTTTGTATTCTTCATTTATTGCAGAAGGGAAATTCCTCCTATTCATTCTTCATTAAAAATATTTACTACTATCATTTACTGAAATATTAGTCTTTTTATATTTTTAATGTCAGAGCCTCAAAAATGACTGGACAATAGACCTGTTTTTGTTTTATCGTTAACATAAACTCATAGTGATGGGTTACCAGAACCAAAACCAGCATGTTCAGACAGAAAGCTTCAAAAACAAGAAGTGCATCATCTCACATTTAAACATGACAGGTGTTGATGGTCATGGATCAAGGGCCGTTGCCCTTTTTGAAGATAAAGTCATGTTGCTAGTCACAAACATGACAGGATAGTTTCATCTGGAATGCAATTTTGTGCAATTGTTGGATTAATAGGTTAGGTTGGCCTGATTTTTAAAAATCTATTTCTGCCAAATTTTTCATCTTTTGAGATTTGACTGATTTGATGGTTTTCTTCAGTAAAGTGGTCTCGTACAACTAGCTTCATCTGACTTTTTATGAAAACGCGTTTTAAATTAGTCGCACAAACAGCGATTTTCCAGATGCCTAAAGGTCTGAATTAGGATATTTTAAACAGTTAAGCAGAAAAAGTGGCTGAGAGGATGTTGCACTGTTTTGTTTTAGCCAAGATTGAATTCTCTGTAGTGGTAGTAAATGTTTTTCTTGTAATGCATAGCAGCTGATGTGGCCTGATATGTATGTTAATGTTTTCAATTCTAAGAAATATCTATCTAAGAAATACAAGATCAAATTAAAGAAACAGGTTTGCTTGTAGCAGCCTTTAGGTGAGTTTGTGAAACAGGAGGCGTTGGTATCAGTTCTGTCCTGTGATAATATATGTGTGAACACATCCCTACTAGCTTAATGCAAGGAATTAAGTTAGACTACACAGAGCGTAGGAGGAATGGGGAGTATAATTGACCATCCTCAAAACCCCATTTGGGTTAAGGGAGAAAATAGTCTTTTTTTGGTGCCATCCTTGTTTTCATTTGTCATTTAGAGTGGGCCTCTCTAGAACAGCAGCCAAGTTCTACTTGGCTGAAAAAGCTCTTGGCACCCTAAATCAACAGCCCAGTGTCAAACTGGCTAGCCTTACTATTGCTGCATTCCCCCAATGATGCCTAGGGAACTGATTTTCTGGCCAAAAAGTGGTTTTGTGGTTACAGTCAGCCAGGCAGAAAGGGAGTTAAAAATTCTGCCATGTGGACAAGAATCCCTTTCTTCTTTGTTCTGCTAACATGGCAGCTTGGCCAGATTGGCCTGGGAAGACAGTCAGTCATCTGCCAAACACAATGGATTTAACATCAAATTGAAGTTGAAGGTCAAAATTGTACAGTTAAAGGAGAAAACAACACCAGTTAAATTTCATTTGGATTTGGGGAAATATATTTTATCTTTCTGCATGGACCCCAAATGATGTTATGGATTTATGTGTGTCTATGTTTTTTTCAGTGTGGAGCAAGGTGGAGTTGACCATGAATGATAATCTGGAGGTGTATTTGGGTGACTCAGTTGAAATCCCCTGCCAGTACAGCTTCACCGACACTGACAACGAGCCCAGTTTTGTCATGATCCAGTGGTTTGTGGTGAGTACATCTGGACAACCAAACCGTCTGAAATGAACAGTTTGTGTATGAGCTTTTGTTATTGTCACGGGGTATCGGTTTTTCTGCCACAGTAGAACAATTTTGAAACTGTGCCCTGAATCAGATTGTATGATGTCAGGTCAACAAAAGTGACATCCAAACCCTACTGAGTAATCTGCGCAGAGAGTCGGTGATATTCCCAGTTGACTGAGTTGTGTCCTGCCTGTCCTACAGAGAGCTGCAGGGAACAGCTCGCGGATGCGGATCTTCTATGCCGACAGCAGTCAGCAGATAGTTGATAACAACACAGACTACAGCAGCCGCATTGAAGTGACCTCAGATGAGCAAGGAACACGGCTCATGGTTCATAATGTCCAGCTGTCTGATGAGAGGGAATTCTTCTGCCAGGTCAACGGGCTGGCTGCTGGCACGGCTGAACGCAAGACCCACCTCAGAGTGTTCGGTAAGCCAGCCCACTGGAAAAATCCTAGTAAAAGTTTAAAGTCATTTCAAGAATCATGATCTAATTAGGAAATTGTGGAACAAATGCTCTCTCTATTCAGCTCCTCCAGAGGCTCCCATCATCGAGGGTGTCCATTCTGGAATATCTGTGACAAAAGAAACACTTTCTAAGGTGAGTCAACTTAATCTACTAAAAAAAAGGACTACTAAAAAAAAAAAAAAACAGAATTAACTTTGGTATTAACATGCTGAGATCAATTGTTTTTCATTTTACTTGTCAATGTGTCTCGTCCCAGGTGGCATCATGTGAGGCTCGAAATGGCTTCCCTAAACCCAACATCACCTGGTACAGAGACGGCCTGCCACTAACAACCACACCAGGATGTAAGCATGGGCCCTCTTCCATCTTTGGGGATTTTCAATAGTGTTTCGATTGCGCTTTGTTTTTAAAAACAAAAAAACATTTAACTCCAGAAATCAACAGTGATGCAGCAGTGGCATAGGGGCATCCTTTCTGATCACAAGTGACTCATAAGTTTGTTGTGTCTTACTGATGCTGCATGTTATAGATAAAAATTATGCCTATACGAGTAGTAAACGGTTCAAATCAGGTTCAGATAACAGTTTTAAACACCTGGAAGTTTGTCAGTTGATGCATCTCTTTCTCAGAGGCTCAAATATCTCACTGGCCAGCTACCTTTAAAATCAGTTCACATTGCTTTTTTCCCGCTTAGACTCATGCTCAGACTCATGTTTAATCCTTTACATTTGCAAATGGGGCGGAAATCAGTTCAATTAAGGTAAAAAATGACAGCACTATTTGAGACCTTGTAAATGAAGTTTGAAAAAGAATGGGGAAAGGTTTTGGGACCTATTTCACCCCTAAAGAAGCACAGAGGAAGGCCTCATAATTTACAATATCATTATAGCGAGCATTAAAACCCTTGCTCAGGTCAGATAATTATATATTGGATAGTGTGTTTAGTGTTGGACCAGTATTGGTGGTTGTCTGTACATATCTGGAATATTTTGTCTGTCCATTTTATAGATGTAAATGTGCTGATCCTGGTGACCCGAGAGTCCAGCGGTTTCTACTCTGTCCAGAGCACGCTGGAATACAAAGTGGTAAAGGAGGACAAGGACTCCCATTTCTCCTGTGAGGTCAGCTTTTTTGTTCCGGGAGCCATCAGGACAACTGAGTCCCAAAGCATCAACGTTACAGTTCACTGTGAGTTAACATCGAGCCTTTTTATTCTGCTGTCATGTTAGCCAGTGCTAGAGCGTTAAACCATTTAACAACCACCAGTTTTTGGCAGCGACTGTCTGTGAATGTTGGCGGCACATTTGCTGCAACTGTGGAACAGCTTAATTTGTTCAGTCCGTTCCTCGTGTGACGAAGTCAAAACATGAGGTAAAAGCTACTACTGGCAAATTCTTTTCAATTTCCTCTTTTTGTTGTACTTGGCACTCTGTAGTTACTTTATTAAAGAAGTGTGCAGTCATGGAACAATATAATCAGGAAATTACCCTCTTCTCCTAATTCCTAATTCCTTTTCTCTCTCCACTGCTTCTTTTAATTGAAGCAGCAAATCAACTATCTTAGTTGCCTCCTCAATAAAAATGATATCTTAATCTGAAATTATGAATATGTTTAGTGAACTTTGAGTATTCATACTGTATGCTAAAAGTCTTTAATTGGCATATTTCTAGTTGGGAATTGGACTTTTACACTTTTTTAAAATAAAGTTTCATATCAAATACCAAAGAATACCTATGTGGTCTTTTTGCTTCACTCAGTTCAGTTTTATTCACAAGGTTCCAAGAGCAGGCCAGGGGGAAAAACAAAGGAGAAACAAAAAACTAAACAAAAAAACTTATTTAAAAAAAAGGATTTATTATAAAACCAACAAGAGGCATGGAAGGGCTGGATTAAAAAACTATAACTAAACCTGGACCAAAAGCCTGAAACCTGGTGAGAATTCTTGAAACCAAACCTAAAATAGCTTAAGCCACTGGGGAAATACAAGTAAGGCAAGGTAACATAGACCAGACAATAAATGAAAGGACTGAGAAGTATATATAGAGGGGAGCGAACGAAGAGCTGGTGAGAAAGCACAGGTGCAAGGAGTTTAACTGTTGAGGGAATCCAAGGAAATAGAAGTTCAAGAATGAAAGTTACAGAGACACAAGGAAACACAGAAAACAGCAGAAAGACACCTGAATAAGACATAGCAGGGGAAGGAACTGAGGGAACTCTAAGACCCTGGAAACGCAATAAAGCACATGAAAACAGAACCTTAATTCTCAATTGGGAAACAAATGTACACATTCCTAGAACATATACCAAAAATGAACAAGACATGATATTTTCTGTCTATTTAGATGTATTTTCATGCATTATTTATTTGCAGTGAATTGCACTTTCTGTTATTTTGCTCTACTGATTGTGTACTTCTTCAATCAAGTCAAATCTTTTTTTTACGGGGTGCTGTAACAGATGCTAATGTGATTGAGCTCGCACACTGTGGAATATTCATAAAACGCCCACGATGGAAACTCTGCTGGTGATAAGATATGAAGAACTGAAGCATACACAGTGGAGAGGAAGGTCCAGGGGTTCATATTAATTTATGCTGGGGAGGATATTTTTTGTCAAAATGTGTTGGCTTGCTCACCTCTGACTTAAGGTCATCATCATTTGATCCTGGCATCTCTATGGTTTTTTCCAGATATTTAAAGAGCCACTGGACCTCAGTACACATAATTTTCAGCTCCTCTTAGCAGAAATACTTGGAAATTAGATAGCTATGTTTAGGTTCTCTAGAAGTACTCTATTCTAAAAGCATAAAAACAAATAGGAGGCATTTACTACTATTAGTATGTTTTATTCCCTAACTTAAAGTATTAGCAAGACAAAGTGGAAGACATTTTAAAAAGGTTGCTTCTTTTAGTTGATTGTAAGTAGGTAAACTTTATTTCCTATTGCTCACAAGAACTTGTACAACCTCATCATCTCGTTGGTTTCGTAGTTGTTGGGAGCAGTTCAGTATGGATCCACAGTCTGTTCTGTCAGCATTATGGAAATGACCTTGTAAAGTGACTTTAACAGCTCACTGAGTATCCTCTTAATTTGATTGTGTGTGCGTGCGTGGGTGTGTGTGTATGTGTGTGTGTGTGTGTCTGTCTGTTTCTCTGTGTGGGCAGACCCCACCACCATGGTGGAACTGTGGAAGGAGTCACCCCAGGGCTTGGTCAAAGAGGGGGATACTGTGGAGCTACGTTGCCAGGGTGATGGCAACCCCCCGTCACCATTCATTTTCAACAGAGAACAAGTAAGAATGGAGGGCCTTTTCTCACCCTACAAGTCCCTGAGAGAGAATGGGTGACACGCAAGAGACATGTAGGGAATGTTTTTGAGATGCAGAGCTTACAGGGCCCCATGAAACCATGAGTGTGCAGGCTGTATGAAAACTCTGTCAGCCCTGACCCTGCAGATCCAAACTGGGGTCTTAGACCTGAGGTCACATTGACGAGGCTCACGGCTCAGACTCATTCCCTTGTCAGACACACTCAGACATACAATTGTGTGTGGGGATAACACAAAAACCCAGCCAACTGCTTTCTGGACTTTTCCTAATTGAGCTGCCGCAGACATTGTTGTAGCCATGAGCAGTTTTTGGAGCCTTTATTTGCCACTTAAGACTATAAAGGGAAATGGAGCATTTTCTTAGAAAATATGAAACTTTTGTCAAAGTACATTAAACCACGATCCCATGTGTAATGGCATTATATTTTCCCATAAACAGTGCCATGACGCTGTTTATGGACACAGTGACTGAGCCACTAACTGTTCTAAACAGACAAAATAACCATAAAAGCTTTAAGTGTGTGAAGCTCATTACACATAAGCAGACATGTTTAGTAAATGAAACACGGATGGGTTCTACATCTGATTTGGTGCTTTTACAGCAAAAACAATCAAACATTAAAATATAATCAATCCTTTGTTACTTATAAGGTACGCCACTCTAGACAATCAAGTTGCTGCACTATACATCCGTTTTCTGTTCCCACGTTGTCTAATTCAGGGTCACAGGGGGCTGGAGCCTGTCCCAGCTGTGTGAGAGGTAGGATACAGCCTGCCTTGTTTGCGGCTCCATCACAGGGCCACACAGACAAAAATAACCAGACACACTCAATTTAGAACCCCCAATTAACTTAACACACATGATTTTGGATGGCAGGAGGAGGCCAGAGTACCCAATCAGAACATGACTCTACACAGAAATGCCTGGCTGAATTTCAAACCATACTTTTTTACCACCCTGTAGCCTTTTGATTGACATGAGTGGGAGGAACCTTTTCACTCTTTGAGGCCTGTTCTTTGTTTTGGTTCATAGTAAGCATATTCACTTTAGCTCTGCTGCAGCAGACGTTTTGTACATTTCATGTTTATTCTTTGTGACTGACCGTGGTTTTTAGGTGCCTAAATGGAGTCAAGCATAAATCTTTACAGCTTTATTTCCAGATTCCAGCAGTGGAATTGAGCAGTTAATGTTGGCAAATTCAATGAGTAGAAAATGAAAAACTCTTAGCTTTTGTTAAATGTAGTGATACAGAGAGCTGTATCTAGTGTAAGTCTAACGGGAGAGTGTCTGTTGCAGGACTTGGATGTGGATTTGGAGAGCAGGGGTGATGTACTGATCCTATCACCAGTGTCCCGTAAAGACAACGGCGTCTACCAGTGCCGGCCTCTGGATGCTGATGGCCACGCCGATGTGAAGGGAGATATGCAACTCACCGTTCATTGTGAGGAACCACGCACAGTACACACACAGCTCTTCTCTAACCACAGCACATTTCAGCTCATTTTCAGCACTTTTGAGCTGGAAACATTTCTGTGTTATAACTCTGTCAAACACAGAAATGTTTTTGACAGAGTTATTTAATCACATAGAACTCAACATTTACTCCAAGATGGAGGGCTCATCGCAAACTCAGCAACATTTTTGTTTTGTCGAAATTTCAGATTTGGACCCAGCGGTTGTGGTGCCAAAAGACACAGAGGTTATGCTCAGAGGAGAAGATCTAACTGCAACTTGCAACGCTCTGTCCTCCCTCAAAACATCCACCATTTGGTACAAGGTATGTGTCCCATTTTTCAATGAAATTGAATTCAATACAATGTCTGAAAGTTGGCCATTGACATTGCCAACAGCCTTATTCTCGGTCAGTGTTCTAACGTGTTTCCATGTTTGTGGTGGTTGTGTAAAGGATGGGAAGCAGGTGGGTCAGGGGAACACTCTTCACTTGAGGGATGCCACCTATGAAACAAGTGGAGAATACATCTGTGAGGTGACCGTTCCCTCCCTGCCAACCCTGCACACCAGCGGCTCTGTTCACATCATCGTCCAAGGTCAGTCAGTCAGTGGCACCAGTTGGCCCATGTTTCCATCACATAGTCGGACACAGGGAGTAAAAACAAGAAAAAAACAGATAGAATCTTTTGAAAGCTTTTCGTGTTGAGTTTGAAAGCTTTAGAGAGTGAAGGAAATTAACATTTTTTTTCTGGATATGTCTCAATGCTGTGGCAAATTAGAAATTTACAATAGGCAGGAAATAGATTGATTGCTCTAGGTTGTGCTTGCTATGTGGAAACTCTTTTGTTTTGGGCTATTTATTTTCAATTAATATTTTCTGCCTCTTCATCCTGTAGATTTACAGTAAGACGATATTTTCATTTGAATCAGTTACGACAAACGTCAGTCAGGATAAAAACAATCTGTGTGTGGAAAATAAGATACTTTCTTGGATTGTGTGCTTTGGCCTACCAGGATAGTGGAACTTTGCACTGTGAGGTCACCATACAGTTTTTAATGTGAAACATGTGGGTAAGATGATTTGTGTCCCACTGACAGCAGCCAAAATTAGTTGAAAAGTAAGTGATTAGTATTTAATCAAAAGGGCATCGTTATGACATGGCTGCACTGTTGTTAGAGTACAGGTGAGGATGAATGGTCTTCAGCTTCAAAGGGAAGCAGCTGCAGATCAGGGAACAGCTTTGTTTCTGAGGGATAATAAAATCTACCTCTGCCTATGCTCTCCTAGGTGGTCCCCAAATGGTGGGCATGCAGCAGGAGGTGTTGGAGGAGGCATCGGGCAGGATGGTGAACCTGAGCTGTGAGGCTCAGGGGCATCCACTGCCCAGCATCTCCTGGAACATCATCGGCAGTCAGGTATCCATTCTGTTCAACAGCAATTTATCCAGCCATCCTGACGTGTAACACCAATATTGAGGCACTTCTTATTTCTTTATCGGAGCAAGCACCTCATGTCAACGTTTTCTTAAAAAATTTAACACTGACCTGTAAATTGTTCAAATTTAAAATTGAAAGTGCTGAAATTGTGTTTTGGTCTGGAAACATAAACAGATTTTTATTGTTAGAGCAGCAAAAAATTATATAAATTGCAATGGTTACAGTGCACCATCAAGTGTAGTCTGGGAATAACTTAGATTTTATCAATGGGAACATTGGACTCAATTAACCCTCTGTGGCATGGCACATGGCACTAAGAAAACAGCTTAGAAAGTCCAATATGAGAAAAGGACAAGTTCAGAGTAAAAAACACAAAAGCACAAGGGAAAAACACAATCAATTTAAAAAAATTAAAAAAAACAAATCCCTCAGGGAGAACTCAAACTAATGACAGCAAATACAAGTCTTTTGAATGATCAAAACCACAGGATGAATTCTAACAGAATAATTTGACACAAATTATTTTATTTTGACAAAATAAACAGCTGTACACATCCATTTTTACCCAGGACCTCGTTTAGCATTCAAACAATCACTGAACATGCATCTGAAATGAGCATTTGTTCTCTGTTTGTAATACTTCTTCTTCTTTCCTCCTAAAATGGTAGTGTAAAGTCTAGATATGTAATTTGTTGCCTAAGGCAACACCATGCCATAGACTGTTAAGTACTTAAGTACAGCCATAACAACAAGTCATACCTGTTGCCAGGTGAGGGGTCAGTGTGATTTATTATGTTTATGTTTATGCCTTTGGCAGACGCTTTTATCCAAAGCGACTTACAGAGTAGACAAATATTACATTTATCATCACTATGACAATATGCTATACGAACTATAAGAACTAATAGATTGTATAATAGTCAGGGTTCCAGTTGTAGAAAGTTAAATGTGCGTGAAACGCCACACACAAACAGTGTGTGTTTGTGCATCTCCACAGACCTGGCAAGAAGTGTTAAGCAAAGCCAACAACGACCTGACTCACAGCGTGGTGTCTGTCAAAGTCACCTCAGACATCAGCGCTCTGTGCAACGCTTCCAACGACATGGGCACCGACGTCAAGGCTTTCAGCATCAAAGCCAGTAAGAGCCTCTCTTTAATTCCAGAAAAATCTGCTCACGTTGAAATATTCATGTATCCATATAAGTAGCATTTTCTTGAAAATAAGTGTCATCTGCTGTATTCATCAACTATTAGCTTTTTATTCTGTAGTTACATGACTTTTCTGGATAATCACAAAATGTTTGCATTTGATATTTGACGTCTAGTTAATTTGGTGTCATAATTACATTTAGGAGCCATGTTTACTGACAGGATGCACAAATTGCTTTTAAAGCCTCAGGTAAAGAATATCTTGAAACTGTTCTCACATTGGTTCCTGAAATGCATCTTCTGGTGGACTGTTATTATAGGATTCTCCTGCACGCGTTTCAATGTCAGATGGTACGACCCAAACTATTGGGGGGAGTCTTATAGTGAGACAATTTCATATTTCATGAAAAATATAAACTAATTTTGAAGGTGAAAGATTGAAAAATCTGGAAAGGCTCCAGCAATGCAGGGAATGGGACGTCCCTCTCCCAAAGGTCTAATTACTGTTCTCCTTAGTTCAAGATGCTTACAGACTGATGTTTTAAGATCAGAGGTACATTTGGCCCTTCCCAACATTTTTAGATGCGTCACTGTGGTGTGAATCGAAATAATTATTCAGTAAAATGTAATATCTGTGTTCTATTGGCAATCAAATAATGATTTTAGAATTTTACAAATCATTCTCCTCTGATTCTAACATTTAATGCCAAGCATTGTACACAGCATCCTGCCCTTTTTTGAACTGAGAGTTTTGCCTTTATGTTTGAGGTGTCAATCCAGTTTGTCTTTGCAAAACACAAAGAGAAACTGAATTCATAGTTGGAAAAAGGACTCAAACAATGAATCTCCCTTCATTAAATCATCTGCAACGGTCCTCTGCACACACGTTGGTTATGGGCTTTGAGATTGTGTCATCCACCATGTAATACCCTCCTTTCAAAGCTGACAGAGGCTTTGTTCTCATGAGCTCTCAAAAGTGAATACCTTTGAAAGTCAACACTCCAAAGATAAACAAAGTGTAATACATCTAATACATCTGACAGTGTAATAAACAACAATGCAATAAGAGTGAACATACTCGTGAACACATTAGAAAACGTGCGATAACGCCACCAGCTCTGAGTACATCTGATATTTTAAATTAGAAATCCAATATAAGATACCAATGAAAATGAGAGGTCACCTGACTTTGTCACACTATGATTCTAATTTACTCTTGTCAATCAGGGTAATCAGTGAAAGAAAACCCTTAGTTTGCTCAGTTCTGTTCTGCTAAATACTTAGCTTTTTATGTATTCTTTACAGCGCGCTGTTCCTTTTGGTATGTGAAGTGCTTTATGAATAATGCTGGATTAGATTGGATTGGTTCAACTTAAAAATTCCTTACCTAAAAAAGCAAAAGGAAATATAGCCACATTCTAACACGGCAGCACTACTTCCTATTAGCCAGTAACTGTATCTATAGCAGCCCTGTCATCTTTCATTAAGGCTATTTAAAAGTACTATAGTGACTCTCCAATGTTTTTTCATAACACCATCGAGTGGGGTTACGTGTTATGGTGACTCAATGTAGAGATTTCCATAATAAAAGACAAAAACTACATATTGTTGATGATAAAGAAACATCATACTGTTGTAGTGGAATAATAGATTCTGAGATCCTTTTTAAGATGGATGAAAACTTTTTTTCTGTATAAAAGTCTAAACAGTCAGTTTGATCCTCTTTGGTCCATCGTATGAGATGGATGGATTGGATTCTAATTTTTTGGTTGCAATGAGTATAAGAAGCCAGTGTCATTAGGGGTTGATAGGGATTCTGTTTCAGAGGAGGTTAAAGATGTGGAGCTCAGCTTCCCTCACACCTCCAGAGAAATATGGAATTAATAAGCAGCTGAGATTAAATTCAACCTGAATGTGTGTGTCTTCGGTTGATGTCGGTGGACTTGGACAGCCACCCACGCTAAGTGTTGTTCTACTTGTTCACAGTTCCCAGGGTCACCACAACTGCTCCATTCTCTCCTGGTAAGACGATTACTCTCCAGCCTCTTTTTGTGTCAGACTTTCAGTCCCACTCAAAGATTGTCTTCTCTCTCTGTCTGAACACTTTTCACTAAAATCTGTGTGTGACAATGAAGGGTTGGAGGAGCACATACATTATTTACATACATTCTACCCCAGGACTGTTTTTTGGTTAGTTGGCAGATCTTTGGGATGGCCCATGGGCATATTAAATATTCCGTTTGATTTAGAGGGGAGAAATCTTAAGGCCAGCACATTTGGGATGCACCATCAAAAATGACGATACTCAGACCAGACACACTGCTGCTGCTGCTGCTGTTTGTTTACCCCAGAAACGCTAAAGCAAACAAAAACGAGTCGCATTAAAAACGAGCCCTGATGCATTCGAACAGATTTTTCCAGACACTCATCTTGATTTATAACCGTTTTTTACTGGCCAGGACAATTTGCAGTTAATCATGCAGAGAGGCCTCATTATGGGGCAGTGCTCTGACTTTATCTGAGCGATCACCTCATGCTGTTAAATGTTCACAACCCTCCGGGGACCACACAAACGCACACAAAAACAACAGCAAAGGAAACATTGTGCAGCACATCTAGAGTCGAACGTGCCCAAGAAATACTTTTTATTGCCCCTCTTAATTGTTTTCTGAGTTTATAAGCTGCTGCAGTCAGAGTGAATTACATCATCGCCACTGAGCGCCGTAAAATAAGGTTTTTAGTGTGCGTCCCACTTTTTACAGATTCAGCATATTTAAACTGTAATCCAGGTATTTCTTTGGAGGAATCTGGTGTCGGAGAATCCCTGAGGTAAAACAGCTTTGGAAAGCAGTACCAAAGTGTGGGGAAGAATTAAGTGTGTCTCAAGTCAAGTAGCGCTCACAGAAAAGATTATTAGTTTATAGATTTGTTTTCTTTTTCTTTTTTGGAAGTTGAGGCTTTATTTGAAATTCAATATGTTCATATAACTAAGATCGATAGATATGTTTCTATCTTAGACTTCTTCTGGATCCACAGACAAGAGTCAACACAAAAGACATTTAATGTCTGGAGGAATAACGTTTTTAATTTATTCTTTTTTTGTGACGATCGAGATGCTATTTTAGTAATTCAGGGTTCAGAAAACAAGCTTGGTTGTCATGTTTCTAGTGTGTCGGCTACTTCCCCTTTATGTCTCATCTGGCGGTTGCTAACTCCGCCTGCACCACTGCGAACTGTCTGCTTCGTGATGAACCTCATTCTGTGCCTTTTCTGCCTTCCTTTCCACCATTTCTTGGTTTCACGGTTCATCCTCTGTACTCTATCAGGAAGCTAGTTCTCCGAAAAATACACTGCAATAAAGAAAGTATCTGAAAACGGATGCTGTGGTCATAAAGCTAAGGAAGTGGTGTAGATTCATATCAGTTACAATTTGGA
The DNA here is from genome assembly GCA_013363375.1 of Menidia beryllina. Classification (NCBI taxonomy): domain Eukaryota; kingdom Metazoa; phylum Chordata; class Actinopteri; order Atheriniformes; family Atherinopsidae; genus Menidia; species Menidia beryllina. The sequence goes on along the minus strand of JABUIW010000027.1, from coordinate 2,961,000 downwards.
GGGTTGAATGTGATAATCAGATGTGAAGATGTTATAGTCTGCTTTAATCCCATAGCACCACTGCGCAGCATTGTTGTGTGTCATGTGAAACTTTGGGTTGCTTCTCCTAACAGTGCTCTTTCCCAGGCGACTCCAGCAGCTAGTGAAGATAGCGCCTAACTTTGACCTTATTCAAATTATGTAAGGCTACAGTTCACAGATGCTGAGCAAAATAAATGAGACTTTTCAGTCCTGCAGCTCCTCTCTCAATGAAATGATCACTCAATATTCATAATTTTACACTCAGCTAATTACTTTTCTAATGCAGAAGAAAAAGAAGTTAAATAAGCCACATGGCAGCCAAGTTTAATTACTGAAGGTTGTAGATACTGAACATCTGTTGTTTTACTCATTTCTATGTTTTTAATACATAGTTTGGAGCAGTGATTCAAGAAGAGAGTGATAACGCAAAAGCAACACAATGCCAGATACCACTGCTCAAGCACAGAATGTTTGTCCTCAGTGTGTCAGAGCTCACAGCTTTTGGTACACAGGCTTGAAAAAGATCCAAATTTCTATTAATGTGAGCAATTGAGCAAATGGAAAATAAAAAAACCAAAAAATTCCAAAAAGCATGGGGGTACAGATAACACATTCACTTTACATTTGAAACATGGCCGTGCCCTATTTGCTGCTTTTACATTTTTGTAAAATAAGCGAAAAATAGCCACAAAGGTTTAGGTACGGAGTCAATACCAAGTGGCACCCGCTACTGCCAAAGGGGTTTTGGGCCTTAATTAGCCTGACGAGGTCATGGCTTGTTTACAGCAATTGTTCACATTACCAGAAGTTTTGACTAGGTTGGCCTAAACTTTTGCATGCCGCTGTAATTTCCAACTCTCTGTCGCTGATCCCTCTTCTTCCACAGTCCAATCACAAGTCATATTGAGGTCATTCAGAATGTTAAATGTGGAGGCTGAACTAGGAAATAAGTGCTATCTGTTAGTATTTACACTGTCATAACGAGCCCCGATTCCGCCGTGCTGTTGACAGCATTTGCATGTGTGTGTGTGTGTTTGTGCAGCTGAGGGCAGTGGGGTGATCATAGTGGTCATCATCCTGTGCCTGCTGCTGCTGGCCTTCCTGGGCAGTGTCCTCTACTTCTTGCACAAGAAGGGGAAGATCCCCTGCGGACGCTCAGGCAAACAGGAGATGTGAGTACTGCCGCCACATTTGGCTGAAGATGATAGCAGAACAACATCTAGCGCACGCTCAACAAGCAGTTAGCATCCTGGAACACCACAGCGGGATATTAGATATTAACTAATGCCTCAGTTCTGCTCCAGGCCTTGTTTTTTCCGTCAGACGTCTCATGTGTCAGCTCTCCTTTTGTACCCTCAGCACCAAAGAGAAGACCACCAAAGATGACATTGTCGTGGAAATGAAGACCACCGCTAAGAACGAGGACGCCGTCCTCCTGAAGGCCGTCAACGGAGAAAAGAAGGGTGCTAATGACCAGGTAACTGTTGTGGTGAGTGAATAGTTTTGAAGCGAAGACCCACCCTGTCGCCGGAGGCTTCTGGGCTCACTGCTGACAGATGTGAAGCCGCAGTCCAAATCCAGGGGAAGGTGGGAAGATGCTCAGTGTGAGATGAGATGAAGAAGCACATAAGAAAAGTCTACAAGAGGCAGTAACAGACAGTGGGTGCAGGTAGCTCTTTGTTAAGGACTTTAGCATGTTTTATACATGGTATCATCACATTTGGATGTTTCCATCATATCTGTGTAGAGTGAATCAGATTTATCTTTTCAAGTCAGGTCTTCTGATTAAGTGCGGGAACACATCAGTACAGAGCAGGTAGACAGCTGTCACACCGCTTTACAGAGGAGCGACCCCGAGGTGGCAGAATAGGTTCTGTGTCCCTGGCAGAGCGGCAGAAAGTGAGCCCAGCGTGTTTCAGTGACGGTGACGCAGCGCTCTGCTCTGTCCCTGCAGTGAAGGCTGGACGTGCAGCGGGCAGCAGGTCGCATGAAGCCACCAGAGTGTGTCAACGCTCCGCTAGGCCGACGCCCCCCCCCCCCCCCCCCCCACAACCACGCTTTGTTCTCAGCAGTATTCAGTCGATTTACACAGGAAAACACAATACACACTCACATCCACACACACTCACACATCCACACGTATGTTAGAGCACCTGTTCTCTTTGTATGAATGTTTGCTTCGTCTTCGTTAAGTTCTCTCATTTGTTACCAGCTGTGTTCAGCTCTCAGTTGACGCTGCGTGCGTGTGATGGCATTTCATGTACCCCATCCTTCTTTTTTATGATAGTGTATATATTATATATATTTTGTTATTTAAGATATTTTGACTCTCAGATATTCATTTCTTCCAGCTCCTGTTCATATCTGTCCTCATGGTTCCAGGTGAGATTTTAGACGGAGCACGATGTCACATGTCCCAAATAGGACTTCTGAGACATCTGTGTCCAAGTTTGATACCGATATTTGTAAAAAGAAAAGAAAAAAAAAAAAAACGAGTCCCTTGTTCGATAACCATTGTTTGAGCATCAGGAGGTCGACCGGCAGGATAATCACATCAGTAACCAGACACACTGGGCGGCCTTCTTTTCAAACTGCTGTCACACCGTTGTACTGTTTGTAAATACGCGTAGTGGAGACCTGTTAGAGGAAGCCTCCCACTCTCTGAGGCTGAGGAGGTCCGTTAGAGATCTGCTGTGCCTGTTTCGTTTTGTTTTTTCTACACCTCTGCGTACACTGAACCCGTTTCCTTTGCGTTGCCACTGAGAGGCCGCGGCTCGAGGAGGCGTCCCAGTATTTTTGCATGTTTTATGTTCGGCTCAAGCTCCAGGGATTTTCTTAGGTTTTATTGTTTTAGCTGTTACCTTCCAGAAGAGCACAACGAGACACTGACTGCTGTGGCGGGCTGCAGTACTCAGCCGGGACACTGTCCCCTGCAGTGGTTGTAACTTCCACCACCCTCCAGCCGGATGGAGAGCTAGCGATGAGGGAGCTACACCTCCCTGCATCAGCTGCAGGATGGAAACAGGTCACCTCACCTCACATTTTCTGTCGCATTTGCTCGACGTGCTGAACATCTTTTAGTTTCAAGTCTTTTAAATGACCCCTGAGCTCTCCAAAGATTGAGAAACTGCCACTACAGGGCGGACCGCTCAGCCCTCTGAGTCAAACGGGGTTTAAGTGGGCTGATGTGAAACATGCACAAATGCTGCTGAGCTCCTGGAAGGGCCACAGTTGTGAATACCGCTCACTGTCTGTTGTCGTGAGATTTGTTCTGTTCCGAGCGTGCATATGCCCTGATGACTTGCAACATTACCACGGTAGCCAAGTGTTTGTTTTTTTTCCCTTTGTTTTTATGGTTTTTCTCCACGTCAGGACATCCTGAAGCGAGATCAGTGCACGTGTGCACCGATCCATAACAAACACTTGTGAGTGGGTCCATCAGTCCGCAACTATTTCTAAGGGTTAAATCATTTGTTTGTTAATGTTCTGCTTTTTTGAAGCTAAAAATGACATTCTGTTCTTTTTTATAAATGTGTGTAAATTAAGTGCTGTACATGTGACCCTTTTATGCTTGCATTTTTTTTTATTTTGCAAAAAAAAAAAGTAATGCAAAAAAAAAAGTTTTCCCAAAAAAGGATTTTTTTTCCCTATTTTTCTATCAGTAACCTCTTTTTATTTTTATATCAGAGTAAAGTCCCACTGTGTTAGCTCTGCGCCGTCCCACAGCGAGGAGGCAGCCTCCAAACCGCTGTCAGCACGAGCTGGAAAGCACTCCAGCAGAGTCTCAGGTTACTCAGTGCGGACGGAAGCAGGTCAGAAAATGCTGCTCAGATGTGCAAAGAATTTCAAGCTGCAGAACAGATCAGCCGCCCTCCGCTCCGTGCTCAAAAGGTGAAGATGAGGTGTTACACTTACACTCTTTTAGCCAAAACTGTGCGTTCAAGTGTAGTCCAGTTTGTTCACTGCTGGACAAAATATGTTTGAATAAAAAATCTTGTTTGTCAGGACAGGCTTTTGCTCTTAAGGGGCTAGGCCCTCCTTTTGCAGGGTTGGGATTAAAAAAACAACCATGCCTGCACATTACATGTTGGGTTTGACGTATTGTGGGTGGGACTTAAATATGGACATCATTTTTTTCCCCTTGACACACATTATTCTCAAGTCCTGCTTTTTTTGTTTAAAGTTTAAGTGTTTTTTTTTGTCTTATCAAGCTGAGATGGGGATATTTCACCCATTTGTTTCCATTCCAAATTTTTGGGTCAGCGTTCCTAAAGTTTGGATTAGTCTATTTCACTATTATTTCATCAGAGCATACTGTGTTTACTTGCTCTTTAGAACTTTTCCATCTTCAGTCACAGCAGTGATGACCGCTGCTATCAAAGTGCCGTGTCGTCACACTGGCTCCTAAAAGGTCAGCGACTGCGTTTGACTGGCTGGAGATTATTACACCTATACACGAAAAGAACCACTTTCTTATAGGAATGCATTCATCATAAGAGAGCAGACGGATCAAATGTTAAAGAAAATACAGTTTAATCAAAAATCTTAATGGCTTAGGTGTGAAAACATGGCAGCACAATGAATGCAGAGTATATTAAAAAGAATAAATAAAATCATATCTACACAGGCAAAAACAAAGCAATGACTTTTTAGTTGGCCAGTTCCTTTCAAAAGGGAAGGGGGAAAAAAAAAGAAGAAAGTCTGGTTAACATAATGAGTTAGTAGATGTATATCAACTCATCCGCTGAGTTAAACGGACGCTCTGAGGGAGCAATGCTGACCGCTTGGCTTTCCACCTGCAGGACACATCACTTCCTAAGGATTTCTACACTTCTATTTTCATGTCTGCTTTGACAGACATGAAAAAAGCCGAGTTAGTCTGAGAATAAAGTCCATATTGAAATCTAACTTGTTGACATCCTTGACCGCTAAGAAAACTTCAATGCATGGAGCGTTTGACAGGAGGCCCATTCTGAACCAGCCAAAATGAAAAAAATAAAATAATGACGAAACAAAAAAAAAAAGAAAGTATCAGTCATGCTTAAAAGCAACAATTCGGCAAGTCCTCGCATTGGCGTGCGGTAAATGTGAAGCAGAGCGGCGGCTCACGGTGGGTTCAGCTCTGTGCTTACGAGTGTTGATTCGAATGTTTTGTTGCAGAGCTGCGCACATGAGAGACTAACGCTGATCCTGGAGAGTCCGGCAGAGAGGCTGAAACCACCAGAGGAGGGTGAACTCAGGTCAGGGTCAGCAGCAGCCTTCACAGCACTGACAGAGATACGCCCGCCGGGTTATTTTAGGGCGGACGAGACAGCAAAGAGGGATTAATAAAGCTACTGTAAATCCATACAAATAAAAAATGGATAAAATGTACATCGGACCAAAAAGGAGACGTAAACGCCTACAGCTCCTGTGTCCGAGTACTCGTTTTTCACTTTGACCTGAAACACCTGTTGTTCCGTGAATCTGACAGCCATGGTCAATTGTTATTTTCAAGAAAAGTAAATCCAGACAGACTTCTGCTTGAGGGGGCCGGACGAAAACATTTAAGGTGATCTCTTGTTGAACCCTCATATTGAGACCGGACGTCGCATTCTAAGCCGGGAGACTTTGTGTTTTCGGCCGTTTACTGGTGAGGCTTACAACAAAAAACAAAGAGGAAAAAACAATCATCGCCTGCAGTTTTTTTGGAGGGGAACTTCTTTGTTCCTCCAGAGGAAGGCAGTTTATGAAGTTAGTGACACCGCTTTGTCACAAGCTCTAGTTAACGGGACTGTACCAGCTGATTAGAGTTAGTAGGTAATGATGATTACTACTTATTATTACTATGTTATTAATCGTCATAAACCTGGTGAACAGCCCGTTTTAGTTAATGCCGAGTCGGTGGCGTTTGCGGGGCCGCAAACCATGACACAGATTTGTAGGTAACCGATTCAGAGGCCTGCCTAAAGGAGTGGAAGGAGTGTTGTGTTGCAAGGCCGTCCTTCCAGTACACATCCGCTGGTGCTGAAGTGAGTACCCGAGTCCACGCGCCGACCCTCTCTTCCCTGAGACACCAGTTTGGTTCTTCAGCTGGAGCGTTGTGCCATCGCAGACCTCCTCCCGTCAAAATTTCTCCTCTAAAGCAGAGTTAAACTGCTCTGTCGCGGCCTCGTTCGTCTTGTGTCCGCTGGTGGGGGGGGGGTGGGTCTGTCGGTAATTATTTGATGCCGCTTGTGGCCTTTGGCCTTTCGTTTCTGGGTGGGGCTTCTGGCTCGGGATTGGCTCGGCGCGGGGGGTTCAGGTGAGGAGTAGAGGGGTTTGTCTTTGTGGAGCTGGTCAGGTCGTGGCGGTCATCTCTGGAGGCCCCCAGAGCCGCCAGGTGAGGGACCGTCACCGGTGTTTGAGCTGTGAGGTAGATTAGTTTAGGGGAAAGTCGCAGGAGGGCTTCAAAGTTTCTCTGAGACACATACTGACTTCTTACAGGATCCCAGGGAGCCCGAGAGCCCTTTTGCTGGGAAGCCTACTGTAATACGGGGAGCATTAATACATTTTCGGAACATGTGTGATGAATCCAGATAGTCACGCTGAGCTCTCTGGGCGGGAGACCGCTGTAGGTGGAGGAGGGGGGGGGGGCTGAGACCATGGCGGCAGGTGTTAAATGGCCCTGAAACTTAGCTATCGTTTGTACTACACACGGCACAACACGTCACCGGGGCGCTCGGCCTTTGAAGGACCGAGACGAAACACCGAGCCCAGCTAAACCCGCTGAGCGCCGTGGAAACGGGGCGGGCCACACACAACAAGCCCGCACAGCAACACAACGCACAGCAACGCAACGCACTGCAACACAACGCTCTCACTCAGAGCCGCGCGCCGACTGCCCAACAAACTCATTGTTTTTTTTTTTAGCAACATTTTTGCACAGAAGCCCATAAAGCACCCGACTGAGGGGGGGGGGGGGGTTACAGCAGGGTCAAAGCTTGGCTGCGGACAGCTGGCCTGAAGGCGTCTGTTCTCCATGTATGCTGCGTTCAGATCATGCCCACTTCAACGTTCGGGGACTCCTGCTTTCCGTCCGGGTCGGAAAAAAAAAATAGAACAAGTCGTTTAGGCTCCCTTGGCATTGGCTTAAAAGTAGTCCAACGCGATCGAAAACGACCCGCTTTCACTTCAAAACTCCGTCCAGAGGGGCAGATAACTGCCTGTGCATGTGCGCACAGATGTCCGTCGTCTGACCTGACGTGAACGCAGCATCGCCCCGGGGAGTAAGGCCCCTGGCTCTGCAGGAAGGTGCTCAGGAAATGCGATCCATGATAATGGCACAGAGTGGAGACGGCGGCGGGGCGGGGGGGCGAGCGGCGCCCCGGGGGGACTATGTGGCGATGTGGGCCGCAGACGGGATGGAGACAAACTCCCGCAGGATGTTCTTGGCCGTCTCCAGGTTGTTCTGGGCGATCATCAGGGCTTTCTGGATGTCCTGGATGGAATAGCCCTGAGACACCAGGCACTCGATCTCACCGTTCAGAGCCATGCTTCCGGGGCCGGAGGGGGGGGGGGGGGGGAGGGGGGGGGGGAAGGGGGGGGGGGGGGGCAAGAAGTGGGGATGTGCCGGTGGAGGGGCCGGGCAGCTCTGGCAGGGGGAACTCCCGGTTGAACGGTCGAGGCTGTCGGTCGGAGTTGGCCCGACGTGGGAGGGGTTTGGGGGGGCGCTCGGGTTCTGCGCCAGCTGCAAACACATGTGGAAGAACAGGTGAGAGGACGGCAGAACACTCACTGTGCAAGCAGCTTTGGTACCCTCTTTATGCTAAAACACCGAGTGGGACGGAAAGCTGAATGTCAGTTCGTATGAACTATTATTCTGAGAAAAAGCTTTATATGTGAATAGGAAGCTGGAAAAAATCTGATCTCTCACATTGTTTATTTAAAAAAATCAATACGCAATCCTCTAAAAAAACAAAACTATCTTTCAAACAATTCTATGCAAATGTTTTACCATCCGAGTTTAGGCATAAACTTTCACATTTAAAGAAAGTTTTCAAAGATGATTCTTTATTTTTGACCTCATCTGAACATAATATGGTCTCTGACTCGAGATCTGCATTTTACCCAGAGAAATACTTTTTAAAAAGAGGGAATAAAGGGAAAAAAGACACATACTGGCTTCGACAGCGCCGTCCATGCTGAGACTGCTAAACGAGGCGGAGGGACAGCCGATTTCTGGAACGGCTCTCCTGCTGGGGGCGGGGGCAACGACCGGCCGGGGACAGTCGTACTCGTACACATCCTCCACGTCGGGGTCCTCCTTCCTATCCGAGGGCTTGGGGTGATCTGAAAAACAAACCCGCGGCGATGAGCCAGCGCGGGACACGAGGGTGGGAAAGGAAAATGGAAAAACCTCTTTAATCTGCATCATGCTCTCATTCTACTCTGATCCTCCTGTGTATGGATTCTGAACACTGAGAGCAGCTAGTGGTAATTTGAATAGATAACCAAGTGACATTCCCTGCCGATCAGCCATTATGAAATGCTTCTAAAGTACATCTGAGGCCTCCTTGAAGACAGTTACCGAGGTCTGTGGCCTGTGTGGTCTCAGAACAGCCAGCCTGACTCTGGATGTTACACATGGACTCATATACTTGGGGGTCTTCGGAGTCGCTGTCGCCCACCTCGCTGCCGCGCCAGAGAGGAGAAGAATAATTTCAACAATTAGTACAGGTGAGATTAAGGTGAGACGAAAAAACAAACAAAAAAAAGCAAGTAAATAAGTTCATCATGCAGTGTAAATTCTTTTTTAAAAAGATGCCAAGCTGCAGCTCATCTTAAGAATGATTTTTTTTCTTTTTATTTCAGTTTCCAATTGTTCTCCAAACACCTCCCCAACTAGTTCTGGCTACAACCAGTTCAGTTCCACACGGGAAGCTCGGCTTCTGCTGGTCATTAGCGGGAATTCTGGTATTGCATTGCACGCTTTCATCGGTGCATCAAAGGGGCAAGCTGGAATCCTTCATCTTGTCGAAAAATCTGCATCTTCTTCATCTTCTCTAAATTATTGAAGGGGTTGTAGAACAGAAAAAACTCGGGCCTTGCCCACAGATGCACGGTTCCAAACAAAGATGAGGCAGTGGAGCCTCCTGCTGGTTAACAGCTGAAACTCCACGCAGAACGTTTCTCTTTCTGGTGTCCAAAGTTAAGGGACACCCGGTGGTGACATTCTGGTGCCCGAGAAATGTTGGAGAGGTGTTTTCTGGCAGAGAGCGACAGCTCTGACTGAGAAAGGCTGAAGAGAAGCAGCAGAGATGAAGAAACAGGATGGCAGCTTGCAACCCTGATAAGCACTGATAACAAATGGCTTCTGATAATCTGACTCGCAGCGACGCGTCCAGCTCACACGCCTCAGACCTTCATTCTCCCGTTACCTGACGTCGCTGTTGTTTGTTTGGCTTGGCGGCGGCGGCGGCGGCACCAGGGAGCCCGTTATGACCCACTGGGCACCGGAGACGGGGAGGGACGTGGGGCTCATGTACTCGTTCTCCTCCGAGTCTGATGGAAGTTTGTCCCCACTCGATACCACCGATGCCGACAGCGACCTGAACACACATGGCCATCACAAAGCGTATTATCATTATTTTTTAAAAAGGGGGTCGTCTGTGTATGTTGGTCCAAAAAGGGTCAAACAAACACACGATGAGTGACCAGCTTCTTCAGATGGCTACTGTTATCCATCAGTTCCCCGTTAGCTATCATGCTATTTCTGAGATGGACAGTTAAATGTAGTGCTGTTGCTATGGCAGCAGAAGTCCCGTTCTAGGAGTAAAAACACGCTCACAGGAGCAGGCCCGTACCTCGCAGCCAGGCAGTACACGGCGTTGGTGGCTGCGTGGGCTTTGGCCCCCTCCCCGCTGCCGCCGTTGCTCTGAGGGCTGGGGGGCAGGGCTGAGGGGGTCTTGGTGGCGGGGCGAGGGACCATGTAGTTGGCGGCCCAGGCGGGCTGGTCGGGGGTGGAGGGCAGGGGCCTCCTCTGGAGTCTGGAGTCCTGGACGATCAGCGAGGGCCGCTCGGGGGGGGGAGGAGGGGGCAGCTCTCGCACTGCTGGAGGTGGAGGTAGAGGCTTGTCCCTGTGAGTGGCTGCAATCTGTTGGGTGGTGGGAGAGTGTTAGGAGCTGTGAAGCAGCACAGATGTGAGGACACCTCTGTGGTGATCTGTGTTTCAGGAGCTGTTGGAGATGCAGGGGAGAGGAAAGAACTTCTGGCTAGATTGAGAACCACAAGAAAAGGCTCCATGTTCTGAACGTGGATACCACAAAGACTGAGGGTGGTGTTAAAGGCTGGAGTGAGACATGAATCAGACTGGGAACTGACTAACTAAACTAGATCAAACTGCCTGTAACACGTCTAAAGAGGACGTTGTCTTATTTAGATCCAGTTGAAGAGGTTCAGGGATTTAATTGGCAAATTGTTGTGTATTCATTCATTGGGGATATTTGGCAGAAGGGACTAACTTTAAGATCACAGACACATTTTGTTTAATATGGAGGACCGGGCCCATAAATGATTAATCTGATTCTTGACTTATTATGTAGTAAGCATTTTTTTTTTTTTTTTTACAAAAAACAAAACAACATAAAAAAGCTCTTTGTTTCCTGAACTGCATCCCTTTAATAAAAAACCAGTAAACCAGCATCTAACATAAGGAAACTCCTGGCATTTTCAATTTAAAACATGTCTACACAGTCCTGGGGCGGGGGGTCCAAATCTTATGAGAAAGGGATTCCTCCACTGCCAGACACACGTACTTTTCAGGTTACATGTACTGTGGAAAATATTACAGGCGATCCTTTAAGTCCTGTCCTACTCTCTGGGGGTCTGAGGCCCTGCTTCTGTAAGGAGCATTCACACACACACACACACAGACTTGCCTTGGCTGTGGCTCCCGGCCCCAGTGCAGCATGGGAGCTGGAGGACCTCTGCTGCAGGAGGTCCAGTCGTGGAGGCACAGGGGGCAGCTGGGACACTGGAGATGCCGGCCTCTCCACCTGCACACCCACAAACACCATCACAGGTGCTGCGCAGCTCTTTCCGTCGGAATAACATCAGATATTTAACAGCTGGAACTAAATGATGTCATCGTTTACCTTGGTGCAAGCTAACCGGCTCATGACGAAGTTCTGGTCCTCCATACGATCGTCCTCCTCCTCGTCGTTGCCAACAGCTTCGGCTCTACTGGAGCCCTGGAAGCCGGCAAAGGAGGCCCCGCTGGCCTTTGGGTGGAAGGGGTCCACCACGATGGGCTCTGTGCCTTTAATCTCACAGCGACAAAACGGGCAGCCCTGACCCTCCGATTCCTGAGGAGAGCAGAGAGCGAGTTTACCTTCTGCTGAAAGGGTGAATGTTTCATAAGCTTTTGGAGACAGGATCCATACAGCGGACTTGTGGAAAAAAAAAAAGAGCGAGTTGCTATGGTAAATATCAACAAATGCAACTGAAGTCCTTTGACCCTACAACAAAATACATTTCTGAACAACTAAAGGCTCCGGCAGCATCACCTGCCAGGCGGTCAGGCAGGAGGTGCACATGAGGTGTCTGCAGGGTTCAATCTTCACGTCCTTGTCGTTCTCGGCGCAGATCTTGCAGAGCTGGAAAGTGGAGCCCATCTCACAGTAGAGCTCATACTGCTCCTACAGGATGCACGAAGGGAAGAGCATTACAGCTTAAACCACCTCATACAACGGTTGGACTCATTCGTCCACACTAAAACTGCTCGTTTTGGGGTGGAGCGGCTCCGCTGACGCGCGGGAGAACCCCACAAACCTGAGTGACTTTGATGTGGTCCTGTGGAGACGGTTCACACAGCCCTGTGAGGTCCGGGTTCTGTGCACGGCCGTCTGGAAAAAGATAACTGAGGGACCCCCACACCACAAACAGGTCAGAATCTGGACTTAAACAAATAAATCCACCCACATCTTCTAACATCTTTTTCTCGAGAAAATGCAAAAGTTATCCGTTCGATGCATCTCACTCACAGAACGAGAACGACCCAAAGTCAAAGACTAACAGCAGTCATAAACACACCTAATCCATAATGATGCAACAGTGAAAAACAGACAAGCATCAAGTCAAAAAACAGCTGAGGGTTTGGCACCTTTACAGGTTCTTACTTCATAGTTCTCGTTTCACAGATTTTTCTATTTTTTGCTGGACAGGTGGGAGTTTTCCAAGGAGATTTTAAGGAAAAGTCAGTCGTCAGAATGGGCAAAAGAGACTGAAACTTAAAAATAACCGAATGTGACTTACAACCCCTCTCTGTATCCATCTATGAGCGCCTGGAAGAGCGGTTTGTTGTGGGGGATGGTCTGCAGGATGTTGCCGTCTGCGGTCACGTAGCCGATGGCCCACTGTCCCAGCCGGGTGCAGCTCAGCCGGAAGATGTAGCTGAAGAGGGACAACCAGCTCAACTACAGCCCAGATGTCCACACGACGCGCAACCGCCTCCCTGCCGGGTCTTACCTGCCGGGCTTGTGGATGAACCTTTGCAGCCGGGCTTTGACCTCGTCGTAGGTCAAGAAGGCCATGTAACCGGGGTGGGTGACTGCCAGGCTGTTCCAGTTCCTCAGAAGAGACGACCACGGCTGCACAACACACAGGGATACATGCGGATTACGCACAGGAACACACACTCATCCCGTTGGTCCGTTTCCTGCTTGAACTGAACTTTAAAAAAACAATAAAACAAGAAGTGAAACCAACATTTGTGGAAAATGTCACATGCCTGTGTGATGTGAACTTTCTACAGAGAAAGTTTAGGAAATTCTCTGGACATTAGATTTAGGACACTCTGAGTCTTGCAATAACTGGAACACTTAGAACAGATTTCCACTACATTCAGAGGGATTACCTGGAAGAGCCGGGTGAAGATGTCGAACTCAAAAACAGAGATGTAGTCGTTGCAGGTGAGATCAATGGTGGATTTGAGAGCCATGGCCTCCAGTCCTGAATTGATGGGGTGGAACTCATGGAGAGCCTGGCGAAATGTCCTCCATGGCACTATGGTCCTTTAGGGAGAAATCAGTCACCACATTAACAAAAAAACATTTCTAATCTCATCTGTTAATCATCAAACCAGCACCCGGTTCACTTCCCTTTAGAAAGAGCACATTTTTACAACCTCCGCAAACTCACTTGTCTCCAAACGACCTTCTCCAAAATTCTGCCGCGTCGGCTTTCGTGATCCTGAAGTTGTCCCCCTGAAACAGGCCGTTGGGGAAGATGGCTTTCAGCTCCGCAAGCATGTGACTGAAGATCAGCGACAGCTTTGTGAGGTTACGTCTGAGTCGGGGGAACAGGGACAGAGGAAGTGAAACAAACAGTTAGTTTAAAAAAGTTAAGCATATTTTCTTGACCGACATAACCCAGATGGTGCTGCTGGGAGTGACCGTGGTCAGTAATCGGGTGGCGGATGCTACAAATCGAGCAGAATGAGTCCTCCGTTTCCCTTAAGCTGCAGTTAATATTTTACTGGTCGGTTTCAGTTCAAGGATACAGCCGAGTTAAACAGGTATCCTTTATTATGTATCCTTTGGTCTGATGTTTGGATTGGATTTCAAAAGTCCTTCAGTGCCATTTTGTAAATGAAATGAACCCATTTTCTTCTTCTTGTGTCTCAAACGGCATTTCAGTACCAAACAAAGTAGCAAATGCAGGATTACCTTGAAATAAATTGCAGAGCAAGTAAAAGAATGGCAACGGAGCAACATGGAACGGTCCCTGTTAAGCTGCCGGAGTTCTCTGCAGACAGTGGACCAGCTTCAGCTGTGCAGCCTCAGGCACAGCCACGACCCCGCCTCTCCAGATGTGATTTACTGCCTTCAGGGCCAGAATCCAGCTGAGTCACTATTGTGTTTACTAGTTGTTGTCATATTGGACTTTTTTTTTTTAATCCAGTGAGCTCATTGGCTGCTTTCCTCTTTTAGAAAAAAAAGAGTTTTTTAGGGGAAAGAACAAGTAATTTTCACCTCTTTTCTTTATACCAGAGGATATTCCTTCTATCAATGGACAGAGGTTATGGTGATTTGGAAAAAATACCCTCACTGGAGTTTTATCCTTTATCTTAAACAAGTTTATGGTATATTCATTGAAATTTCTTCTAATGGATCTAGATAAATGTATGCCCATGTCCGTAAACATAGACTGGGAAAAGGTGTGGCAAAAAAAGGAATAGTGCAGAATACAGTAAAGGATTCTTAGGTTTCTTTTGAAATAGTAAAAATACTTCTTCTGCTTGATTACAACCCCAAATCCTGCAGGCTACCCCATCACCCTTTGGTGGTACCACAAGGACTGTGACTTTAAATGTAAAAATATGAAATACTGCAAATTTCTAAAAAGAAATTAAGAAATAAATTATACGTTTGAAAAAAAACAGCTCTCATGGATGTTGCTCATCATGCTTTACGCAGAGTGTGTGTGCCTTCTTAAGTCTGTCTGCTGAAAGATACCAGACAGGTTTTAGGGGCATGCACGTGGTGGGTGGAGTCTTAAGCAAGAGCCAAAATATGGAAAATAAAAGCATGAGAACACAGGAAGCCGAACAGTTGATGCCCTTCTAACGAATCATCATGACGCCTGACTAAATGCTACCTTGAGGATTCAGTCAACACGGGGGGGGGGGGGGGGGATACTTTTGCTAATACTCACAACAGCTCTTGATGCAGAGCATCTATGAGGAAATGCTGGATAAGAATCTGTGAGTCATGGGAAGGATGAACTTTCGTTTCTATCCTTCTGAGGAACAGAGGATGCAGATGTGATTGCGACACCTTTATCGTGCCTTGGTTTGCCGCTTTGCGTCAGTTCCAACCACAGCTTCACACATGTGAGGTTGGTTTGATCAAGAGACACGAGCCATTTTCTAAAGAACTGAGCTGGGAGGGATGGGCAGCTTATACAACACGTCTCCAGCACACATGCTTTCACCCACACATTACAGCTTTAAAAAGAGAAACCAGGCCAGTGCGATCCATTCAGTTTTGATTTGACTTGTGGAAACAGAAGAATTGAGCAAGCCTCTTCAGTCAGTTTTTTTTTAGAAAGAGGAATAGTTACTTCTATCTTAAAATAAATCAGACTGGACAAGAGCAAGAGTTTCCACTTTTTCCTAGATTTAAATATGAGCCGGGGCTTTGTGCAATTCTCTAGCAATTCAAAAAGAGTACAGATCCGATATATTTAAAAGAAGAGGAGAGGTAATGTTTATGTGAGTCACCAGCAGCACCATCAGATTAGCTGCTATTAAGCAATCATGACCTTAAAGGATTATACTATCGATTGGGAGCCAAGATAAACAGTGATTAGCTCTGTACCATCTGCTCCCTGGTCCTCAGCCTGTCCGTTTTCTCCAAAGAGCTTGCCAACCTGCCATCAGGTCTTGAGCCTACCTGGGCTGGGAGTTCTCCTCGTACATCCTCTCCTTGGCCTCCTTGAAGAGGCTCATGGTCTGCTTCGTTTTGTTGGTCAGGTTGTCGATGACCACGCGGAAGTACTCGTTCTCCCCGAGGACCTCCATCTTGCCTTCGTATCGGGACAGGATGGTGCGCAGGTGCTGGAAGGTGTCCGGGAGCAGGTCCAGGATGTAGGGCGGGCTGTTCTTCAGCGCCACCTTGGGGTTCTGGCACAAACGCACCACCTGGGGAGGCAACAGAATGGCTTTAGGGAGTTTTTAGAACAAAGTAAAGGGGCGGCGTGTGGCGAAATCAAATGGAATCCCTCACGCCCCGAAAAAGCCTGAGGCCTCTCGCAGAACAGCTGGAATAGAATCGTTAAATCTGGATAAGAAATAATGGAAAAATCTAAAGGATCTCTCACCGGGATGTTTGGAGTGGTAATCAAACACCACCAGGCTAATAAAATTAACTTGATTTTGAAGTTACAGAGGCTGCAAAGCGCTCAATCACCTCAATCGAACACAAGGAATTCACACTGACGTCTAACTAACCAGCAGGCCAGATTCTTTATTTATCTTTTCTCACTACACAATTCCATTGCAGGGTAGTAAAGTCTTTAATAACATGTTATAGCCCATGTGGCAGGCACGTGACTCAGGTAAGAGGTTTTAAATGCTCACCCAGCAGAAAGGGGTGAGCACAGGCATACCACAGCTTGCCTTATCTTCTCCTCTTACTCCAGTCCTCCTGAATGACTATCTTTTCAGGTCTTGTCAGGGCCATCTCCCTCTTCTTCCCTCTCTTATCTCCATCTCAGCTAAAGCTGACTGCAAAGGATAAGCTGGAGTGGCAGCAAGACATAAACTGAACCCAGTGTGTCCCTGTACCCCCCCCCCCACCCCATCATCTCTCTCTCTCCCTCTCTGCCACAAACGCACCTCTTTTGATCCAATACTGAAAATAGGTTGTTCTCACAGGGACACTAATGTGACCCAATTCACATTATCCCAATTAGATAATGCATCAGGGGCACCATTGTGCTCAGAACTGGAGGGTTTGGTCTTCACATATGGAAAACCCAGAAAGGTTAACAAGTCAGTGTTGAAAAAAAAAAAGGATTTTCATTTATTTGTATAAAAGTCAGACTCAGTATCGAGATGTGGAATTACAGAGATCACTTTTCCCCCCAATAAAAGGTGTGTTTATGAGGGTTTATAAGACGTAAATGAATATTCGCCCATAAACAACCAAAAGAGGGAAGTGACAGTGTGATTTAAAAAGAGTGATAACAGTCCAGAGGAAGAGCACGACAGTGTTCTGTTACACCATTTCCACCCATCGGTAAATATTTGCCAGAGCACAGACCGTTGCCGTTACCTTATCCATGAGTTTCCAGCACTTCTCCACCATTTTCTTATCGACCACTGCGGGCTGGTGAGGCTGGAGAGGCTGCTGGTGGGGCTGAAACGCGTCCTTCATCAAGCCGATGAGACCGGCGCCCCTCCTCGGATTTCCGGCCATTAATTCGCTCGATGACCGGGGGTTGAGCCCCGGGGCTGTGGCTGACAACCGGGGGGGGGGGGGTTGTTTCTTGACACGTTTTCCAACAAAGCGGCCGCTGTTTTAACGCCTGGTCCGTCCTCTGCACTGGTGATAATTTGTCATGCAGAGACAGTCCAAGAGCAGAACAAAAAAGGCTGTGTGTCCACTGTACGCGACGCGGCTAGCTAAAAAGCTACATTGGAAAAAGCTCCTCAGAGTAATTCCGACGGGATAAAAGCTCGCGACATAGTCCCCGTGTTGTGGCGGGAGCTGCCAAAAAATTCGACCTGTCTCCTCCTGGCGACGGCGAGTTCCAACTCCCAGAGATACCACCGCCGTTTACAACAGAGTCGGGGTGTTAATATGCCACATAGAGCGATCAACAAACAGGTTGTACGGAGGCTTCAGCCAACAGCGAGCCAGAAGCTAAAGTAAACACGGATATCCGGCCAGACTTTCAAAATAAAGCTAAGGCCAATAAACACAGAGGCTGATACAAACACTGAAAAAAAAAAATAGGTACATCGGCCACTTACGGGTCCGCACTCGCTATTTGACAGTTTATTACGCAAATATTGTCCTGTAAAAATATGTGCAAAATGTCTATGCGTTTGTACCATTTGTTTGTCTGTACTTTGAAGCTATTTCACCAATGACAGATCATCACTAGCCATTATAAGAAGACACATTTAGGGGCCTTGAGCTTGATTCCATCTCATTGCAGAAGATTTATTCAAGAAATGTTCCACCAAATTACAATATATTGTAACAAAATATAATAACATTTTCATTCAATAAATAACTCTGGAAGGGATCTCAAATGCGGAACGCTTTCATTGCCAAATTTGACATCCATGTTTTAGAAGCCATTACTTGCTTTTATTCTTAAATTGCATAATTATATTTGATTAAGTAAAACTTTGTGCAAAATCTCATCAATATTACATACAACTATTGAACCTGTTGGTAAAATAAATGATTTCAGTTCTGAATTTCAGGGTCCTGCTCTGGCATGGTGATCATCACAAATTCTGGCGCTGTGTAGACGGCTGCCTCTCCAGTATCTTCTGGTAACCTTAATTTCCTGAGGGAGTCTTCCCAAGGGATCAATAAAGTTCAGTCTAAGTCTAAGTCTAAGTCTAAATGAGCTCCACACACTGTACAGCAGAAGAGGGAGGGGCACTTCTTGGACAGGTGATGGATGTTCCTCAAAAGTTCCAGATGACTCAAGCGAAACCTCAATCAAAAGGTAAAAAAATAAGCTCTGATTTGTTAGCATGCAAGTTTTACTTGTAAGACACCTGAAAGATGAGCCATAGCTGCCAGATAGATGAAAATCAAATTACATCACTCTTTAAGAACATAAGTAAGAACTTTCTTTATTTGTGCTAAAAGCTTCTCCATCTGTTTTAAAACATCTGGAAATATCTGTCAAAGCCTTTACAGTTAATGTGACTCAGGGGAATCTGGAACTGAGATTGTATCAAGGATGTATCTGCGATCAAATCTCTCAGAATGCATATCGGCCCGAAAAGTGAGCGGGCCTAAGGGCTATTACACACCAGACTGATGTTCAATGCCAGCATTACATGTGGTCTGAAGCAGATGTTACTGAATGCTCCAGATGTGCCCTGCAACAGATTGGCAGTTTGGAGTGTAAGAGCCCCCAAAACTAAAACTCATTAGTTTATTGGCATCTGCAGGGTGTATCAAGAATGACAGAGTAGGAAATGGCACAAAAAGTCAATCAAGGTGGCTCCGGTTTGCCTTTTAGGTGACAATCAGCCTCACATCAGGCCAATCAGAGGTTCTCCAATAGTTAGAATTACACAGCTTAAGATTAATATTTTGGTATCAAAATATTTGGAAGAAACCTTTCTGTACAGTTACATATTTACAGGATTCCTGATTGTACCAGTGATTTGCAACATCCGAGTACAGTTTAAGCTATTTGTGTTTAAGAACTGGTGTATATAGGCTGTAAATATTCAGCCAGCAAACCTACAGTCCAAAGAAAACCAGAAGTGTCCACAAACTTGACGATAGGGCCTAGCTTTTGAGGCTCAAGCAGTGTGCACGCGTCTGATTACATTACACCGGAGCGCCCTGGAAGCTCAAAGCAATGCCCAGCAGCTGAGCTCCCAGCTCTGCCCGCTGCCCCCCGGGCAGGAATTCTGCCGACAGCTCCCTGTACGTGCTGCAGACCCTGCGAGCGCAGACGTCCTCTCTGCGGATGGCATGTTTCCATCGGTGCCTCGCCTCGCCGTGCAGCACGAGCAGAGCTCTGCGAGGAAGACGCACGGACACTCGGACCTCCCCCGCCAGCCCCAGCCCTGGCAGGCCCTGCTCCAGGGACATGGTGAGAGCGGTGTCCGACAGCATGTTGAGGGTGACCAGCCGCTCCCCCCACAGCCAGGAGTCATCCAGGTGGGGGTCGATGGCCGAGCCACGCTGGGGATGGTAATCCAGGTTGCACTGTTCCACAGGCTGAAAGTCGGCCAGGCGTGGGTCCTGCTGCATCCGGATTAACAGTTTTTGGCTCAAGGCAGGAAGTCCGCTGAAGGCACCGACACGCACTTTCTTTTTTTTAAAGTTCACCTTTGGGCCAAAGTCCTAGAACCACAGGAGGGGAGGATGTTGTTTGTCAAAAGAACATTAGGCAATCATTAAAAAAAAAAATCCCTCTCTGCAGTGCTAAAGAAGAGAATTCAGATTTTCATTCGGTGTGTCGATCGTTACCTGTTTCCTTCGGCCAGACTGGGACTGATTCCATGTATCCTGGTCCATTGAGATGATCAGCTCCATCTCCTCCTCCACTGAAATAAAGTCCTCCCACACCAGGACACCAGGAAAAGGGAAGGTGACAGCCTCCGCATCTTTACAGACAGCGAGCTCCGACTCAGGATTGTAGAGGAAATGATGTACAAGCTTCATACAAAGACAAAGGACAAAGCAGCACTTTAAAAAAGAAGTTGAAATGGGGATGTTTTACTTTGGAAAGATGCACTGGATCCAATTCAAAAGAAGAATATTGGTTACCATCTTTGTTCATTTGCTTGACTTATTCTTTAAGAGGCTATATTTGGTCATGCTTTACTCACTTATTTGCCACTTAGAAAAATAGTGTAAAGACATTTAACTTTAAAGCCCTCTTACCTTTTAAACACTTTGCTTTCAAAATACCTTACAAAGAATTAGGAAAATATGTGTACAAATGCTTAAAACCAACATAACCTTAGATAATGACTGCAGCCAAATGATTTTAAGCTAAATTTAATAACCTGTAAATGGGTTACCTGACAGCAAATGTTTACTTTTACTGACATGGCTTGAATATGACCTGCAATAGAAATGCGTTTTTAAATTTTATATGCGCTATTGATAATAATTTTAAAGATTCTCCTGGCCCCTCTTTATGACATGGAAATGAACATATTGTGTATATGCTGCTGTGTATATTTTCTGCATTTGCTATTTTTTTAAAATAATAGCATCCATGGTTGCTTTTTATACAATAAACACTTTAAAAAATGCTGATTTGATAACTGCATTCAGCAATGGGCCACAACAGTAGTACACGGTCCTTACATTAGTCATTTTCATGGGTAAATAAATCAAATAAAACAGTAACATTACTGATATAACTGATATCACTAATATAACCAACACTTAAATGTCCTGCAAGGGCTTCCGTAGGGAGTCTCGCTTAGTACTAATTTTTGGGGATACTGCGACAGAAACAGTGCAAAACACAGTTATAAGAAGACAGGAAGTACCTTTGATTCGCTCGCATCGACCTGAGCTTTCTCCTCAAAATCTTCGCATAGGAGACACCGTCGGATACCTTTACAGCCGCAAGGAGCCGGACCGTCGGTGCTTTCGGGTGCCATCGTCCTCCTGCATCTTCTTCGTGTGAAATGCTACTTTGGTTCGCTGAGCCACAGGAATGGCGCCACCCTGCGGAAGCAGAGGGAAAGTCAGTGTCAATTTTGTATTTGTGTGAATATCGAGCATGAATTTAATACTGCCAAGTCAGAAGTCAGAATACAAAACAATAATATAATAGATAGGTTTACCCTGTATATATATTTATGATATACATATTTATAAAGTTTCCGTCGCCGCCCTCTGCCTGTCAGGCATAGTACAGGGAAGTAACGAAACGCTTGACCACGCCCCCCGGAAGTACACAGAGTTTCCCCGGGAAACTGCATGTGTACTGTATTGGGTTTTTGTCGAAGTGGTCGAAGGGTTGGTAAGTACGGTAATTTGAACCGTAAATATTTACAAATTATGCAATGTACTACTTTCTGTGCACGAATGACAAACACCCAGGGCCTACATTAGGTATCCGGAAGTAGTGTTAGTTCCACAGAGTGAAGACAATAATTGGTTCCAACCAATTTATATACCCAGGATTGCGGTATTGTCAAATAATTCATCCCGATGTGGCCTTCTCATATAATAGATGGGGGAAATTTCAAAAGCAAAAATACAATGCCAAAATGTATTATGGTATTGGGGTTCTGTTCTTTCTAGCAATAAGCCTAGATGATGTCTGATAACCATGACTATAGTGTTTAAAGATAGCTTTGGTTCTAATGAAATATTCGTAGAGCTGTACAAATGAAGAAACTGTAAGCTCTCAGACGGCTAATTTTAGCCCCTATGTTCTAATTGTTTCAGAGAAGCAATGGAGAAAATAACAGAGAAACTCTTACTGGAGAAAGGTTCACCAAAAACCACCAAACTGGAGCAAATAAAGACACTCAGGTAAGCGTTTGTTTACTGTGCCAAACAACGCTTGAACATGAGCCTGTTGGAATCAACGACTTGTCTCCCTTTGCTGTTCAGTCTGTCCAAGATGGGGCTGAAGCACAAGGATCTGCCCGTCAGGCTCCTTTCCCGTCTGCAGGCCCTGGAGAAGTTGGATCTGTCTGGTAACACTCTGCAAGAGTTTCCAAAGACTCTGGAGCTGCCTGCGCTCCGGTGCCTGGACCTCAGCGACAACCAGATGGAAGATGTCACCACTTTGGAGCCCTTGAGCGGTCTAGAAGAGCTCAAGATGGAGGACAACCTCTATATTACAGTGAGGACCTGCCTGTTTTGTATAGTCTGACATTTTAGGTGCTCCTTGCTGCTGCAGCTTCATTACCATGACCTTTTGTGTTCCTCAGCTAGAGGGTTGACGCTTTTTTAGGTGTGCTTTAACCATCTCAGACCTTTGTGTGTGGAGTTTAGCATATTCCCACTGAGCCTGTAAGGGCTTCCTCCACAGCACAATGACTTCTTATATTATGGAAATACGACTCTTAATCATCCTCTTACTAACATTTGAATAGCTAGGTGATGTGTCAATGACGGAATTTGTCCCTAACTGGTGCTAAAATTGAGCCAATAGGGTTCAGTTTATAAAATCATCCACTGGATAAATTAAATTAAAATTTAAAAAATCATGGCAATCTTTAAGGGACTGTCTAGTCTTTTATAACTACACATAATTATCCCCTCGGGAACCAAATACAGTCAATGAACTATTTTTACAAATCTAAAAAAAACAGTTGGCCAGTCAAGATCTACAAGTGTCTCTATTTGATTATTGCTCCACAATTTAAAGTGTAGAATTGGCCCTCAGTTCCTCATCGTGTTTTCCAAAGGTTTAATTGTGTTTTGAAAGGGGTGCTCTGGGGTTAAACAGTTCGTAAAGTACTAGTTGTTGTGGTTACTTTACACGTGATACCTCTGCTTAGACTTTGCTTACGTTGCTTTTATTTCAGGTGAGCGACAACTACAAGCTGATGGTGTTGCTGCCCAGTCTGAGGATGTACAACGGCAAAGATGTTAGCACAACCGCCAACCACCTGCGTTATGTCTACACTGAGAACCTGAGGACCAGGGTAAGAAACTGGCGGTTAGAAGTCGGTCTTGGTCTCACTGGCCCTTGGATTGCATCAAGAAAACATCTGCTACACCTTAAAGGAGTGCAGCAGTTTTCTTTTTTTTCTCATTTTTTGTGCTCATGTTGTTGCCTTTTAGGTAATTGCTGTGTGGGAGAGAAGCTTTAGCCTCCCTGATCCCGTC
Source organism: Menidia beryllina (assembly GCA_013363375.1). Lineage (NCBI taxonomy): Eukaryota > Metazoa > Chordata > Actinopteri > Atheriniformes > Atherinopsidae > Menidia > Menidia beryllina. The sequence continues at coordinate 2,937,937 of JABUIW010000027.1, read as the reverse complement.
ACCACTGAGAAAATGTCTGCCTTGGAAAAGAGCTTTGTGAGCACTGCCTGTCAGCAAGTTAAGTTTGGACCGAGTTCAGTCAGTGATTTCACCAGATGGAAGGTAACAGTGGGCTGTTTGAAACTATCTCAGTTTCTAAAGATGAACCTTGAAAAATCTTCTCCTCTTTTTGGCTTTTAGGTGGAGATTATAGCTAAAGATTATCTACGCTCAATAACAGAACCAAAGGAAGACACTGACGGAAAGGAGTTGGAAACTAAAGACAACTGTGTAAGAGTTTTTTTTCTTGGGGGTACATCGCAAAACAGATTTTTTATTAAATCTGGACAAACCCGAGCCTTACGCGTGCATATTTGTTTTATCCAGGAAGTGTTGACACCTTCCAAGAGGACACAAACTGAACCAGTAACAGACAACGTGAGCCTGACCCCTCGCAAAAGGCTGTGCCCGGATCCAGCCTCTCCCGCCAAACGCAGTCCCCGCATATCCAGCCTCAACCTCCAGAAAATAGCACAGACCAACCTGAGCCCGCAGAAGAAAAACAAAGCCCCCTGCACTCCCACCAGAGGCAGGAAGAGCGTGGATTCGCCCGGAACCCCCAAAGCAACGCCAACCAAAGAGGACGGAGCTCGAAATGAATCGGTGGAGGACGTCAGAGCTGCACAGCCGCAGAGGGGGGTTTACACACTGCCCATAATCAGGACCTGCAGCAAGGCACAGGTACGGTGAACACACTCGCACTAAATCACTGTCATTCCAATTTGTTGTAATGAAAGTTGGATGTTTCCGCATGAAGATAGCCCTTGAGAAATACTGGTGACTCTTATGTGGAAAAAGAAAAAAGACATCTGTTCCCTTTTGGTAAACAGAGGACAGCCACAGCAGTGTGTGTGCTCACACACAGGAAGGAACTTCTGCCGAATCAGCTTGGTTATGACGGGGACTGGTGATCTGGGCATGACGCCCGACTATTTTATAGACAGCATTTCTCAGCATTTTCTCTTCTCTTACTGCGTCCTTTCCCCTTACCGCGTCAGTAAAACAAACTATTAGTTCAGACCTCTGGTTCCACCCAAACAAACACCAAGAGATCTTGGAACTTTAAGAAAAAAATACAAAAAGATAAAACGCCAGAAAAGAGCTTTATTATATAGACAGAATACATTGGTGTCCGAGATAATGATCCATCCGTGAAATACAGCTTCCAGTTAACCCATTTTACGATCCGTTATATTTTAAAGTGACATGGCCGAGATGGGAAGAGAGCACTTAACAGTATGGGTGCAGTTCCTGTTTGTTCTCTGGGTCAGTGTCTCCTGTAAACACCAGGTCACTACCAGACCAAATAAAGACGGCAGATGTGGAAACAATCCACCCCTCAGCTTGTTCAGCCATCGGTTGGTTAATGCCCGGTTCCCGTCTGTCTGCCGTCCATCCCACAGCAGCCGGTCGGTCTGAAGCCCCTGCACGTGCTCCAGTGCCACAGTAAGCAGGACAGATCGGACGACTTCTCCACGCAGCTGTGGGCCTGTGCCTTCCAGCCACCGCCTCATGCATCCGGTACCGACAAAGACTTCCTTTAAAACAATGCCATTTCACCGTCGCGCCGTTCTTAACTGTTAACTCTCGTAAACAGATGCTTTTTTCTTTGTCATTTAAAAACCCCGTCTTGTTTCCTGCGTTAACAGGAAGTGGTGAGGGGAGCCGCCTGGTTGCCACCTGTGGAGGAGACTCTCTGTGCGTGATCGACTGCGAAACAGGGATGGTGATGAAGAAATACAAAATTCCTGGAGAGGTCAGTTCCACTAACTCTGACATGCCGTTATCAAAAGATGTGTTATTTCTAAGGCTTATAATTAGTCATTCAGAAGGCTAATTTTATTTGTTTTTACAATATTTTTTTAAGACAACATGCAGTCAAAAGGACAGTAAAATCCCAAATAACCCCTCTCCCCCCACCCTCATCAAAAACACTCAAGGATGGATATTGAATGAGAGGAAAAAAAACAACAACAAATACAAATACAAACCAATAATCAAAATAAAAATAAAAATAGTAAAATAAGATACTACTACCAATAAATAAATGCATAAATAAATACAAAAAACAGCCAAAATCAACCTGCTTGTTTTATGAAAGGCGTGGCAGCTTCCACCAGCACCGCCCTTCCAGGTTTAATCATTTTTTACTGTCCAATCACTTTCAAAGAACTGTGTAAAAGTGTCCCATATATCTGAACTTTCTCAGTTTCCCCTTTGGCAACATAAGTTAATTTCGCCAGTGTCAAACATGACGTCATTTCCCGTTACCACATTCCCTGTGTGGGGCCATCCAAGCTTTTCCACCTCCATGCCATCACTCTCCTGGCCTGAAATAGGGATAAATCAACCAAGGGAGCATCATGTCGGTTACATCTTTCCAAAACGCAGTGCAGCAGAGTGCCAACGAGCCGCCACAAATGTTTGGCGATTTCTAAGTGAGAACCTGTCTGTTGTTCTGCGCAACAGGAGTTCTTCTCGCTGGCCTGGTCCACAGTCTTGATGTCCAGAGGGGACAAAGCCGCTGCCCAGTTCTGCAGCGTCCTGGCTGCGGGCGGGAAGAGAGGCCTGGTAAAACTGATCCATCCCAGGAACAACCTGGCTTACGGGGAGTTCCGAGCCAGCCGGAAGGCGGTGTCCGTCCTCCGCTTCAACCACCAACAAGAAAACTTCCTCTTTAGTGAGTTTTGTTTTTTTTAAATCTACAGAATGCAAGACACTTTGTTTTCTGACCAGAAGCAACCTTGTTTGACATGCAGACAATTTGTAAATAAAGTTACACTTTAAAGTTATTAAGGGAAGAGAGCAAGTAAATGGATTATCCATGCTGTTGGTTGTCATCCACTGGTTACACTTTTATTTTGGACCTGACACAGTAAACTGGAGCCAAGTTTACTGCTCATCTGTAACCTCTTTTAGCTTTTCTCCACACTGGGTGAGTATCACCCCAGCATTTATTCATCCCTCTCTTTACCCGCTCCCTCACCATTTCCCATGTTTGACTACCGCTGGTTTCTTGTGGACATGACGGGTCTCCAGCTGTTGTTCCCAATGGCTCATATTTTGACCTAGTTTTGTTAAAGTTGCGCTCTCAGTTAATTCTGGTGTTTTGCATGTCACAGCGGGATCGTACGACAACAGGATAGTGATGTGGGATATCGGTGGAGTGGATAGCCACTACAACTTCAAAGTCGTGTGAGTATTGGTCAACAGATCGTTTTTTTATTTATTTATTTTTATCCTAGCTGTGAATGATTTGTCCTCCTTTTGATGTAACTTGTGCATTTTTAGTAAAAAATTAATCAACAATAAATCTACTTGTTCAGTGCTGCTGAGCATCAAATTAACTCAGCAGCATTTTACCATCTCAAAAACATTTTCTGAATCTGGCATAGCTTCTAAACCAGACCTAGAAAGACTGGTTAAAGCAGGTTAGACTACTGCGACGGCCTGCTCGTTGGGCCCTAAACCAGTTGTAACAGAGCTGCAGAACATCCAGAATGCTGCTGCTAGAGGTCTGAGTAGAACCAGGAAGTACGACCATATGAATCCAGTGCTCAGGCCTCTGCACTGGTCACTCAGAGAGTAGACTCTAAAACAGCTCTGCTTGTGTTCAAGTCTCTGCATGGTCAAGCGCCAAAGTACATCTCTGACAATCAGCTTTCACTGTACAAGGCACAAAAACCTGGAATACATTACCTGCAGAACTGAAGGGAGAGTCAAACTGGGTCCTTACTTAAACTTAAAGACTTTTTATTGAGAGGTCAGACATGTGGACATTATTAATCTGACTGTCTTGATCTTTTATCTGTGATGTTTTAGTGTGTAATTTGTTGTGTTGTGCAGTCACTGTGTTTCGTGTAAAAGCCTAACTGGGGACAGGCATTGAGAATTAGCCTTAGCTAAAATGTTATAGTGTGTGACATGTTTCATGAAACATACTTGTCCCTATCAAATAAACGAATAAATAAATAAATGTTTGAGCCGTAAGAACCAGTTCGGACTCTGAGAACTTCAGGTTCTGGTCTCCTGCTGGGGCCTAGAGTCATAACCAAACAAGGCGAGGCTGCGTTTCAGCTTTATGCTCCTAAAATCTATCTGGACCTCTTCCTGTAGAGGTGAGACAGGCCTCAACTTTGACAACGTTTAAATCCAGGCTGAAGACGGTTCTGTTTAAAAGTGCATATTGAAACTGAAAAGATTTTATCTGCATCCTTGTGATTTATTTTGTTGATTGATTGTCTTTATCTTTATGTTCTGGTTTTAAACTCTTTGTAAAGCACTTTGAATTGTCTTGTACAAATAAACTTGCCTGGTTTACAGTAATGAGATGTTCCACTTTCTGTCTGCCCAGCCAGCTGCTGGTGTTGGAGATCAGCGCCACTCCTCTGCACATCTGCCTCCCCCCCTCATCTCCCAGCACACACCTCCTGACTGCCTGTGAGGATGGCCTGTACTCCTTCAACACACAGCTCGGAGCAAACCGGGCCACAAAGAGGTAAAGGCCCTCCTGCTGGGTCCAGATTTAAAGTGCTGTCCCTGAGCCACCCCTCAGTTCTTCGCATTTCTCTTCCAAGTGTCCAGACTTTTAGTGTTATACACTTACCAGCTATTTAGATTTTTTCTGATATGGTAGTTCTTCTTCAGTCACTTCAGTGCAGTCCTTGTTGGCATAAGTGACGATTTTCCAACCTCAAATACACACATTGAAGCTTTTTAAACATTTTTACTAGCAGTTAATAAAGATATTTTTTTTTTAGTTTGCGTTTTTTTTTTAAGCAGCACCGACATGAAAAATTAACTACATAAATTGAATAGATTGAATATCAGATTTTTGTATCATCAAGGCCTCCATACCTCCATAGAGTTATTTGCTAAAAACATGGCATAACGGGTCGTCTGGAGGACAGAAGAGAAGTGGCGGCCAAAAAAAGAAATATTACAAAAATCTCAAAGGGACAGAATGAAATAGAGACAGAAAAGAGGTCAGAGGACAGACGACTCATTCCTACAATCATGGCACGACACATGAAAACAGTCTGGATTGCCTTAAGGAGGCACTGCCAGTACCCTGTGTGTGGAACAAATAGCCCATAAATAAACTTTGCATACAGTACTGTGCTTCCTGGCCCGACCGCTGTTGAACTGTTATTTTTCTCTGCAGGTCAAAAGAAATGGAGATAAATTTCCCAATTTATAAGAAGGAGGACAAAGAGCATGACTTCCACACCATCGACGGCTTGAGTTTTCTTACGGACGACATGGTGGGTATGTGGGATTTCTTCGTTGTAACTACAATCCACTGTAGCCATTCACAGGACGCGTGAGCGTTCCCACTGAGCTGGAAACTTTGAGTCATACTGGATATAATTAGGGCCTCTAGCCATGCCTGAGATAGTCATTGTCAGTCAGTACACCAGTTTGGGCAGATTGAATGTGAAGTAGTTCTAGTTGGAGGTCACATGATGGTGCTGGTACACGCTTTAAAACCAGTTACCAGTTAGCTAGTTGAGGCTGTGAGTCCTTATAGAAACAGTGTACATTACATAAAGGGCACTATTTTTGAAACTTGGTTCTTAACTGATCAAAATCAGGACAGTTTTATTTTACTTTCATGCTTTCCAAGTTCCCAAAAGACATGAATTCAGCTCATTTAGTTCTTCCATCTTTGCCTGTCATTACGGTAGCATCTAAGAGCCACATGCATGGGTGCATCTACCTGTGGAGCTGGAGCAGAACCAAAGCTCAGAGGCCGGACAAGAAGAGCGGGGGGGTCTGTGCCGTGGTCCTGGCCGAGCTCCAGTGGGCCAACACAGAGATTCCATACCTGGCCCTCAACACCTGTCCAAGTGAGTCCCAGCTCATCCCGTCCACAAGCCCATCTCCGTTTCACCTTTTCTCTGCACTTTTTAATAACCATTCGGCGTATGTCAAAGCAAACTTTGTCAAACTATCTGCACTCGGTAACCTATTCTGACCACATAAGAAGGTTTGCAGAAATCTGTTAACACACACAAAAAAGAAAATATATATATATATATATATATTTTTTTTTTAAATTTTATTTATTTCTTTATTTATTTTTTACAATTATTATTGTAAAAAATAATTAATTATTGTATTTTTTTATGTAGATTTTATATGATAACGCTGTTCACTGAAAATGATTTCTTTAGACCTGAAACATTTAAATCCGGAGTTTAATCCTGAACCTGTGTGTATCCTCTTTAGGCCGAGGCTATGTGGTGTGTGGCGATGACAAAGGCAGGTTGTGGACCTACCATGTCACCAACCTCCAAATAAACAGCTTTCGGACTGGGAAGCCCATCCAAGCCACTGAGGTATCCAGCTAAACCTTCGAAACATTTCTGGCTTTTAACTTGACATTTTTGCCTCTATTTGAAAGGGTGGCAGCAGGACACTGTTAGAAATGAACATTCTCAGAGGTGCATGATTCCCATTTGTCTTACAGTGACATATCAGTTATCAAGTTAATACTAGAGAAGTGGGAACGTGGTAGTTTTACGGTAAAGCAGGCGGTTGGTCACTGTGTAAACAGCCGAGCTGTAAGCAAACCTCCACATCAGCTAAACAGTGAGCCTCCATTACAAGCAGCTCTTACAGTTTCTTACTGTTTGGCTCCGTTTAGCTGTGTTTATGCAACATGCTGGACGTGCTCACTATTGGTCTGACCTCCATTTTACTCTGAAAAGTCAAAAGAGAATCCTTTACACCTGGAAATGCCACTGAATAAAAACGGGGATGTCATTAATCTGCCCGATAAGGGTCATAAAACCACCCTGGAAAAATTCTGTTTTCTAGAAACATCCCATACTTGATTTAATTTAACTTGTTTGCCGTTTAGTCTCTTTTGGTCTAACTGCATGAGGATCCAAATCAGTTTGCTGTGTTTTGGCAGGTGTTGGAGTGGCCATCTCCGATGAGGAGTGGCCTCGGTAACATGGAGGGCCCCTCCATCAACAGCGTAGCAATGGATCCCGAGCTGCAGTACCTGGTTGCCCTGAGCGACAAGAATATGGTGATAATATGGAAGAGAGAAGAGTCGCCCTGAGCACACTAAAGAAATTGTTATTGTTTTAAACATGAAAATAGTTTTTAATCCGACCAGGATGGAGTTTGAAGAAAAAAATGTGTACTTTTATTCATGTAAAAGGTCAAATTGGAAGTACTGAAAGTACAATAATGACTGAAGTACTGATAATATGATGGAATTCATATTTGAGAATCCACATGTTGGAGCGCACGTCAACATTTTATTCAGAGACTTTATTATTTTCAAGATCTACACCTTTTTTGTTAGTTTTTTTTTTTATTCTTAATTTGTAACCTGTCTGTAAGCCTTTGCACACTAAAAGAAAACAGTAGAAAGAATAACTTCTACATTTTTCAAATGATTTTGAATCTTTTACACTGAGTTGTAATTTTTGGGGGTTGGCATGAAACTCAGATTTAATGAGTGACGAGTTGGATGAATAATCTGATGGGAGTAAAGAGGATGTCACCATGTGGCAAAACTATTGTTTGAAAATGACCATTCCTTACAATATTTCATGGTATCATATGTGTGGTAAAATGCAGATTTAGAAACAATTCAACCCTCTTTTGTTGGGTCTTTTTAATGTACTCAATTGTTTGGGTAAATGTAACTACACAGCTAGCACACTTTTGAAACTCTGTCCATCCACTGCCAGCAAAACGGTTTGAAGAACTCGTTTAAAGTGGATGACATTTCCCTTTTAGTTTGAAACTAAAAAAGGAACAAGTTGGACTTATTTCTCCCATTTTAAAAACTACTCAAAAAGCCCTGAAGACACTTTACCTCAGCACATTAGTAGAATGTACATTCAGTTTCGTTAAATATGTTCTAGCCCTGATTCAAAATGTCCTGACACTAGTAAAACACAAAGTCAGCAAACTTCTTTGGAATGAACAAGGAGGCAGACTCGAGATGGAGCTGTGTAATTAAAGCATTCTGAACAGAAAACATGTCATTTTAGTCCTTTAGTGGTCGAATTCTGAACTGTACACAATCCTGTTTGTGCAAAAGCTCCTTAAAGCTGTGTATGAACTAAGATGGAAACCAAATGGCCCTTTTTCTTTCTTTTGCGCCATCCATGTCTGTTAATTTTATGAATGAATACCTTTGTATAAAAATCTGTTACCCATTTTGCTTTATATATAGATAGGGAAGTTAAAATTTGGAGATGATTTTTCTAAAAACAACTTTCTACTTACCTTATACGGCATTTACCTAAACTTTCAAACTTTTGAAATTATTGGAATTTTACAGGAAAAAACACTTTGTAAAAAAAAGAAAAAGAAAAAATGAATCATTTGGAAAGGAATCCTTTCTCCAAAGATCCTCTGAATAATTAAACGTGAGGGAGCTACTATCTTTGTATTTATTATTTCTTAATGCCTTAAAGAGATAATGATTACTGCCACAAACATAAGGATAAACTATACAAGGATAACTACTAACAGACGGGCCATCCTAAACACCAACCACCTGCAGATAATCTGTCTGGAAATCTGTAATAATAAAAGATTTAATCCAAAATCAAGGCTTTTTAAAATATGAAATGCACTGATTTTTTTAAGGCTTTTTTAGTTTATGTTTTAAACCAAATCATATTTTTTCCTTCTAAACACAATGTGTGCACAATAAATTGGGAAAGAATCCATGTTGTGGGACACTGGAACTAATAAAATATGTATATGAGTTAGTCAACATTTGGACTTAGAGAGAGACTTAGACTCAACTTTATTTATCCCTTGGGATGACTCCTTCAGGGAAATCCAAGTTCCTTTGCAGAGGAATATTAAACTGGTTTGATGAAATTGTAGAAGATTATATTAGCATATCATTTCTGTAGCTCCTTTAAGTGTTTCTTTTAGATATAATTGGTTAGAATGAAAGGCATTTTTAACACATGCAGAGTGTGGCATATTCTAAATATGTTAAGAGGATAATATGTATAATAATAATAATAATTGAGAAATAATATTCGAATTATGGGTAAATGAAATCTTAATTAGTTGGATCCAGAAGTCAGCTTTTCCCAAAAAGATATTGATCACTAATTATTGCTGCAGTGCCGTGATGTACAGTAAAGTACAGTATGTGCTTATGTCTGTCACAGAGGGGCGTGGATACTGCTTGGCCCCGCCCCCAACCGAAAGATGATTGGCTCGGTTGTCATGTCGTCGCCTCAGATTTTCGCCTACTGGCCTATGCGCACAAAGGCCTTTCTGTGCCCTCTCCCTACTGTATTCAGATGAGTGCCTTTGTGCACTAGCACGACGCGACCCTAATGGCCTCGTAGCAGCTGTTGAATTGAGTGTTTTTAAGGCAACAGGCCAGCCCTGTTCGCGCTCGCAGCTCGTCTCCGAATGCGTACGGGACTTGCCGGCAAAACGGTGGAGATGCTGAGCGCCGCCGCCAGCAGGACCAGGCCGAGGCTGGGCAGCCTGTTAGTGGCCACCGCTACCAAAACATTATCCCCGTTACCGAGCACCGAGTGCCACAGATTTCGCTCCACATCCTCGATGCAGGGATTTTCAGAGCTGGCGAGAGAGCGGTCGAAGACTGTCACGACGTTTTACAACCAGTCCGCAATTGACGTTTCGGCAGAGAAGGTAAGGAAGTGATGAAGTCATTTTCTGCCGGTGTTCTCCACCGGGAAGGTGGCTCCACATCTGTGGCGACGGGAGAACAAGCTAGCAGATTGGTACCAAAGCTAGCCGTTAGCATTTACGGTGCTGCGTTCACTGACACGCAAATAAAGGCAGATCGTCTCTCTGTCCCATCAATTTCCGGAGCTGACATTAGATGAGGTCATGTGCAACTCTTCAGCCAATTTACGAGTATAATTTGTATCTTTTTTTTTTTTTTTTTTAGCAATGTGGAGAAATGTGTCACCGGCAACGAATCACCTGTGGCTAAAGCATGTCAATAATCCTGAATTGATGAACTACAACATTTGCGACAAAACAGTTTCTCTTGAAATGATACCGTTTGGAATATGTACTGTTAAAGTGCAGAATGTTCCATGGTTCTCTTAGTTGTTGGGTTACCTGTTATTTTAGCATACTGTACAGCTGTTTAAAGTTTGTGAATGAATTTGCAACAAAGACGACCTTCCTTTGGTTTTGTCAATAAGTGGAAAAACAGGAAAGCAAAAGCTTTAAACATGAAGCTAGTAATGAAACATTCCATATGAGTGTGAGGATTACGTAAAGAACAATAGCCGCGGGTGTAAAGTTTCAAAGATGGGGATGAAGTTGACCCAGTTTTTAGAGCGTTAGCTTAGCTTTTTTTTTAAGGACTTCTTTTTAACGCCTCAGACCAATAATAAGCTGCGAATGTGTAACTTCTTGTCAAAAACCTGACCCGAAAACACTGGTGTTGAGGTATGCTGCGCTAGCTCTGGTGCCACAACCTGCTGACTTTGTCTCTGCCACAACCTTTCCCTCCTCACAATGCCTGGCAAAACCAAATGCTTTTGTTCCAGGCCAAAAGCCAGCAGGCTCCTTTCCAAACAAATGTCCTTTGACCTAAATATTTAGCTGAGCAAAATGGACACAGCAAATACTTCTTCACAGTGAGAAAAAAAAAAAGAGGAAGGAGCTAGCAGCTGGGGAAGACTGAAGTGTACTCATAAAACTTCACGTACTTGAGTCTGTTTAAAACGCCTGAATGAGGTAACTGAATAGCTAACGGCCTCTGGTCCACCGACCAGACAGATTGAAGTCAGCCACACGCTGCCTTGTGACTCATGCTTGCGCAGTGATGTGGTGCAGAAGTTCCCAGATTTGTTGGGTTCACCGAAAGATTAGATTGATCGTGCTGGAAAGATTCCAGTTTTAACAACTTTGTGGTTGACTTGCCAGCATCCGTACGTCTCTGATCAAACCCTCTACGAGTTTATCCTCCGCTTTAACGTGCCAGATACGCCTCAACGTAATTATCCCATTCTTTCCAAACCGGCCAACGATTTTCCCACAGCTTTAGAGTAACCACAGCTCCAAGGTCTGATTAGAAAGGCCTCCTGGTGTCAAGTGCCTGCTGAGACTCATTTGTTGTTTGGTATCTTTTAGGGAGATCTGATCTGGGTGTGTAACAGACCACCTGCAGATCTGATCTGCCCACTCCAGTCTTGTGCCTATTTTTGAGGGGATTTAGTTTTTTTGTCTTTATTTTTTTGTCTTTGTTGAAAAATTGTTACAAACGAGGGTTTTGCTCTTTGTTTTTTTTGCTCATACCTAAATTAAACCACAGAAAAAGAATGCCGGCCACCTGTAGGAGGTCTGGTTCAAACTATAAGAACTTTCCGGACACTTTTCCGGACACTTTTCCCAGTATGTGTAAGCGCTCTTTTCAAGCATGTTGCATAACATGATTTCGCCCGTGTCACGGTGCCCCTCACACATCTGTAACTCGATCCGGCCGCTGCACAGCCAGAGATTCCTTTTTAAGACGCGTCCCACATTTCTCCCCTGTAACGCACAGGCAACAGCGATTGTGGCCGTGCAGCAAATCAGGACGGATCAGAGTGGTTGTTCATTGAAGAAATGAACCACTTCCAGTCCGGGAAATGTTATGCAATGGCAGAAACTGACTGGAAAAAATCCCTTTCCAGAGGATCTGAAAAAAGTTTAAGTTAAGATGGCTTCTAAAGCCAAATAATAACAACCACAATTGTTGCTGAACATAACGCCAATGTGAGTGCAACACTGAAATACAGAAGACAGTTTATGAAATGAAAGCCAAGCAAAATAGATAGAAAAGAGTTTTAAAAAGGCCATATAAAAACAGCTTATGTAGAAAATAAATAATAAAACACACTAAAAGCATTAAATGCCTTTTCCTTAAAATTTTTCACTAAGATTTGTCTGACACTAAAAGATTGAGCAAAATTATTCTAACTTGAGTTGATGTTGAATAGAAAATCCACTTTAAAACCTTTTTTGGTTGACTGCTTATGTGTGAACACCACATTTAATTCCTGTTTCTTTTGTTAGAGATGTCTGTGTATATGTGTTTTGCTCTCTTGTGCCACATGATCTGCAGCTGTGTGCTGTGTACTGATCCTGTGTATCATATCCTCCCCAGGCCTCAGTGCGACTCACCTTAGCAACCCTCTTGTACTCTGGGAAGTCTCCCGATGGACACCACATCCTGGTAAAAAAAACATTGCATTCCCCTCTGAGAGAGCAGCTCAGGTTAAACGAGCCATCTGCCAGGAGTCTACTCAATGGATTTCTGCTCTTGTCTGTGTGTGTGTGTGACCTCAGAGCAGTGCCAAGTACCTCCACAAGGAGCTGCCTGTACGGATCGCTCATCGCATCAAGGGCTTCCGCAGTTTGCCCTTCATCATTGGCTGCAATCCCACCATCCTGCAAGTGGTAAGAGCACAATGTCTTACCTTTGACTCTGAGACGCTGCAGTCAAGACTCTGGGATGGACCGGAAACATTAAATCATGGGGGGAAAAAAGAGAGAGGAGAGGTTGTTGTATTAAGGATATTGGTATATAGGGTAAAAGAAACTGTGGATCTGATGTTCTGACCACCTGATTTATTTACGTTTAGATAAATGAAGTGATCTTAAAATCAGAATTTGGTGCTTTGCGTTCAGACGTCATGGTCCTAGTTTTAGATGACAGTGTCTATGTCTTCTCAAATAGTCAGTTTGTTAGGATCCAGCTTCTTCTGTCAAATTGTAAACGGAGATCGTTCAGACACACCAACACACGAGGGACAGGCTTCAGAATCATTCATTGTCATTGTCAGGCCCTCAGGCATTACTGTGACCACCGGCTCTGCACACAGCTCAAGGCTTCCCCTCAGTTAAGGTTATCTCTCCTCCACAGAGGAGTAAACACAGAGATTTTTTATCCAGTATCAGAACAGGTTTCATGTGGTTTAATCAACAGGAAGCAGATTATTGCACTGTGGTGTTTCTTTTGAATTAGTTTAGACTAAAAGTCTCCTCAAACCTGTGACTGACTAACTTTATTGGAGAGATGCTTCTCTAGCTGTAGTGTTTGTGTGTTTTTTTGTGTGCGCTTGTTTCACACTAACTTCTGTGAACCTCTTGTGAATGTGAGAACACCAGTTTTACTTCCAGTATTATTCCAAAAGTCAATAAGTTATAGTGTGGTTTAGTGAATGGTCTTCCCTTACGAAAGTAGATGATCCTCCCATTTTTAAACATAACCTTCACCAAACTAAACATCTCGGTAGACAAAAGTAGCTTGGGATGCCGTAGCGGATGGCTCGTGCCTTTGTAAATACACATCATGACGTAAAAGCTGCTGTCCGCACAGCCCTGTTGTGTTCTCCATACAGAAGGAACCTACTGCAGACTAAATATTCTGTGTTTGGGTTCAATCTCGAGCCAAAAGGAAAGACGCTGGAAATCTGACCTTAACTCTACTTGGACATAGTGCAAGTTCCACAGGACTCGCATGTCAAGGCTTTTTATTTTCTCCAAATGCCCCGTGTGAGACGATTTGCCACCACAGTGCACACTGATATCAGCGTCTCTGGGATCTAAGAGCAGGTCTGCGTATCGTGCAGCCACTTTTTCTCCGTGGGCCCGTTTTAACTATTGTCCCTGCCGATGAACTCTCACCCACATTCCCCTGCCTCTGGCATCTCAGAGCTTTCTGGGCCGATTGCATCAAACCTGGCCCCCCTTTTGTATCCCACCGCTTGCAATGTAGGTCAGCTACTCGGACTCGGCTCTTTCAGAAGTCGGAGCAGAAAAATCTCCATGCGGTCCACTCATTTGAATCTGAATGCGTTGTTTTTGTGTTGTGTTTAAAGGAGAAAGTCTAGTTTAATGAGCGGTTACACAGAAGAAACTTGTCCCGGTAAAGAATTCTGTGGTGCTCAACAATCTGAGTCACATGAGGCCTTGTTGGTCCTGCCGTGGGGCCCGGTCAGGGGCCGGTGCTGCTGCTGCTGCTGGTGGGAATGGACTCTAACTGAGACTCTGTCTAACTATAGCCTGCATTTCTGCTCCTCTTTCCTACAGCATGAACTGTATATCAGAGCCTACCACATGCTCAGTGACTTTCCCCAGGTGAGTGTTTCACACACACATACACATGTTGACTCCTAAAAACTGGAAATACAAGAAAAAGCCTCGCATATGCACTGGGAGCGAGGTCAAACGTTCAAGTGCGCCACATCTCAGAGAGGGGTTTAGTACCCAGCAAAGCTTGTTTTAGCCTTCAAGTAGCTCATCCAGGATTCCTGAGCAGTCCTTAAATTCAAGCCATCCAGCAGAGGTTCCACATCCTATTTATTTAACGCAGCTTCTCCCCCGACTCGCCAGTGCAGTCAAATAAGAAAAAACAAGTCTGGTTTTCTAGCAGATATACACAAACACAACTATCTTACCCTATTTTCTTTATTAGAATAGACACAATCTTTTGTTTGCTCTCCTTTTCCTCTCTTTTTTCTCTTCCGTGACTCTCTTTCTCCCACATCTTACGTCAAAGTAGCAGAATAAACAGTTCCACCCCACATCACCGTATTATAAACACATATCACATCGTGACAGAAAGCACAAATTCTCCACCGAGTTACAGGAATAATATCCTGGGACATATAAACATGCCCAACCCTTCTGCCCAGCTCATTACGATCCAGGACAGAAATGACTGGGGCGTCTAAATCTAAATGGATGTAATGAAAAATAACAGAGGGAAAAACGAAGCGTCTGCACCACATCTCTCCAGTCTATGTTTGACAAATAGATTGAGCAGCTTTTTTGCCTCGGCCCTGTTTAAAAAAAAAAAAAAAAGATAATTGTTTAGTGTTTCTTGGTCCTTGTTAAAGGTGACAAGCGTTTCCCGCCTCGTGCCTGTGTCCGTTCAGGCCAGATTACCGAACATGTCAGACCTGCTGAGGATTTGTTGATTTATTTTTCTCCTGCTGCTGCTCTCACCTGTGCTGTCAAAAGGGGATTTATAGAAATGAATTGAATAGGAGATAAAGAGAAAGGGCGGTCGTGTCCGACTTGAAATAAAGGCCAAGAAGCTCTGCGAGAGAGGAGCCGAAGTATCTCAGGAACACAGTAAATACACTCAGACCACGGACTTCTTCTGACCCCTCCCTGGTCATCTGTTCATGACCTGTAGAGTAAAGTTGAATAACTCTTGTTTGCTTTAGAAATAAAGTTGAACTCACTTCCAACATGCAATAGAGACAATAGAGTCTGGCCGCTAAATGTTGGACTAACTGCAATTTATAGCGAGAATTGATGTTTGACTTTAATTTTTTTTCCCCCCCTGACCAGATCAAGGATCAGGACGTGGAGGCTCGCTTCTGCAAACTGGTGCAGCAGCTGCTGGACGACCACAAAGATGTCGTCACGATGCTGGCCCAGGGCTTCAGGGAGTGTCGCCGGCACATCCAGGTACAGCGGCAGCCGCCGTGGCCGGGGATCTCTGCTTTCTGGGGCGGTGCCAAGCGGATTAACACCCCCTTTTCTCCAATTTACAGGACGAAACCATCATCCGCAGCTTCTTGGACACGACGCTGTGCTCTCGGCTGGGAATCCGAATGCTAGCCACGCACCACCTCGCCCTTCATGAAGACAACGTACGTCCGAACATAGACATGAGAAACACATTTTTTTTCCTCACATTTTCCGATCAGCCTGCTGCTCATAGGTTCCCCCAAAATGTTTCTGAATATCATTTGAGAAAATTTCTAATAACATGTAGGGACAACTAAGTGCTCTCCTTGTTTCAGCCTGATTTTGTGGGGATCATATGCAGACGCCTCTCTCCCAAAAGGATCATAGAGAAGTGGGTGGACTTTGCCAGGTGAGTGTTTGCCTCGGCTCTGTTTGTTTAGTCACCTTCCTATGACTCCTGCCTCCGAGAGCTCATTAGAGTCAGAGGTCAGCTTATAGATGTGTTAGAGAGATATGAGCTGTCACTCTTGTTTGCCCTCTGTAATCTTATCAGGTGACCTTTTACAAGTTAATGGCTTTTTTACGACTCTGGGTTTCAGGTGATCAGAGTCTTTTTATTTTATTTTTTAGAGTCGTGCAACTTCTCTTTTTGCTTGATATATTTGAAATCTTTGAATTCCCCTTCTTCTGTGTACATGTAAAGAAAAGAAGGAGCTTTTGAACATTGGAACTCACAATAAAAGAGAAGCCAAAGTATCCAGACAGTGCTTTCTCCCCATTTTCAATATATTTATTTTAACATACGTGAAGTCTGCTTCACAGATTTAAAGTGTTTGAAAAATACTAAAAACAAGTCAAATAAGATAAAGATGGAAAAGCTGCAATTTAAAACCTGCAAACAGAACAATTTTATTGTGAGTAAAGGCTTTAATTTTAAGGAAGAATGTATGTTTATTATATTTTTTTGTTCTATTTTATTATAGATTTGATTATAGAACTTTTCAGAGTTTCAGCTGTTTAGTGATAATCTGATAAAGTATCCCAGAGGTTGTAATATCTGGGGCTCTGCCATCAGAGAGGGGTTTCTATTTCCACTTTGCTAACATGAACTTGTGTCTGTGTGTGTTTTAATATGAAAAAATAAAAAAAACAAAATAGAACAAAGAGGGAAAGGAAACAATTTAAAACCTGAAAATAGAAAAAAATTATAGTCAATACATGCTTGAAATTTCAGGATTTAAAGAAAAAAAAAAACTTTATGTTTCTGTTGTATTTATAAGATGGAACTTTCCGTCGAGCTGAAATTATCTGTCCAGTGACAATCTGATTTAGTTTCCCAGAGGTTGTAATATCTGGGGCTCTTCCTTTTCCATTTCCACTTTACTAACAGTAACTTGTCTCAGTTTGTGTTTTGATATGGAAAAATCTCTTTTTCAGACGTCTTTGTGAGCATCAGTATGGCAACTCGCCCCGGGTGAGGATCAACGGCCACGTCGCTGCTCGCTTCCCCTTCATCCCTCTGCCTCTGGACTACATCCTGCCGGAGCTTCTCAAGAACGCCATGAGGTAGCCTGCGCACCCATTTCCCTTTTTAACCCGACACTCTTTATATCAGGAGAGAAACATACAAGGTTTTATATGCGTCTGTTGTCTGTTTAGCTGTTTTTCCCCAACATGGTTATTAAGAAAAGTTCATATCGCAGCTGTTTATCAGTGAAGTAAACTTTTTAACTCTGTTTCTGCCTAGAACGTTCACTAGAAATCACTGTCAATCTCCGGTAAACACCTCCGAAACACAAAGGGGGGTTGGAGCTCTTCATCATTTAAATAATTTAATGCATCAATTTTATGGCTCATAAAATGGAAACAATGAAAACGTACAGACACAGTTTAAGATCAAAATCCACTGTAAGCTTTGTACTTTCACACAATAAGATCTTTCTTTCTAATTTATCTAAATAATGTCTGAAAGCTAGGAATGAATAAAGACATCAGTACCACAATGATGAACTTAGGAGATGTGGTGAATGTTTCAGATTAGTGGAGAAATAAAATCCTATCTTGGAACATTTGAATTGAACAAAACGGCAACAAAAAAATCATAAAATATTTGTGTCAGTGTGTCTATTTTTGTTTTTTAAAGATTTAAATTGGGCAAATGCTGTTCTAATAATAGTCCAAAACAACTGTGCTTAGAGTCAAATGTTGCATCTGACGCGCACAGATGCAAGAGAAATAATTGACCTTTGACCCTTGTCTTGGTCTTTGCCTTTTTCCAGGGCCACCATGGAAAGCCATCTGGACACCCCATACAACGTGCCTGATGTCGTTGTGACTATCGCCAATAACGACATTGACTTTGTCATCAGGTGGGCTTCCAGATGTTTGTCTGACTGCAGCTTTTTGGTTCAGAAAAAAGAACGAAATTTTTCTGATTTAAAAAAAAAAAAACTGTTTTCAACTCGTAGCTCCAAATTTCTAAGATTTAAGGAATCTGAACGTTGTGATTATCACTTTCTCCATCAGATTCTCTTGAAACCTGATGAAATTAAACTAACCCATAATCTTTATTGCTTAATGTCAGTGGTTTGTGTCACACAGCTCAGTTTTAAGCCTGAACTTAGAATATTTATAATGTAATACAACTTTAATACTTGTATATGTATTATATTCAGACTTATTGTTTATGTATTTCCAGTTGGACATGAGGTTATATATTTTGATATATAGTTTCTACTTTGGCTCTTTAATATTTTCCTATATTGAGACTTAATTTTATGTCTAATTTATACTGTCTTCTGGGACCATGAGAGTACAAAATTTCAATTCTGAATATGTCTGGGTATGTATTACAGAATTGACAGTAAAGCTGACTTTGATTTTGGAGTTGGACTTTAGTTAAAACACAGGTGTCCCTGCTGTCCTAGTCTGTTGAGTTGAGGGATTCCTGCCCAGATGTGCTCCTCTTCAAAATGCCTAACTTTAATTATTTATTTATTTATTTAATCAGGACAGTGCACATTAATGAACAATCTTGCACTTCTGTACAGATTGTAAATGAGCCAGATTATAGCTTAGTTGCTAAATTACCTCCTCGGTACGGTAGCTCTCAGAACCTCCCCACCCAACTCCTCTCGCTCTTCTTCAGGATTTCGGACCGCGGCGGCGGCATCCCTCACAAAATCATCGACAAGGTGATGGACTACCACTTCAGCACGGCAGAGGAGAGCGCCCAGGACCCCCGCATGAGCAACCTGTTCAACAACATCACCAACAGCGGGAACCAGTCCAGCCCCATGCACGGGTAAGACCGTGACCAGGCCGGATCTGCACCCACAGACCCCCCCCCCCCCACACACACACACACCTGATGTCATGTGTGTGTGTGTGTGTGCTCCGCAGGTTCGGCTTCGGCCTGCCCACGTCCAGGGCCTACGCCGAGTACCTGGGGGGCTCGCTGTCGGTGCAGTCCATGCAGGGCATCGGCACGGACGTGTACCTGCGTCTGCGCCACATCGACGGCAAAGGGGAGAGCTTCCGGGTGTGAGGCCGTCCCGGTAGGTCCCGGTAGGTCCCGGCGCCGGGAACCCGGGCCGCTCGGGGGCACAGAGGGTCCCACGCTCCCACGTTGGCGGCTGGCCAGGACGAGGGTTTATTTTCCGATTCTTTTTTTATTTTATTTTATTATTTTTCTGCTCACGAAGTGACAGCCTACGTTTTGTTTTGTCTGTTCTTCTTTGTTGCGCCTTAGACCGATTATAAGCTATGTTAGCTCTCAATTTGAGTTTTTTCTTTATTTTTTTTCCCGCTGTTTTTCTGTTTTTTTTTTTGTTTTTTTGTCTGTATTTCTTACTCGTGACGTCCCGGATCACTCGGTGGTCCGGGAATTTTTTTTTTTTTTTTAGCGAACATTTGACTCGTCAGGACACGTAATGTTTCAAAAGGTTTCAAATGTTTCAAAAGAACCTCCGAGACACTCCAGTAAACCCCCGTGTGCACCTCTCAGAGAGCACGCCGCCTCTCCGCGGGGATCATCGCCGCAGATGAAACGATCAGAGTTCACACGTAGTCGGCCGCTTAAAGAAATAGAATCAAAGGTCCACAAGGGAAACTGGTGCAGGTGGACCTCCAGCGGCCTCCCCAACCTCACTGGGCTTATTCAACACATCAAAACCTGCCAAAACCCACAACGCTCTTCTTTTTCTGTTGTTTTTTGAGCTTTCTGACTGGTGTTCAGCGGCCTTACTGAGCGGCGTTTGTTTTCTACTACTCCGGTTCGTTGCCTTCTTCGGGTCGCTCACGTGCGCGCTTTGCCCGTCCGGCTCAGCTGTTACTCATCAGTGTGATCTATTTCTCTTTTTTTTTTTTTTCACATTGAATTGACTTCTCGTCGTAATGCTGAGCACTCGCTCCAATAAAAAAAACAAAAAAAGAACAAAAACAGAAAAGGCTTTGAACAGATCAGAACAACTCATTACAGAACGAGATACCAGAAGTATTGTTCAGTTGGATTTTTTTTTTTTTTTTAAAAAGAGAACACTTCTCAGTCATATTTCAATTTCGCATTATTTTTGAGACACATTTTGTACAAAGTCCCATTTCGGTTGGGTTTATGCACTGTGGAAATCAATTGGCAAAAGCTGCTAATTGTTTTGAATCCAGATGTTATGACTTTGTGGTAAAAAAAAAAAAAGCTAAATCTTTATGTTACTTTTTCAGATTTCAAAGTTTAAGTTCCATTATAACAAAATAGGTCATTATTATATTCATAAAACGTTGATGAAATTTGAAAATGTGATTTTTTTTTTTTTTTTTTTCCTTTTTAATTTTTTTTTTTTTTAAACCTGCCGTCACTGCCTCTTCTTCTTTGCTGCTTTCCCTCCACCTCTTCAAAGAGCTGGAAAATGAGGTTGCTGTTTTCAGGAGCAAGAGAGAAGACAAAAAACACAAACTGACCGCTCCCAGAGGGTTTGAGGACGAGGCGAGGGAGAGCAGCAGGAGCTGAAGCCGGCAGGTTTTAACCTACGCAGTTCTGTAGAAAAAAACCACCACAAGCACTCCAGTCGTGTTAAACATTCCCCGGAGCAGAGCTGCTGTCTCAGTGTGAGCTGTCCGACGGGCATTAGGAGCAGAGTTCGTGTTCAGGGCAGCTTCCATGACCGCTTATCGGCTTCCACTCTTGACCCCTTCTCATCGTTTGCCCACAGGCGTCCTGTGTGAAACTGCCTCTCACTAACGTCGATTATCGCGTTGATTATATTTGCAAAAGCAACTTTAGCAAATGATAAAGCAGCAACACTGTTTCTGATCTTACAAATGAAGGTCTAGCTTATCTTACAGAAAAGAAGTTATCTTTTGAGTTTCCGCTAAATCAGACATTAGCTATCAATGTTTTAGTTGTAAGATATGATACATCATTTCTACGTTTATCTCGAAAAGGCTCATTTATCTGATGTGGAATCTGTTGTAAAAGAAGGAGGGGAACAAAATCTGTAGCTGGGTTCTTGCAGAAGTTGTTTCTAGGACCTAATGTGTCTGCGGTAACTTGGATATTGGCTGTAATATATCAGCACACGTGTGTAAAGCAGAGGGGAGTCACCACGTTTTTTTTTTTTACCTGGGTGTCTTTTACGGGAGGCAGCGCCACCTGGTGGTTTCCCCTAATTCCAGATGCTGACGGTGGCGGTGATGAATTAGATGGTGCCATAAAATGTGCACTGTATGGCCCCTGCTGGGCCCAAGAAGTCAAAGGAGGCAGAAAACCCTTTTTCCTAATCATAAAAATATCCACCCTTTTGTCTTTTTTTTTCGTGGTTTAACTTTTTTTGTTGTAAAGGTCAAATGAGAATCAGTTACCACAAAAAAAAAAGAAAGAAGAAGAAACGTAGACAACTGGTCTCCAGTACAAAGAACGATGTTACTGACAGTATGTGCCGTCATGGAGTGTTTCCCCAGACTAGCAGTTCCTCATGATTTCTGTTGTGCTGAAAATGTGTAGATAATAAATTTGATTTCATCACAACTTTGTGAGTATGACTGTCTTTTCTTTTTTTTTCTTTCTTTTTTTAAAAACCCATTTGGTCTTCAAACCTTTCAGTCTGTTCATTTAGCCTGAGCTAGAGAGCGTACCATAGATTCTGAATTACTAACAAGTTGCCAGCAAAAATGCAAATTTCTTATAGTTTTATAATTATATCATTACAATTTTCTTTTAAAATTCTGCTCTGAATGTTTATTCTTTTGCTTTATGCTAGAAGAAAGAGCTATTGTGTTTAAGTTGCTGGCAGTGGGGGCATTACTGACCGCCCACTGCACCCCCTTTTTTGTTTTTTCTTTAATATAGTTCATCATTATTATTATTATTATTATTTATTTGACTTTCTTGGTGTTTATTCATATATTTTGTGTGTGTGTGTGTGTGTGTGTGTGTGTGTATGGCTGGGTCTGACTGGAGTGACTGTGGTCCTGGTGGGTTTGGTTCTGGGTCTGCTGTCCTCTGGTCCTCTCATGTCTTTCCTGGCGTGACTTTCCCCACAGCTATGCTGACCATCGGGCACACCATGGACCCTGGGGGTCAGTGGCGTTGGGGGTCTTACTGGCCCGCTGCATCTGGCTGGGGGGGTTAGGGGGCTGGGGGCGCTCGGGCTTACGGGGCTTGGGTTCCAGTTCTCGGCCTGTGTCTGGGGGCTTGGGCCTGGTGGGGGCTGGTTTGCTGTGAGTGGTGGGGGCTCTTCTGGGGGGCTTTCCCGGGCGCCTTCTGGGCTGGTGCCCGGTCGTCTCTGTGGTGGTCTTCCTGGGATCTGTGCTCGGGTGGTTGCCGGGGGACCGGGTCTGGTCTGGTCTCTCTGCCCTCTTCAGAGCGCGGGGGGGGGGGGGGGCTTCAGCTTGTGGCCCCTCTGCACCATAACTGAGCACAGTTCCCATTCTTTCGTTGCTTGTTTGTTCTTTTTTCTTCCCTGTGCCCTTTTGCAGGAGCTCCTACAGGTTCTCCACTCGGATTGCTCACAAGGATCAGTTTCCTTTTTACAGACAGTAGCTGGTTATATGTTCTTGTTGTCTTTCTTTTTTTTTCCCCTTTCTCTTTCTGTCTAAAGGATCTCTCTCCTTTCCACTGCGCTTCTTTCTTCCCCGTCCCTCTGTCAGGTCCTGCATTACCTGACAGAGTTTGATATCGAGGCGATCTATATTTGAATTTAGTTCCTCATGGGATTGATGTTTAGACCACCAGAAACTTTTGGTTATATGGATTTATTTAATGTAATGGATCGGATACAGAAGATCCTCACCCTCACCTGTCACATATCCCCCTCTAAAACAACAAAGAAAACAACCACACACTCAAGTTCATTTCTAGGGAAAAATGATTGTCTCCAATCAGCCTTACCTGGATGGTTTTGGAAGCTGGAGTACACAGGGATAGCCTGAAAACACCTGAATCCCTGGGATTCAAACCAAGAACCCTCTGGCTGCGAGTTAACTTTATTTCTGTTCTTTGTGGATGCCTAAGTGTTGTTTAATTTCATGTTGTGTTTGGATTAACCTCAAACAGGGCATAACAACAGGATTTAGCCATGATGCTAAGATTGTATCATGGCTATGACAATAAGGAATGCTCTGAAACGAACCGAGGCTGATATCTCCCCCGGTAGGGCTGTCACACGTTCTGGAGGCCCCTCTCGTGGCCGTCCAGCTGCACC